>CM075987.1:24101880-24216579 GCA_038087875.1 Malacoraja senta
TGGTGCCCAGGCGTGAGTTGAGGTAGAGGGAGGGCGTCATTAATCTGTCTGGGGTGACAAGGCTCTTGGGTTAGGCTGGGATCATTCTCTGCGGGATAATCTTAGTGCAGGAGACAAGTGTAGGAGAGGTGTACTGACTGTGTGGGCAGACACTTTGGTAGTGATTGCCCACCAGTCTCAAAAGCCGCTGTGTCTCCTGTCCCTGGGATAGCAGGGGGCGATCAAACAGCACAATACCCCCTCCCCCTCCACGCCAACACGAAGGGCAACGATCCCAAGGCTTTAGCGTCAGAAACAGCGGGCAGGCGACAATCACCCGCCATAACGCGAGAGAGACCATGAACTATTGTAGGTCTCCTTTACACGTCGGTGTTTCTGTCTTTCTCCATCTCATCGTTGGCCCTGTCTGTCGCCACCCCACCCCCACCGCTCTGCTTCCCGGCCATGTGTGTGACCCCTTCCCTCCCCTCTCCAGCTCCCCGCCCATTGCACCGGGCGCGGGGGCTTTGCACTGTCTTCACGTCGGCGATGTCAGCAGGTCAGTGCCCGTCGCCCCGGGTCAGATGCTCGGGGGCTCTCTCCCAGCGCGGCCCCGGACCGGGGGGGGGGGATGGGAGTCAGCGGGCACGCCGGCTCTGCCACACCATGGGCCGCCGCCAACCAAGCCACCCATCCACGTCCACACGCTCGGTAGAACAGGAGCTGAGACTGGGAACTGTACCGCCCTTGCCCCCTCCCTCTGCAACTGCAAACAACCCCACTCTCCTCCTCACCTTTAGACAAGTAAACCCTTCCCATCCGTTTATCTGTCGTTGATAACCTCAAGAAAATTCCTGCAAATGGGTCCAACTCAGAGAGAAGTCTCCCCCCTTTCCAGGGTTAATCGCTCCACTGTTTATAATGCTTCCTGCATTATGAAGTCCTCGACAGTGAACCCCATGGGCAATCACTACCAAAGTGTCTGCCCACACAGTCAGTACACTTGTCTCCCGTACTAAGTCACACCAACCCCCCCACCCCTCCCTCCTCCCCCCCCCACCCCCCCACCCCCCCCCCCACCCCCCCCCCCCCCACACCTTTCCCCTCCCAACTCCAGTCCCGTCCCGACCCTCTGGGAAACTGAAGGGAGTGACAATCAACTGCCACGGATACAAATAATGTCATACACGAGAAAGGGCAGATGCTGGTTGACAAAAAGTGTAATAATAGTGATAGTAATAGTAATTTTATTGTCAATTCAAATAATGTAACGAGTAGTTACACAGAGGATTGAAATTGCGTTTCCCCATACTCCAATGTGCAAGTAATATTTATAACACAGACAGACAGTGTACCAATAAAAATAGACAATGGACATATACATTATATAAAATATTCATTAATAAAAGGTGCAATATAGAAAAGTGCAAGTGGCATACTGCAGACATTGGGTTAAAGTTAATTTGACAGTCAGTTGGTCTTTGTGTAATGTTCATGGAATTTTCTTGAGTGTGTTGAGTAGTCTGATGGCCTGAGGGAAAAAGCTGTTTTTGAATCTTGTGGTTTTGCTCCGCATGCTGCGGGTAGCACTTGCCGGATGGTAGGAGGGTGAACAGTTTGTGTGCTGGGTGGGTGGTGTCTTTGATGATATTGGTTGCTCTCTTGCGACAGCGAGATGGGTATAAGTCTTGAATTGCTGGTTGGGGTGATCTAGTGATCTTCTCCGTTGTCCTCACCACTCTCTGTAGGGCCTTCTGGTCAGCAGCAGAGCAACTGCCATACCAGACTGAGAGACTGCTGGTAAGAATGCTCTCAATGGCACCCCTGTAAAAAGTTGTGAGGGCAGAAGGGGGAGGTCGGCTCTCCTCATCCGTCGAAGGAAGTGGAGGCGTTGCTGTGCTTTCTTGACTAGGGAGATGGTGTTGGTGGATCATGTCTGATCATCTGTGATGTGTACTCCCAGGAACTTGGTGCTTTTCACAGACTCCACTGCACTGCCATTTATGGTGAGTGGGGGTGTGTGCTGCCTGTTTCTTCCTGATGAACACACGGTGCTGGAGTTACACAAAGACACAGCAGAAATTTGGAAATGTCATCCCATCACCCATTCCTTCTCTCCAGAGATGCTGCCTGCCCGCTGAGTTAAAGAGTTCCCACGGTAGACTCACGAGTCACAAAGGTAAATGCATGGGCCACTGCGTTCTTACAACGTGTTTAAATGTTTCAAATTTTAACCTCAAGAGTACATTTTACTCGTGGAAAAGTTTAAACATGTTTGAATTTTTCCAAGAGTTAACAAGTGTCACGGGTACCTGCCGTTAGCGCCACGAGTCGCTAAGTTGCGTCCACGAGTTCCGACGTTCCCGCTACGTTAATCGTACGTGATTACCACGAGTTAAATTTGTTTTACGCTCGGGGTGCCTCGTGGGTCAGCTCGCACAATGAGACAGGGGTTTTAGTCAACGTCCCTTGAACTTAAAGCAATGTGAAGATCCGTGGGCTGGATGGTTTAGATTATTTTGGAGATATGGCACGGAAACACCGAGTCGGCGCCGACCAGCGATCCCCGCACACCAACATTACCCGACACACACCAGGGACAATTGTACATTTACACCGAGCCAATTAACATACAAACCTGAGCGACTTTGGAGTGTGGGAGGAAACCAAAGATCCCGAAGAAGACCCATGCAGGTCATGGGGAGAACGTACAAACTCTTTGCGGACAAGCACCCATAGTCAGGATCGAACCGGGGTTTCTTGCGCTGTAAGGCAGCAACTGTACCGCTACACCACCGTGCAATATAAAATAATGACTTGACGTACATGCAAAACTCTTCTGTGAAATCTGGCACGCATCTTAAAATATTTACATTTTTCATAAAGAAAAGTTTGATCGTGATTCTGCAGAGCGGGCAATTTTTTAAACAATTGTAACTGAAGGAAAGGTTGGAATAGCGAGCATTTTGTTCGTAACAAAGCATCAAACAGCGCACAAGGAGATCACTTGGCACATTGTGCCTGTGCCAGGTCTTTGGAAGTACTTTCAATTGTCTGCCTCCTACGCTACCCTCCCTAGCCCTGCAACGCTTTTTTTCCTTAAATGTAAAACTGAATGGGACAAAAGTGAAAGGTTTTTCAAGGTGAGACTGGAGAAATAGTTCATTGTGTCATAGAGTGACACAGCGTTGAAACAGGCCCTTCGGACCAACTTGCCCACACCGACCAACATGTCCCATCTACACTAGTCCCACCTGCCTGCATTTGGCCCAAATCCCTCTAAGCCCCGTCCTACCCCATGTAGCTAGAAACATAGAAAGATAGAAAATAGGTTGAGGAGTAGGCCATTCGGCCATTCGAGCCAGCACCGCCATTCAATATGATCATGGCTGATCATCCAAAATCTGTCTGAATGGTTCTTAAGCATTGCGATAGTGACGTTTGTGAGCTTAACAGAACAGTGAGCATGAACTTAGTGAAATGATCTTTAAATGAATAATGGCAGAAGTGTATGGTTTCCAACCTGTTCCCATGGAATAGGTAATGAGAAGATAATCTTAGTGGATCCACGACATGCTTCATGACAACCACTGTTCCTTTCCCATCCCTTTTACCTTTGCAATTCAGAATAAAAAGATAGAGCAACTCCATGTTCTAAACCAAGGGATCCCAACCTGGGGTACATTTATCCCCAAGGGGTAAATTTGTTGATTCTGGATTTGTATACATTTTTTCTCATTGACTGACTGTGTTTGGTTCTGGTACACCGGTATCTGTTCGTCATTAGTTGTTCATAAATAAGTGAAATAACATTGTTATGTGCTATTAAAGTTGCCAGGGGTAAACGGGACGAAAAAAGGTTGGGAACCCCTGTTCTAAATCCTTTACCTATATCTCTGTGATCATTGAGTAATTGCACCAAACAGCTGCCATGGATTGCTGACAGAATGGATGAAGTAGTCTATCCATTGCCAATCTCATCTTCTGCAGAGAGGCACGGCGTAAACTCCAACCCATTCTCGCACAGTCTTTTTAGTTTAATTTAGTTTAGAGATACAGCTCGGAAACAGGCCCGGCCGTGATCCCCGCACACTAACACTATCCTACACACACAAGGGACGACTTACAATTATACCAAAGCCAATTAACCGACAAACCTGTACGTCTTTGGAGTGTGGGACATCCTGGAGAAAACTCACGCAGGTCTCTGGGAGAATGTACAAACTCCGTACAGACAGCACCCATAGTCAGGATCGAACCCGGGTCCCTGGCGCTGTAAGGCAGCAACTCTACCGCTGCGCCGCTGTGCCGTACTCACAGAAGAAGACAATAGTTACCAATATGACTGGCTGTTGGGACATGAGACTATTTTGTGATGTTTTAGGCACTGCTACATAATTGATGCTCATTGATACCTTAGCTCAAAGTGGTTGTGTCCCTCACACAGAATAATATTGTTACATTTAATAGAACCATTATTTTCCAAAATAATTCCCAAATATTTCTTTGATAGATCATTTTTATTTGCAGTTTGCACGGGTAACAAGATTTCAGCAGCACAGTGGCGCAACTGGCAGTGCAACTGTTTCAGTGCGCCAGAGACATAGATTCGATCCTGACCTCATGTGCTGTCTGTGTGGAGTCTGCACGTTCACCCAGTGGCCGTGTGGGTTCCCTACAGATGCTCCAGTTTCCTCCCGCATCCCAAAGACGTGCGGGCTGGTAGGTTAATGGGCCTCTGTAATTTACCCCTAGTGTGCCGAGAGTGGGTGTGAAAGAGGGTCAACATGAAACTACTGTGAATGGGTGATCGATGGCCGGCGTGGACAAGGTGGGCCGAATGGCCTGCTTCCATGCCGTATCTTTCAATCAATTCAATCAATCAGTTATTGATTTTCCAATTAAACTGCCTTTGTTTATGATGCTAACAAAATATCCTTAGAAATTATAATGTAACAGTTGCCACAGTATATATTTAAAATCAGCTTGCAAAGGCTGTTGATTGAAGGCTCCTCACCGTGTGTGTGTGTGTGAATACCAATTAAATAGTTAAACCTTTTAACAAAGAAAGTAATATCAGATCTTCAACCAAGACTATGGAAAAATTAATTCACAGGTTTTAATAGGGTTCTATTATAAGCAGGTATATGAATAAAACAGCATTCTCATATTCTTACCCTTGTCCATTCAATGGAATTAACAAGTAATAGTCTTTCATAGGATTTACTAAATTGAGTCCCTTGCCCGTCAATGCTGCAATAAGAAACCAGGACTTTGAAACTATGTGATGATGCAACTTTACATCGCTCTTCAATATTTCAAACTAAAGTTTGAATGACGTTTTTCAAATTACTTGTCACTTAATTTTAATCATATGCAGCTGTTTTGGCATCCAAATTCAGAGTTGTACATATCCCCTTTTTATTATGGATTTGGTGATTTTGTTTAAAAGATCATGAATGTTTCTATTCAATACCACAGTCAATTGTTGCTTACTGAATGGACAATATTCACTTTGAGTGAACTGAAGGCACCGTGGTGCAGCGGTAGAGTTGCTGCCTCACAGCACCAGGGACCCGGGTTTGATCCTGACTACGGGTGCTTGTCTGTACGGAATATATACGTTCTCCCCGTGACCTGCGTGGGTTTTATCTGGGAACTTCAGTTTCCTCCCACACTCCAAAGACGCACAGGTTTGTAGGTCAATTGGCTTGGGGTGACCTGTAAATTGTAAATTGTCCCTAGTGTGTGTAGGATAGTGTAAAGGGGCTGTCCCACTGTACGAGCTAATTCAAGAGTTCTCCCGAGTTTCCCCTGATTCGAACTCGGAGAATTACGGTAATGACCGCTCGTAGGTACTCGGGGCTCTCGTGGACATTTTTCAACATGTTGAAAAATCTTCACGAGTCTTCACGAGCTTACCGCGTTTCCCGAGTACCTGCCGTTCGCGTTATGAGCCGCTAAGAGACTTCCCCGAGCTCCGACGTACCCGCTACGTACATTCTACGTGCTTACCACGAGTTTTAATTTTTTTTTGAACTCGGGAGAGCTCTTGAATTACCTCGTACAGTGGGACAGGCCCCTTAGTGTGTGGGGATCGCTGGTCGGCGCGGACCCAGTGGGCTGAAGGGCCTGTTTCCAGCCTGTATCTCTAAACTAAACTGAAGAGCTCAAGTTGTACTATCAGCGGTAATGTATACTTGCATGCACAAAATGTACACCATCCGCAATGATTATGTTGTGTTTTTATTTTATCTTGTTTCCTTTTAAAGTGGTAGATGTTTCCCAGAATATGGGTGCAGAGACTTCATAAGCTTTATTCGAGAAAACTTCGCCAGTATCCACATTCCTCTTCTATTTTATTTATTCAGTTTTTGGTCCTGGACATTACTGCAGAACCAGCATCCTTGAATTAGTTTAGTTTAGTTTAGAAATACACCTTAGGCCTACAGCGACCAGCGATCATCCATTCACACTAGTTCCATGTTATTCCACTTTCACATCCTGCACACTAGGATAATTTACAGAAGCCAATTAGTTTAGTTTAGAGATTTAGTTCAGTGATACAGTGTGGAAACAGGCCCTAAGGCCCACTGAGTCCATGCCAACCATCGATCACCCATTCACCAGTACTATGTCCTACACACAAGCCACTTAAACTACAGACATGCACATCTTTGGAATGTGGGAGGAAAGCGGACCACCCCGAGAAAACCCACGTGGTCACAGGTAGAACGTGCAAACTCCGCACCGACATCACCCATAGACAGGATCGAACTTGGGTTTTTGCCGCAGAGAGATACCAGCTCTACTGCTGCGCCACTGTGCCCCAAATGACTGGCTTTCTGGGTAATTTCAGCGAGTAGAGAATATTTAAGAATCAACCGCACATATTGTCTGAAGGCACACATCGGCCAAACTGAGCAAGTATGGTAGATTTTCTTTAGTGAATAAATTGGGTTTCATAGGTCGCTACAAAATACTGGAGTAACTCAGCGGGACAGGCAGCATCTCTGGAGAGAAGGAATGGGTGACGTTTCGGGTCGAGACCCTTCTTCAGACTGGTTCGTAGAACTAATCATTTGTTTTTCATAAGTTCTTAAGTTATAGGCATGCACCTTCAGCAACAGACTGGTTCCACCAAGAGGCAGTACAGAACGCCACAGGAGATCCCTTTTCCCTGTGGCTCTCAAACTGTACAACTCCTCCCCCTTCTGTCGTGGGGTAGACTGACTCCTCTTCCTCCACCCCCTCCCCAATATTTGCTTGTCCCCAAACCTGGACTTTCCACTCATCGTTTTAATTTCATGTTTCACGTATCTTCTTGTGTTTTTCATGACTGTTGGAAGACTACTTTCCCTCCTGGGATAAATAAAGTTCTATCGTATCGGATCGGATCATATAGGAATAGAATGAGGCTATGCTGCCCATCAAGTATACTCCGCCATTCAATCATGGCCGATCTATGTTTCCCTCTCGACACCATTCTCCTGCCTTCTCTCCATAACCCTTGACACCCAGAATAATCAAGAATCTATCAATCTCCTCCTTAGAAATATCGATTGTCTTGGCCTCCACAGCCGTCTGTGGCAATGAATTCCATAGATTCATCACCCTCTGACTAAAGATTTTATACCTCAATTAAAAATGTCTGGATTAATTGAAATGAAATGTGAACTCAGCACTCCAAATGGCGAATCCAAGTAACTGGGTCTTTTTGAGTCCATGGAGCAGTACTTTAAACCAAAGATCCTATAGCGAGCAAGATAGTCCACTCGACGAAAAAGACGTAGTACGGTCATGGGCAGATTCATGGGTCATTTTCGGCCCCATTTCCGTAACCGGCTTCCGTCTCCGCACCAAAGATCCCGTAGCGGAGCAAAGATACTAGTGCGGAGACGGAAGCCGGTTACGGAAACATCCTCGTAAAAATAAAAGTTATTTGGTAAAAATCTTCTCCTCATTTTCAGAATTATAATTTATTAACACAAACTGTTCCCCCGCAACGTTGATTACACTGCGAGTCGGGTTGGGTCGGGTCGGGTTACGGAAATGGTGAGCCCATTGCATTTAGCAGGAGTGGTCTATCTTGCTCCGCTATAGGATCTTTGCTTTAAACAGACAAGGTCCCACACAAGAGATTAGTATGCAAACTTAAAGCACATGGTATTGGGGGTTCAGTATTGATGTGGATAGAGAACTGGCTGGCAGACAGGAAGCAAAGAGTAGGAGTAAACGGGTCCTTTTCACAATGGCAGGCAGTGACTAGTGGGGTACCACAAGGCTCAGTGCTGGGACCCCAGCTATTTACAATATATATTAATGATCTGGATGAGGGAATTGAATGCAACATCTCCAAGTTTGCGGATGACATGAAGCTGGGGGCAGTGTAAGCTGTGAGGAGGATGCTAGGAGGCTGCAAGGTGACTTGGATAGGTTGGGTGAGTGGGCAAATGCATGGCAGATGCAGTATAATGTGGATAAATGTGAGGTTATCCACTTTGGTGGCAAAAACAGGAAAGTAGACTATTATCTGAATGATGGCCGATTAGGAAAAGGGGAGATGCAACGAGATCTGGGTGTCATGGTACACCAGTCATTGAAAGTAGGCATGCAGGTGCAGCAGGCAGTGAAGAAAGCGAATGGTATGTTAGCATTCATAGCAAAAGGATTTGAGTATAAGAGCAGGGAGGTTCTACTGCAGTTGTACAGGGTCTTGGTGAGGCCACACCTGGAGTATTGCATACAGTTTTGGTCACCAAATCTGAGGAAAGACATTCTTGCCATAGAGGGAGTACAGAGAAGGTTCACCAGACTGATTCCTGGGATGGCAGGACTTTCATATGAAGAAAGACTGGATAGACTTGGCTTGTACTCGCTATAATTTAGAAGATTGAGGGGGGATCTTATAGAAACTTACAAGATTCTTAAGGGGTTGGACAGGCTAGATGCAGAAAGATTGTTCCTGATGTTGGGGAAGTCCAGAACAAAGGGTCACAGTTTAAGGATAAGGGGGAAGTCTTTTAGGACCGAGATGAGAAAATCATTTTTCACCGAGTGGTGAATCTGTGGAATTCTCTGCCACAGAAGGTAGTTGAGGCCAGTTCATTGGCTATATTTAAGAGGGAGTTAGATGTGGCCCTTGTGGCTAAAGGGATCAGGGGGTATGGAGAGAAGGCAGGTACAGGATACTGAGTTGGATGATCAGCCATGATCATATTGAATGGCGGTGCAGGCTCGAAGGGCCGAATGGCCTACTCCTGCACCTATTTTCTATGTTTCTATGTTTCTAAACACTGGAGAACAAATACATCTGATTGCAAGCACTCAGAGACTAAGCGTGGCGAGTAACACAACAGACTTGATCTTAAGTCCATACAAACGAACATTGGGAATAGGAATAGGAATACTTTATTCTCACATGTGAGTAGGCATAGTGAGATTCTTTGCTTGCATACCCAATGTATACAAATAGCATCCACCTACAGCTCTCACAAAGTTACAAAGCCTGCCGGCTCCCCCTTTTTGTTTTCCACTCATCCCCCCGCCCCGGGTCCTCCATTGTTCTTCCCCTATTACTGCAGGGTCTGTTAAGTAACCATCAAACAAGGGTGAACCATTCCACTTAGAGCAATAAGGCTGTTTGCAATATCACACCGTCATCATGACCCAGGCTAATTACATTGTTATCCTATACTCGTGTATTGTCCTTGGTTCTCCAAAATATCACTGTCAAACTGGCTGTTGAAACATACCAAAAAACAATAGTCTGCATTAATACCTCTATTAGTAACCTGCTTATTACAATGAAAATGGTAAGATTGGCTTCCCTCCAGATTCCCAGAGCCATGGAACCTTTTCATTATGTTTTCAGCACTGCAATAAAACTGATGCTATTGAGTCTAGTGTAGTTTAGTTTAGAGATACAGCACGGCCCACCGAGTCCACGCCGACCAGCGATTTCCACACATTAATACTGTCCTACACACAACAGGGAAAATTTATAATTTTACCAAGCCAATTAACCTACAAACCTGTACGTCTTTGGAGTGTGGGAGGAAACCGGAGTTCCTGGGGGAAACCCACGCAGGTCACGGGGAGAGCGTACAAACTGCGTACAGACGGCACCCGTAGTCAGGATCGAACCCGGGTCTCTGGCACTGTAAGGCAGCAACTCTACAGCACAGAAACAGGCCTTTCTGCACAACTAGGCCATGCTGTCTGAGGTGCGTTCCTGAGTCAGTCACATTTGCCTGCATTCAGCCCACAACCTTTTCTATCTATGACCTTATCCAAATATTATAATCATACCCGCCTCTACCACTTCCTCTGGCAGTTCATTCCTGAAATCCATGATTCTCTGTGTGAAAAAAACAGTCCCTCAGTTCCCCTTTAAATCTTTCCCCCCTTGCCCCGAACATATGTCCTCTGATCTTAAACTCCCCAACCCTGGGAAAGAGGGTGTGACCAAGCCACCTTTTCCATGCCCCTCAAGATTTATAAACCACTGTAAGGTCACCACTCAGCCTTGATTACTCCAGGGGAAAGAACTCCCAGCCAATCCATCTTTCCTTGTAATATAAGCCCTCCAGCCTTGGCTGGAAACTTTTCCGCACCTTTTCGAGCTTAATCACTTCTTCCTACAGTATGTTAACCTGACCTGTAGACACCAATCCAACAACACTTTGAACAATGTTTGTCCAGCTGTAACTTGACGCCTCAACTCTTCTACTTGATGCCCGTTCAATGAAGGCAAGCATGCTATGTGCCTTCTTCACCACCTTGTCTACCTGTGCCCTCAACTATGACCTTGTACCCTTAGGTCTTGTACCCTTAGAGTGCTGTTCTACAACACTTGTCAGGGCACTGTGGATGTCCAGCCCTGGTTTAACTTTCCAAAATGCATCGCTTCGCACTTGGAGGTGGTGCGATTCCATCTGCCATTCCTTTGCCTGCTTTCACAGTTTATCTGGATCCTGTTGTAACTTTCCTCACTGTCTACCACACCACCAAGTTTGTTGTCATCTGCAAACATAGCTCCAAAGCTGCGGCTAGCTTTCAGTACACATAAATAACGAATATGGGGATAATGGGGCGAGGGCAGGAGAATGGGGTTGAGAGGGAAAGATAGATCAGCCGTGACTAAACGGCAGAGTGGACTTGATGGGCCGAATGGCCTAATTCTGCGCCGTGAACCTATGGACTTATGAAGTTCAATGATATGTTTCAATGGCAATTCTAAAGATTATGACTTTGGTTTTGTAGAAGCAAATGGATAGGCCAGGCAGAGATGATGTTTCAAGTAACGGGCTAGTTATTAAAACTGGAGCACACCAGGAGACCAGCTGAAGCTGATCTGCCGATCATGACTTTAGTACAGCTTTTATATTCACAGGTGATAAGATTACACATAACTTGATTAACAGTAAAACTAGGTCTCAGTTACAGAATGGAGGTTGCAGAAGGACATTCTTGCTATTGAGGGAGTGCAGCGTAGGTTTACAAGGTTAATTCCCGGGATGGCGGGACTGTCATATGCTGAGAGAATGGAGCAGCTGGGCTTGTACACTCTGGAGTTTAGAAGGATGAGAGGGCTTCTCATTGAAACATATACGATTGTTAAGGGTTTGGACACGCTAGAGGCAGGAAACATGTTCCCAATGTTGGGGGTGTCCAGAACCAGGGGCCACAGTTTAAGAATAAGGGGTAAGCCATTTAGAACGGAGACGAGGAATCACTTTTTCTCACAGAGAGTAGTGAGTGTGGAATTCTCTGCCTCAGAGGGTGGTGGAGGCAGGTTCTCTGGATGCTTTCAAGAGAGAGCTAGATAGGGCTCTTAGAAACAGTGGAGTCGGGGGATATGGGGAGAAGGCAGGAACGGGGTACTGATTGGGGATGATCAGCCATGATCACATTAAATGGCGGTGCTGGCTCGAAGGGCCGAATGGCCAACTCCTGCATCTGTTGTCTATTGTGTATTGTCTATTGAAAGACTTAATTAGGTAACAAATTAGGTCTGGATTACAGAATAAAATGATCATCCACAAGTTAAACTTAGTTGACAGTAGATACAATTTTCTGTTTGCACCGTAACATCATCAATGAAGTTCCTGAACCTTAGATGTCGTCACTGCTACATTCCATGTTTCCACTTTTAGGCTTTGTCTGCAGGTCCCTGTCACCACATTAGCACAATCCATATCCCCATTTACTAGTTTAGTTTAGTTTAGAGATACGGCACAGAAACAGGTCCTCTGGCTCACCGAGTCCGCACCGACCAGCGATCCCCGCACACGAACACTATCCCACACACCCGCTAGGGACATTTTTACATTCAAACCGAACCAATTAACCTACAAACCTGTAAGCCTTTGGAGAGTGGGAGGAAATCGAAGATCTCGGAAAAAACCCACGCGGTCACGGAGAGAACATACAAACTCCGTACAGACATCGAACCCGGGTCTCTGGCGCTGTAAGTGGTGTAAAGGGCCTGTCCCACGGGCATGCGACTCGATGCGGCAAGCGCGACCTAACCGCAAGCGGGGGCGCGCGGAGATCGAGTGATCAGCAGCAACTCTACCGCCATGCCACCGTGCCGCCATTATAGCCCTCACTGTTCTTTCCCCAACAACGGGTTTTTTAGACCACAATACCTTGAAGAGATGGATCTAAGCTGCAAATATTTAGCCCATTCCAGCACATTTAGTGTTTAACCATTCCATATGCCACTGATTTGTGGAACTGGAAATGTATCAATTGCTTGACAAGTTACTATAAAAGAGTCACTGCTGTTGTATCTGCCGATGTACTTAGTTAAACCTTAGTTCAGTTAATGGACCTTACAAGTAATGGATACAATTCTCCACAGGGAGTTGAACACGCTTCATATAAAACAGATAGCAAGTATTAAAATGCCCTCTATTCTTATTATAGCATCATAAAGTGTCAAGTAGGTGAAATCCTATTCAAGTTTACAATAAGATTGAAATCAATCTCAAGCAACTAAAGGGAATTGATAGTGGTAACAATAAAACTGAAAACTCATTGCTCTCCTATCGATGTATTTTATATTCAGTGCTTTGTCAATCCTTTCTACAAACATAGAGAATTTTATTAACAGCCCGCTTGTATATTCAGTATGTTAAGATCAAATAAAGCAGTTTTAATTGCCCATTACGTTCGAGTCGATACAAGTTAATGATTCATGTTCATTTTAAAAACCCAATCTTATTGACTTGTGAGTGCAACCCAAAGTTGGTCTGATCGTTTCCCTTATCCCAAGCTGGTCTGAAGAAGGGTCTCGACCCAAAACGCCACCCATTCCTTCTCTCCAGAGATGCTGCCTGTCCCTCTGAGTTACTCCAGCTTTTTGTGTCTCTCTTTGTTTTAAACCAGCATCTGCAGTTCCTTCCTACACATTTTGTCTGCTCCGCTGCGAAATCTCCTCAAGGTATGTCGACTTTGAATAAGCTCTCCTCCTCCCTCCGACAAGAGTTCTGCGTCTATATCTCTTTTCCCTAACGAGTCTGAAGAAGGGTCTTGACCCGAATCGTCACCCATTCCATCTCACCAGTGATGCTGCTGTGTTACTCCAGCTTTTTGTGTCTATCTCTGATTTTATCCACTTCTTTGCATCCAGGACATATATATGTATGTGTAACATTTCTTTAGACTTTTAGACTTTAGAGATACGATGCAGAAACTGGTCCTTTGGCCCGCTGAGACCGCGGTGACCAGCGTTCATTCCATACACCACACACTAGGGACAACTTACAACTTTTACTGAAACCAATTAACCTACAAACCTATATGTCTTTGGAGGAGACTGGAGCACCTGGAGAAAAGCCACGCGGTCACAGGGAGAACATACAGACTCCATACAGACAGCACCCATTGTCAGAATCGAACCCAGGTCTCTAGCGCTGTAAGGCAGCAACTCTACCACTGTGCCACCCGTGCCGCCATATCAGATCACATCTCTACGGAATCATTCTGATTGGGGTGAAGCTGTGAGCCACTGGGTCTCGACCCGAAATGTGAGTTTTCTTCGATTGATTGAAAGAGCCATCCTGCAGCCTACAGCCTACAGCCCAACAGCCAACAGGCTATTACTCAGTACAACATCCATCAAGCGCTGATCTTCGTAGACTATTATTGTTATTATTGCATTATCATTGTTTTTAGGTGTACGCATGTGTGCGTATGTATATATATATATATATATATACATACGCACACATGCGTTCACCTAAAAACAATGATAGTGTAATAACAACAATAATGGGTGACGTTTCGGGTCGAGACTCTTCTTCCGACCCAAAACATCACCCATTCCTTCTCTCCAGAGATGCTTCCTGTCCCGCTGAGTTACTCCAGCATTTTGTGTCTATCTTCGGTGTAAACCGGCATCTGCAGTTCCCTCCTTGAGCTACTTTCCTTTACAGGGCATAATCATTACTCTGCATCTCATACAACACAGACCCTGTCCATAAACATATAAATATATAAGATTATAATCGTTATGGATCTTCCACTTTTCCCCCCTCTTCCCCTGTTGGTTTTACTTCCTGAACTAACATAAAAACAATATAAAATTATCCAAAACGGTTAACTATAAGGTTTGCTTTCCAACATTAGGTACGCCAATGATCAATTTGACTAATAAAACTTTTAGGAATCTATGGATTAATTCTGCTTTTCTAAAAGGTAGCCTTTTTTAGGACTTTCATGAAGGCTCATAATATCAGAATTTCATAAAGTCAAAAGGAGAGGTACATTTTGAAGAGACGATAGAAAGAAAGCTTTCAATTCAAAAGATTATCAATGTTTATAAAACTCTGTCAGAACAGCAGTCAAGATCTTTGCTTGCAAAATGGCATTTCACCATCACCCCCACCCAAGCTCACCGCAGCAATTCCTTTACACTGTTAAGTCACTTTCTGTTCTCACTTCAAAATATTAAAACCTTTTTACCTCATTCGCACTTCCCTGCAATATTCTATTTCGGTTCACAATTTCTGCAGACCCAAGTTCTAATTCTATTCCCATGTGGAATTAATTCATAGCAACGTAGTAAGAAATATATCCTTGAGGATATATTTGTTTTCTGCTTGGAAAGATTTGCAGGCTTCCAAGTTGAAGGATTTGTCCTCCTTTATAAGTCAGATTCAAAAACACAACCATCCAAGATTCTGTTCAATTGGAAATTATGTTGTTTATATATATGTTTATATATTTTTCTTCAGAGGGTGACGAATCCGTGGAATTTTTTGCCACAGAAGGCTGTAGAGGCCAAGTCAATGGATATTTTTAAGGCAGATTAGTATGGGTGTCAGGGGTTCTAATGAAGGACCCCTACCACCCCAGCAACGGACTGTTCCAGCTGCTACGGTCAGGCAAACGCCTCCGCTGTCACGCTGCGAAAACAGAGAGGATGAGACGGAGTTTCTTCCCACAGGCCGTCAGGACTGTAAACTCTAATCTCACCAGGGACTAATTTACTGTTGTGCTTTAAAACAAATGTAAATTCTGGTTCTGTTCTGTAACTGTTGTTCTGTTGTTTTGCACAATCCCGCAGGCATTGCCACTTTCGTTTCACTGTACATCTTGTATGTGTATGTGACAAATAAAGTTGACTTGACTTATGGGGAGAAGGCAGGAGAATGGAGTTAGGAAGGAGAGATAGATAAGCCAAGATCGAATGGCGGAGTGGACTTGAGTAGAAATTTTAAAATGACTTCCGTGAAATGGGCTTAATTTTTAAATAAAATGTTCACAGCCGACCACTAAATTAAAACGGCCAGCTCCTTGTTTCTTTTTACACCACAATAGTGAGCGACCGTTACTATTCCTGTTGCTCATTATAAGCCTGGTGGTTATTTGGCTGGAATGACGCTATACCCTAGATAGCTAAAAACCACAGATGTCCCGAGCAACGCAGCAAATGATATATGTTCTGTCATAGCTGTGGTCCTCGTGAGATATTACACAGTAAGTCTTCCCATAAGTAGCACACAAATAACATCACCACATTCATCACACCATGAAATTCTAATGAAGTCATGGACAAGCTGACATCATTAGTGAATAATAAAGACTCGGAATATTTATACATTAGGTCAATGAAGATATTATCAATTAATCCTGATGTGACAATCATGTGTAGTTTGAATTGCATCAATATTAGTTCGATTGATTTATAACAAAGGCCTTTTAGGATCACTCTTAATGTTACAATTTATAAATCTCCACTAGGTGGTGATAGGGTATTCTTTGATAATCTCTCTATACCATACAAAGCCAACAGCCATTTCAACATCAGACGTTCCCAACTCAATTGATGTTAGTTGGTACAAATTTGAAGTTCCTCAAAAATATGAATTATTGAAATACTCTTTACATGAATACCTCAGAGTGAAGCCCAACGCAAATTGGAGGAACAGCACCTCATATTTCGCTTGGGCAGCTTAAAACACAGTGGTATGAATATTGACTTCTCTAACTTCAAGTAACCCTTGCTTTCCCTCTCTCTCCACCCCTCTCCCATCCCAGTTCTCCGACCAGTCCGACTGTCCCCTTGATTAAATCTTTATCTTTGTATGCCTCGTTGTCCCCTTCCCCAGCTAGCAACGATCTATTCTACATTTTCCTTGAACTTTGTCCCCTTTGATGTCTCGTTTTCACACCTTCCCATTCTTTATCTCTGTGTCTCCCTGTCCCCTGACTCTCAGTCTGAAGAAGGGTCTCGACCCTGAAACGTCACCTATTCCTTCTCTCCAGAGAAGCTGCCTGTCCCGCTGAGTTACTCCAGCATTTTGTGTCTAACTTCATTTTAATTTAATTGGCTCTATGTAAAGGAGGCATAATTTCAAGGCATAATTAAAACCTGTCTGAAGAAGGGTTCCGACTGGAAATGTCACCTATTCCTTTTCTCCAGGTATACTGCCTGAGCCACTGAGTTTTACTCCAAAATTGTGTGTCTATCTTCGGTATAAACCAGCATCTGCAGTTCCTTCCCACACAGTAAAATAAATGAATTGTTCACTGAATTAACATAGCTTCAAAATTAATCAAACTGTTATATACAAATACAAATATCAATGCATTCTCCACAAATTAGTTATTTTTCCTATCCAAAGGTGGTGTTAAATGACCTTTGGAATCAAATGCCATGCAGGTTTGATCCAGTAGTAACTTTCTACAAGGACAGTAGATCAATATTTCTATGTCACTGCTGTTGTATTTTATTGGCATTAATTCTTTAATATATTACAGATACACACAGAAATGATTATGATTGTTATAACAAAACATGCTTTGATCTCACTTAATTCAGAATAGTTAAAGATAAAATTTTAGTTACAGATGACGGGGAAATTTCCTTTCCATTAATGCGGTTAACATTGTGTACTGTACAATTTTGCAATGCTGCTGTATAAAGTAAAATTCATGAACTTAGGCTGCATTTATCTTGCTATAATTCGCTAACTGAGGCATTTTCCTCGAGCATTACATGCCCAGTAAGGTCAAAAAACATTCTGGGGCTCAAATAACCGTTTATCTGTTAAGTCATCAAATATCAAATGAGCAAAAACAGAAAGATGGGCAGTGAGTGATCAGCAACACGACCAGCGAAAAAAATATTTCTATTCTTTGTTATAATTCATGAACAATCAAGTTAGATCATGTGATTTTTTTTCACCCTGCACCTGATGCCCAGTTTTTGCTTACAATCAGGGCCAAGAACTTGGCTGAAAATAAGTGGAGTCCATCTCAAATGTACAAGCTTGGCATTTGATGGAATATGCTCCACTTGCCTGATGAGGACAAGCTCCAACAAAACACAGGAAGGTTGATTCCATCTGAGAGTAAAGAGTCGCTCTGGGCAGCAGGGTGGCACAGTGTCAGAGTCCCGGGTACCATCCTGACCACGACTACCCGAAACGTCACCTATTCCTTCGCTCCATAGATGCTGCCTCACCCGCTGAGTTTCTCCAGCATTTTTATCTACCTTCGATTTTTCCAGCATCTGCAGTTCTTTCTTAAACTCTTAAGCTTTATGTAAAGGAAGCTTTATTCCAAAGAATAATGCTAGTGTGTGGGGATCACTGGTCAGTGCGGGACGGTATCTCTAAACTAATTTAAACTAAAAATTAAATTAAATTAAACTAAAGTAAATAAAGATCTTCCTTTATTATGAATTGATTGAGTCAATTTAAATATAATTATTTTAAAAGGCTTTTATTTTTCATTTTCATAAAACTTTAAAAAAAATAACAAATTTCAATATCATGTTTAACTTTTAATACGTTGAATATTCGCAAATGATTATAATTGTCGGAGGCATTTCAAGGTATCTCCTCAAGGTATGCCTGCTTGCCCAGAGTAGGTGAATCGAGGACCAGAGAGCAGAAGTTTAAGGTGAAGGGGCAAATATTTAATAGGAATCTGAGGGTTACTTTTTAGTAAAAGGTGTTGCATGAATGGAACGAGCTGCCAGATGAGGTCATTGAGGCAGGGACTATATCCAACATTTAAGAAGCAGTTAGACAAAAATGCTGGAGAAACATAGCAGGTGAGGCAGCATCTATGGAGCGAAGGAATAGGTGATGTTTCGGGTCGAGACCCTTCCTAAGAAGCAGTTAGGCAGGTACATGGATAGGACAGGTTTGGAGGGATATGGAGCAAATGCTGGCACTTGGGACTAGTGTAGCTGGGACATGTTGGTCAGTGTGGGCAAGTTGGGCTGAAGGATCTGTTTCCACACTATAACTAAGTTCGCCTCCTCTCTCCGACGAGAGTTCTGTAACATCCTCTCCTCAAGGTATTTCGCAGTCACTTCCGTTTGAGCACTGGGCTTCATTCCCATTTCTCTCTTGCAATCAGATCACTGAAGATGACAGGAAAGAGGTCGGGTTCATCTAAAATGCACAAGTTTGGGGTTTGATGAAATATTTTCCACACGCCTTTTGGGTACAAACTCTGACAGTACTCAAGAAGTTTGATGGCAAATGAAAAGAGCCTGTTTAATTAGCATCTAATCCACCATCTTGAAATTTATTCTCTCCACAAAGCTAGCAACGTTGATGGCTGTGTTTATAAGTTCATAGGTTCTAGGAGCAGAATTAGTCCATTCGGCCCATCAAGTCTACTCCACCATTCAATTATGGCTGATCTATCTTTTCCTGTCAACTCCATTCTCCTGCCTTCTCCCCGTAACCCCTGACACCCGTACTAATCATTGGTTTATGGCTGTTAGTAAGTATCTCAGTGAGACTACCAGCAGAAGGGGGGTTCACTAATAAAGGTGAGAGTTGGATTTATTCAGGAGGTCTCGCCAGGATATAGGAGGAGTGGGTAAGCAGTGGAACAGTGATCAATGAACCACTCAGGGGAAAGACCAGAGGAAATAAACCAGTGCTTTTTAAAGAGACACAAGAAACTGCAGATACTGTAATGTGATTGAAAAATCCCTCCCCGGATGCTGCCTAACCCGCTGAGTTCCTCCAGCATAGGACATAGAACACAGAACTGTACAGCACAGAAACAGGCTCTTCAGCCCTCAATGTCTGTGCTGAACATGATGCGAAGGATGGCACGGTGGCGCAGCGGTTTAGTTGCTGCCTTACGGTGCTTGCAGCGCCAGAGACCCGGGTTCGATCCTGGCTACGGGTGCTTGTCTTTACGGAGTTTGTATGTTCTCCCCATGACCTGCGTGGATTCTCTCCGAGAACTTCGGTTTCCTCCCACACTCCAAAGACGTACAGATTTGTAGGTTAATTGGCTTGGTATTAAATGTGGGGTCAAGGTAAGAGCGTTCACTTCACAGCCCTGTTTCCACCAATCTTTCCGCCACCACACACAAGCACAAGAAGCGACAAGACAGACACCATTGTATGCAGATGCCGAGAAGTGTGTTCATCTCCGGATGAACAACTTCTAATCTTGTGTGTGTGGACTCGATAAGAAGAAGATGGTACTAAAGTAAAAAAATGTTTTTTTTAATTGTCCCTGGTGTGGGTTAGTGCTAATGTGCGGGGATCGCTGGTCGGCGCGGACACGATGGGCTGAAGGGCCTGTCCCTAAACAAAAAACTAAAGGACAAATCTTGTCTGCCTACACATAATCCCTCTAAGTAAGTAAGTAAGTAATTTTATTGGCCAAGTATTCACATACAAGGAATTTGCCTTGGTGCTCCGCCCACAAGTAACAACATGACACACAGTGACAGTTACGAACGACTCAGAAAACACTAAACATTAATAATAATAAAACATTAATGATAGAACACCATTGATCAAGCATGTGAACCAACAAAATACCAGATCAAAGGGATGCTACAGATTTTTGGCTGTTGAGTAGATGGATAAAAACTGTGGATAAAAACTGTTTTTATGTCTGGCTGTGGCAGCTTTGACAGTCCGGAGTCGCCTTCCAGAGGGAAGTGATTCAAAGAGTTTGTGGTCAGGGTGAGAGGGGTCAGAGATGATCTTGGCCGCTCGCTTCCTGGCCCTACATATTCCCTACATATCCATATTCCTCCCCAAGAGTCTTTTAAATGCCCCTATTGTGTTAAATGCCACGACCATACCACTTTGTGCTTTGCTCAATCCTTTATAGGAGGAAAATTGCCTCTTTTTTTACTTCTTTAATTTAGTTTGTACTGCCAAACTAGATTGCTGGGATTTAAGGACTGTTGCACATGGACTCCTAAATTTTAACGCTATTTTTAAATTATTACCATTTACAATACATTTTGAAATATCTTTTCATAATCCAGAGAGGAACAAAGATGGTTCTTGTGCGTTGCCACAAAAATGAAACCTTAAAAAACCACGATAGAGCTAATTTAAAAATAGGGAGGAGATTTTACCACAGCTGTGAAAATGTACTGATATCTCCATCGCCGAAATCTTATGTACAGCAGAACTGTGAATGACAGAATCAATAACTCTGCTTGCTAAAATGGATGGGTGTAGAAATGCGTCATTCATTCTGAATGCTAATCGCAATGTAGCAACTAGATGTTGTTCCTCTGACTTCATAGTTCGTAGGAGTAGAAATAGGAGCAGAATTAGGCTATTCTGCACATCAAGTCTATTCCATCATTCAATCATGGCTGATCTATCTCTCCCTCCCAATCTCTCTGGCAATCTCCCCATAACCCCTAACACCCGTACTAATAAAAAAATCTATCTATCTCTGCCTTAAAAATATCCATTGACTTGTCCCCCGCAGCCTTCGGTGGCAAGGAATGTTCACAAACGGAGTACAATGCAAATCCAGCTCCATGTTTTGTGTTTATTGCCCATGAACAAAGATTAGTTTTTGAGCTTTCTCCACTTTCCAACACATTACTGTGATAACTGAGGGGGCCTTCACTTGAACTATTAAACTATTAATATTAAACTATTAAACTATGCATGCATGCTTTAATAAACTTTGAGGTACTGAGGATTGCAAAGAAACAGTTATCATGGAACGTCCATTATTATTTTTTTCAATTCCATAGCTGAAAGCTAACAAAATATGCACATATCAGGTCAGCAATTGCCAGGTCAGCAATTAATGATTTACAATATCAGCAGAAAGCCAAATGTTTAAGGAGTAGAGACTTGTGTTGATTTTTCTTAATAAGGGATTTGTAACTTTTTTTTTGCCAAATGCCCTTGAAATATCAATCAGTAGGTATGAAGGCTTGATTTCACATTCCAGCAGGCTATGAAGAAAATAATTCTCCACATCCCTCAAGAAAAAAAATCAGTGGTCATTGCGACTATTGAAAAGGATTAGAATACAGGACAAGACATTTGTAAATATTTGTGTTTAATGTTTGCAATTCCATATCATTTCTCTATGACAGTGTGCGTCGAGATAATATTTTATATCCAGACTGTGTTTCATTTTGACCAAAAAGGGATCGTTGGCCCGACTTACCCACACTGTCCAACATGTCTCATCTACACTAGTCCCCATCTGCCTGCATTTGGTCCCTATCCCTCTAAACCTGTCCTATCCATGTACCTGTTTAATTGTTCCTTATACGTTGCAATGGTCCTTGCCTCAACTACCTCCTCTGGCAGCTCATTCCATACACCCACCACCCTTTGTGTGAAAAGGTTCCTTAGATTCCTAGTAAATCTTTCCCCTTCACCTGAAACCTGTGCCCTCTGGTTCTCGATTCTAGGCAAGAGACATTCAGCAAGATAATCATAGGCAGAAAATATCCAAGGTTACAAATCGTAACAATAGCAATCACAATACCGCTGTTTTTCATATTTATACGCTCCCCTGAACATGTTACTGTTCAAAATGATGCTTCCCTAGAAGTACGGCTCACAATCTGTCCTGACCCGAAACGTTGCCTGTCCATTTCCCTCCACAGATGCCACCTTACACGTTGAGTTCCTCCAGCACTTTGTGTTTTGCTGCTTACATCTATATGATTTGTAAATGCGTGTGCTTCCATGCTTACCATCATTTGAGTCAAATGTCATAGTCATACAGCATGGAAACAAGCTCTTCAGCCCAATTTGCCCGCACTAACCAAGATGCCCCATCTAAGCTCATATATTCATAAGTTAAAGGAGCAGAATTAGGCCATTCGACCCATCAAGTCTATTTCACCATTCAATCAGGGCTGCTGAATCTGTCAAACTACGCCTTAAAAGTATCCATTGACTTGGCCTCCACATCCATCTGTGGGAATTAAATCCACAGATTCACCACATTCTGACGAAAGAAATTCCTCCTCATCTCCTTTCTAAAGGTATGTCCTTGTATTCTAAGGTTATGGCCTCTGGTCCCAATCTCACCCACTAGTGGAAACATCCTCTCCACATCCACTCTATCCATCCCTTTCACTATTCGGTAAGTTTCAGAGGTCTCCCCTCATCCTTCTACTCTAATCCCACCTGCCTGCATCTAGCCCAGATCCTTCCTAGCCTGTCCTATACAGTGGGATAATTCAGTATTGGTTTTGTGTTCTTATTCAAAGCGAATGCCGAACTCTCACGGTTGAATTGATGTGCTAAATCTTTGGTTATTGCTGGATTTTTTTTTCTCTTTTAGGAGCTACCTCTAGGTGGCATGGTTGCTGGGCACGATGCTGCCACTCGCTTCCCACTGACTCCAACTCATAGTCAAATGTCCGTTTGCCTTCTGAGGTAAATTCCTCAGGACGATGCCTGCCATCTTTCTTCAGTCAACTCAGTTCCTTATATTTGAGGCGGCACGATGGTGCAACGGTAGAGTTGCTGCCTTACAGCCAGAGACACGGGTTTAATCCTGACTAAGGGTGCTGTCTGTATGGAGTTTGTACGTTCTCTCTGTGACCGCGTGGGTTATCTCCAGGTGCTCCAGTTTCCTCCCATAAATAAAGAAGAAAATAAATATACACACACACACACACACACACACACACTCGCACTCGCACTCGCACTCGGACTCACACACACACACACACACACACACACATATATATATATATATATAAATATATATGTGAGTGTGAGTGTGAGTGTGAGTGTGAGTGTGAGTGTGAGTGTGAGTGTGTGTGTGTGTGTGTGTGTGTGTGTGTGTGTGTGTGTGTGTGTGTGTGTGTGTGTGTGTGTGTGTGTGTGCATAAATATATATATATATATACACATAAAAACAATCAATAATAGTGTAAAAAGACAAAACCAATGCCCCCAGGTAGGAAAGAGCTGCAGATGCTGGTTTAAATCGAAGGTAGACACAAAATGCTGGAGTAACTCAGACTGAAGAAACGTCACCCATTCCTTCTCTCCAGAGATGCTGCCTGTCCCGCTGAGTTACTCCAGCATTTTGTGTCTACCCCCAGGTCTATGTGGTTCAGAGCTAATTTGGAGGTTTAATCCAAAGGCTTCAACATCAAATTCGACCTTTCAAGCCCTTTAAAGGACAATTGAAAATCATGCTCCTTTGCTGTTTAACAGCGTAATATACTTGAAATGGATAGAACTGTTTGCCTTAAGTTCTCAAATGATTGAAGACTCTCTGTTTACAAAAACAGTTTTGTTTTTTTACTCCATTGCTATTCCTTTTAAAGAGAGATTATTCTCTCAACCTTTGGCGCACTTTGTGCTATAATTAATAATTAATATACTTACATTTATTAGCCTGGCACCAAAAAATCACGTTTGAATCACTTCTGGCCTTATTTAGCAACTTGGACAATCATGGGAGACACGTTATGCATTCTTGATTTGATGATGCAAAGCCATTTTCTTTATATTGAAAAGCCTGTAGCCCCAGAAAGCAAAAGGATGCACCAGTTGGATTCAAGATTCAAGATCCAAGAGAGTTTATTGTCATGTGTCCCAGATAGGACAATGAAATTCTTGCTTTGCTTCAGCACAACAGAATATAGTAGGCATGAATACAGAACAGATCAGTGTGTCCATATACCATTATATAAATATATACACACATGAATAAATAAAACAGATAAAGTGCAAACCCCCAACTCTCCAAGACGTTAAGCTCATAATTCCTCAGATAGTCGGTGTAACACTGCGGCATGTTTGATGAATATCTTGAAACAATCTGCATACTTCTTTGAAACATCTTTACATACGTAAGTGGTACGTCGACTTGCATAACAGACATGGTGGTGCAGTGGTGGAGTAGCTGCTTTACAGCGCCAGAGACCCGAGTTCGATCCTGACCACGGGTGCTTGTCTGTACGGAGTTTGAATGTTCTCCCCGTGACCTGCGTGGGTTTTCTCCGAGATCTTCGGTTTCCTCCCACACTCCAAAGACGTACAGGTTTGTAAGTTAATTGGCTTGGTGTAAATATAAATTGTCCCTAGTATGAGTAGGGTAGTGTAAGTGTATGGGGATCGCTGGCCGGCATGGTCTCGGTGGGCCGAAGGGCCTGTTTCCGCTCTGTATCTCTAAACTAAACTATACTTGATTTGGTTTCTCAAATTTATATCCCCGACAATGCAGATGTTTTATTTGCATGTTTATACTTAAAATTGTATCTCAAGTCCACTCCCCCCCCCCAAGTTTTTCAGGGTTGTGAAAGGTTGAAAGGTTGGCGGAAGGGCAGTGATTGTTATCATGTTTACGCAGCAGATCAACTTCTGATCCTAAGAAGACCCATCATTGACAAAAACTTGATCGTGGCCAGTGAAAAGCACGTACGCAGTCCTTACAGTCAATGCTAAAGCTTTTCAATTTCCTCTCAGTAACCTAGGTTCACAAGCATCCTTCAACACTAAGGAATAACTACTTGGGAAGAATTAAACTCACCATTGTACGTTGATGAGATTTGTAAGTCGAGAGGTTACAAAGACATTGACTCCTCTCCTCTCCCCACCCCACCCATCAGTGCATTTGGTGCATTTGTCAGGCACTTAAAATGTGTGTCCTCCCAACTTCTGCAGAAAGGTGAAAATATGTGTGTGCGCGTGTGTACGTGTGTATGCTGTATGTGTGTGTGTGCGTGTGTTTGTGTGTTTGTGTGTGTGTGTGTGTGTGTGTTTATGTGTGTGTTTGTGTGTGTGTTTGTGTGTGTGTGTGTGTGTGTGTATGCGTGTGTGTGTTTGTGTGTGTTTATGTGTGTGTGTTTGTGTTTATGTGTGTGTGTGTGTGTGTGTGTGTGTGTGTTTATGTGTGTGTGTGTGTGTGTGCGTGTGTGTTTGTGTGTGTGTGCGTGTGTTTGTGTGTGTGTGTGTGTGCGTGCGTGTGTGTGTGCGTGTGAGTTTGTGTGTGTGTGCGTGTGTTTGTGTGTGTGTGTGTGTGTGCGTGCGCGTGTGTGTGTGTACGTATGTATTTGCATGAGCACGTAAAACAGGCGTGAAAACAGGCCCTTCGGCCCACCGAGTCCGCACCGACCATTGATCACCCGTAAACTAGTTCTATTTTACACACGAGGAATTTACAGATGCCAATTAACCTACAAAAGTGCACGTCTTTAGAATGTGGGAGGAAACCAGAGCACTTGGAGAAAGCCCATGTAATCACAGGGAGCACGTACAAACTCTGTACAGACAGCATCCATGGTCAGGATGGAAACCGGATCTCTGGCGCAGTAAGGCAGCAACTCTACCGATAGGTTGTTCCATGTGCCACTAAGCTGCATTGTATTTGTGTAAAACTCAAAGTGATAGAGTAATGAGGTGGGTCAGGCAGGATGCTGACTGACCCGCTGAGTTACTCCAACACTGTGTTCTACACATGATTCCAACATCTGCAGTTCCTTGTGTTTCCATGTGTTTGCTTACGTGTGTGGGTATACTTAAAATCTTCAGTTCTGCTGCAAACAAATATTTACTCCCGTCCTTTCAGAAATTGAACTGAATCTACAAAAATCGTTTCACCCTTACTTTCATATAACGACTGCTGTAGATGCTCATCTTGCCTGCACAGTTCCTTGGCTGTGACGATCTTTCCAGCAGTTTGATCTGTCTGGGTTGCTGGACAAAATGTGCTTCATAACTGCCTTTATTGTCCTACCTATTTAGTTTAGTTTAGAGATATAGCACGGAAACAGGCCCTTCGGCCCATCGAGTCCGCACCGACCAGCGACCCCCACACATTAACACTGTCCTACACGCACGCACAAGGGACAATTTTACATTTACACCAAGCCAATTAACCTACAAACCTGCACGTCTTTTGGAGTGTGGGAGGAAATCGAAGATCTCGGAGAAAACCCACGCAGGTCACGGGGAGAAGGTACAAACTCCGTACAGACAGCACCGGTAGTCAGGATGGAACCTGTGTCTCTGGCGCTGTGAGGCAGTAGCTCTACCGCTACGCCACCGTGCCGCCCTAATACACTTTTTTTCAGGAACGACTTTATTAATGTTCCTCTGTAGAGAATTTCATCCACGTTGTCTGATGCTATCTCTTGCCAATATTGCCACATGCTGTGACTGCCCTTTATCATGAGAGGGAAGTTTGGCGGTGATGAAGCGCTGTGGTGGGTGAGGGCAGGCGCGTTAAAACATTCAACACCTAGTTAGCTCCATCTTTTCTGTTAATATATATTTGTGCCAGACTATAAGCAGCATGCCGCCAAAAATATTGACACGTAACCCAAGCAATTTACTGCTTTAAAACTATTTGCTCTTTTGAACAATATTTTCCGTTATTAATTATTCAAAGAGATCACGCACTAATCGTTGCAAACTAATAAAATCATCCTTTGCCTGGAAATCTAGATTCAATGTGGGTGGAAGAGTAGTTATGCTCATTGTATATTCTCACCAGATTTTGACGGCCTCGATTCCAGTTGCGAATATATTTTGCTGGAAAAGCTGATAAGAATCCTGTCACAGGCTCTGAGACATGCCAAACATACTTAGAGGCAGACAGTTCATAAATAACTCCAAATATGAAGAGACCCTCCAGTTTAGCAACGGATTATGAGTCATATTATACACTCTTAATATTGCTTTTTAAAGAGGGTCATCGGACATACTTCCCCAAAGCGAATCCAAAACACACAATGCTTGTCATAAGTGCAGGCCACCCACCCAGTAGATGTCAGGGAAAGTAAGCTGGCAGCAGAGCAAGACTTCAGAGCTGAATGAGGGAAATTGGAGGAGAGAAAGGGAGACAACGAATAACTTCCTCCTTGAAGCAAAGCTGAACACCAACAAATGGCAGGTATCAATATTTGATTAATGACCCAACCGATAACATTATTATCTACCGATAACAGTTAATGCTACTTATCGTGACAATTGAAACTAACTAAGACAGACACAAAATGCTGGAGTAACTCAGCGGGGACAGGCAGCGTCTCTGGAGAGAAGGAATGGGTGACGTTTCGGGTCGAGACCCTTCTTCAGACTTCTCCAGAGATGCTGCCTGTACCGCTGTGTTACTCCAGCATTATGTGCCTAACTTCAGTGTAAACCAGCATCTGCAGTTCCTTCCTACACAATTAAAATTTACTGGACAAGGTAATTCAAGAGCTCTCCTGAGTTTAAAAAAAAATCAAACTCGTGGTAAGCACGTAGAATGTACGTAGCGGGTACGTCGGAGCTCGGGACGTCTCTTAGCGGCTCGTAACGCTAACGGCAGGTACTCGGGAAACGCGGTAAGCTCGGGAAGACTCGTGAAGATGTTTCAACATGTTGAAAAATGTCCACGAGAGCCCCGAGTACCTACGAGCGGCTATTACCGTAATTCTCCGAGTTCAAATCAGGGGAAACTCGGGAGAACTCTTGAATTAGCTTGTACAGTGGGACATGCCCTTAAATAATCCTTGCTGTAGCTCTGTAATGATGTAACTCACCTGCTGTAATTCTAAACATCATGGACTATTGTACATCTTTTCCACAAATAAAATTTATAAATGACAACATTTTATTACGTGCTACATGCATTCTTCTTTAAAAAAAAAAAAAAAACATTCTAAATTCACTCATCAACATGATCAGAAAAGTTACTAAACTATTGTGAACTTAAAAAAAGTGGATCAAAGGATTATCATAGAATTGTGTTCAGTTCTGGACACCATGTTATAGAAAAGATGTTGTCAAGCTGGAAAGGGTACAGAGAAGATTTACAAGGATGTTGTCAGGGTTAGAGGGTCTGAGCTACAGGGAGAGGTTGAGTAGGCTGGGACTCTATTCCTTGGAGTGCAGGAGGATGAGGGGTGATCTTACAGAGGTGTAGAAAATCATGAGAGGAATAGATCCGGTAGATGCACATTCTCTTGCCCAGAGTAGGTGAATCGAAGACCAGAGGAGGGTGAAGGGGAAAAGATTTAATAGGAATCTGAGGGGTAACCTTTTTCACACAAAGGGTGGTGAGTGTGTGGAACAAGCTGCTAGAGGAGGTAGATGAGGCAGGGACTATCCCAATGTTTAAGAAACAATTAGACAGGTACATGCTTGGAAACATAGACATAGAAAATAGGTGCAGGAGGAGGCCTTTTTGCCCTTCGAGCCTGCACCACCATTCATTGTGATCATGGCTGATCATCCACAATCAGTAACCCGTGCCTGCCTTCTCCCCATATCCCTTGATTCCGCTAGCCCCTAGAGCTCTATCTAACTCTCTTTTAAATTAGTTAGGTCGGGTTTGGAGGGATATGGACCAAAAGCGGGCAGGTGGGACTAATGTAGCTGGGACATGTTGGCCAATGTGAGCAGGTTGGGCTGAAGGGCCTGTTTCCACGCTGTATCACTCTATGACCCTATGACTCTTGTAGGGAAAACTCTGAAAAAGAATGCACATTAAACAGTGTTGGAAGGAACTGCAGATGCTGGTTTACACTGAAGATAGACACAAAAAGCTGGAGTAACTCAGCTGGACAGGCAGCATCTCTGGAGAGAAGGAAAGGGGGACATATTGGGTCGAGGCCCTTCTTCTGACTCACATTAAATTCCGAGCACATTAAATATTGCTCACTTGGTTTGTCTCCTTGCTTATTGACAAAGCAAACTTAGTAACACAAACACAGCATCGTACAAATCATTTAAAGTACTATTGCTTCTTTCTGTTTTGTTTTCAAGATAGCTGATATACTTGGCATACTGAATGTTTTCTGCAATAACATATGTAGGACTCTCTCTGCAGCATTGCAAAGGACAGAGTTTAGATTAATTAGCGGCAGATAAGATGTTGATTTTGAAACCCATATAAACACAGTAGATGGGATAATCCATTACAAAGGCACAGGCCACACAGCCCGACGTGTGTGCAGCAGGAGTCCCAATAAATGCACACTATAAATAAAGAGCTTAATGTGTGAAATACAGCGAAGCTTTGTTAAAACAATATCTTCGTGCTGTCTGATTTAGTGGAATCTCAGAGCATTTGGCCAGAATCTGCTCATTTTCAGGCTCACAAGAGGAATAAATTGGGTAAGCGCACAGAGTATTTTGCCCAGAGTAGGGGAGTCGGGAACCGGAGGACCATAGGGAAGGAGGGGGAGAGATCTGATGTGAATCTGAGGGGTAACTATTTTAACACAAAGGGTGGTGGGTGTATGGATCGAGCTGCCGGAGGAGGTAGTTGAGGCTGGGACTATCGCAACGTTTAAGAAACATTTACACAGGTACATGGATAGGACGGGTTTAGAGGGATATGGGCCAAACGCAGGCAGGTAGGACTAGTGTAGATGGGATATGTAGGCCGGTGTAAGTTGGGCCGAAGGCTATTCCATGATATGTGTTTTGGTGTTACATTCATAAACAAATCACAAATCCCACCTGTGGAAAGCACTCGAGTGGCAGGAACTCTCACTCATCCTAAGTTCTATTACTGTAATGATTGCCCTTTCTTCCAATTTACTGCTTTTAACTTGTTTGCAATCTGGCAAGCTTAGAAAGTCATTTAAAAAGCTCTTCAAAGGGTGAGTAGATTTTTTTTTGGAGATACAGCAGGGAAAGAGGCCCTTCGGCCCACCAAGTCCACGCCGACCATCGATCACCAGTTCAGGCTAGTTCTCTGTTATCCCACTTTCTTATCCACTCCCAACACATGGAGATGAACTTCATAGTGGCCGATTAACATACAAACCCGCACATCTTTGGGACATGAGAGGAAACCGGAGCACCCGGAGGAAACCCACGCAGTCAAAGGAAGAATGTGCAAACTCCACACAGACAGCACCTGAGGTCAGGATCGATCCCGGTTCTCTGGCACTGTGTGACAGCAGTTCTACCAACTCTGCCAGTGTTTTTTGACACCTAAATCACACAGGTTTACTGGTTTAGGGGAGACATCTTTAGTTTAATTTAGAGATGCAGCGTGGAAACAGGCCCTTCGGCCCACCGAGTCCCTGCCGACCAGTGATCCCCGCACATTAAAACTATCCTACACACTAGGGACAATTTACATTTATACCAAGCCGATTAGCCTACAAACATGTACGTCTTTGGAGTGTGGGGGGAAACCAAAGATCCCAGAGTAAACCCAATGTTTTAGAAAGAGTCTGATGAAGGGTCTCGACTCAAAACGTCACCTATTCCTTCGCTCCATAGATGCTGCCTCACCTGCTGAGTTTCTCCAGCTTTTTTGTCTACCCCAGAGAAAACCCACGCAGGTCGGGGGAGAACGTACAAACTCCGTACAGACACCACCCATAGTCAGGATCAGACCCGGGTCTCTGGCGGTGTAAAGCAGCAACTCTACCGCTGCGCCACCGTGCCGCACTTTCAAAGTTTAACCACAACTAACCATAGACGATTCAGATTTTCATTCCTGTTAAAAACTTCCCGAGAATTCATTCATGGCTGGCATTAGCTGCTCTGACTTTTGTGTTCAGTGGAAATGAGATCAGTTGGTTGACTGTGAAAAGAGGTAAGTAGAACATCTTTTATCTTAAGTGCAATGATAAAGGGCGGCACAGTGGCGCAGCTAGTAGAGCTGCTGCCTCGCAGCGTGAGAGACCTGGGTTCGATCCTGCCCTCAGGTGCTGTCTATGTGGAGTTTGCATGTTCTCCCAACGACTGCGTGGGTTTTCTCCAGGTGTCACTGTTTCGATACGATACGATGGAACTTTATTTATCCCAGGAGGGAAATTGATCTGCCAACAGTCATAAGATTCATGAAACATGAAATTTCCCATCACATTCCAAAGCCATGCTGGTTTGTGGGTCAACTAGCCTCTGTAAATTGTGTGGAGTAGTGTGTAGGATGGAACTAGTGTACAGGTAGACAAAAATGCTGGAGAAACTCAGCGGGTGCAACAGCATCTATGGAGCGAAGGAGATAGGCAACGTTTCGGCCCGAAACCCTTCTTCAGACAGTGTATAGGTACAGATGTTCGCCCCCTGGTGTACAGGGAGTGAATGCAAAAGTGAATGATGGATCTAACGACAATGGTGAATCGACAGTCAGCATGGGCTCGATGGGCCAAAGAGCCTCTGTATCTCTAATCTCTGAACTGAACTAAAATTTGTCGTCATTCACGTTATTATCACCTTGGCCAAGATTTGTCATCCATCCCTACTTGCTCCTGAACAAAATGGTTTACTGGAGCTTTCAAAGAGGGGGGTTAATTCTGAAGGGAAGCGGGGGCAATTTCCTTTCCTGGTGGATATCAAAGAACCAGCTAGCATTTTATAGCAATTTGATAGTTTAATGGTCACCATTACCAATAATGTCTTCTCAACCCATCATTATTTAATTACACAAATGACCCAGCTGTCCTCGTGGGATTTAAACGTGTCTCTGATTGATAGTTGCAGGAGTCTGCAGGCTAATCTAGTAAATTCACCATTGTGGTAGCCTACCGCTGTTTATTTGTCCTTTCATCACTCATAATCTGCTGTGCCGTTAACATTTCCTGTTTCCCGGCAATTGGCCTGTCTTATGCTACAAGTTTTGTGCTCTGTGAAGAGTTCTCTGGTTTTCCAGCCACCTTACATCATTCAGCTGCTGACCAGATCTCCGTGGATTAGTCACCTTGACGTGGTGGAGATGCTTGCGTGGATCTGAGATCCTGAGAGCGATGCCGTCTGGAGCTATGCTCCTGGTAGGGCCACCCATGGCGGTAAGGTCGAGGGGGAGGTCTCTGACAAAGAGCAATCCAACCAAGACCTCAACGGTGGAACAAGCGGAGGACAATGGCTGACCTTAGTGGAGCGTCACAACTGCTGGGAAGGCGGATGAAGGCTGCAGCAGAAAAGGGTCTTCGGTCGTCTTGGACTCCATGCCACTGGATCGTGACCCAGATCTGTCAAGGGCCGCGGGGTGGCTGTCTGCGCACCAGTCTCCCCACGTTAAACAAAGTCACGCACAGGCGTCCTCCATATAGGGAATAGCACCCTGGAGACACACATGGTCAGCCATGACCAAAGGGGGCTTAAGACCAGAATTGAAGAGCATCCACTGCTTGCTGATATGATACACCTGAAACTGGACCATCACAGCTGTCCATCTGGCCTCACTTGGTGAATGTTCCCATTGGTTTAAGGCCGATCTACTCAACTCAGACTGAAAGTTATCAAAGACCGACACAAAATGCGGGAGTAACTCAGCGGGTCAGGCAGCATCTCAGGAGAAAAGGAACATCACCTATTCCTTCTCTCCAGAGATGTTGGCTGACTTGCTCAGTTACTCCAGCATTTTGTGTCTAAACCATCAGCTGTAGTTCCTTCCAATGCAAGTAATGAAGGACCCTTGGTTGTAGAAACAAGGAACTGCAGATGCTGGTTAGGGCACAAAAAGAAACAAAGTGCTGGAGTAATTCAGCAGGTCAGGCAGCATCTCTAGAGAACCTAGATAAATTACATTTTGGGCCGAGATCCTTCTTCAGAGTCTAAATGTTCTCCGTGTTCTCCCGAGATGATACCCGGCATGTTGCGATACTCCAGCACTTCATGCCCATGTGCGTAAGGACCCTTGTTTCCTTGTCAAGGTCATTCCCTGTCAAGGTTCCTTGTCAAGGTTTCCCTGTAAGGCAGCAACTCTCGCAGCGGTAGAGTTGCTGCCTTACAGCGCTTGCAGCGCCGGAGACCGGGGTTCGATCCCGACTACGGGCGCTGTCTGTACGGAGTTTGTACGTTCTCCCCATGACCGCGTGGGTTCTCTCCGAGATCTTCAGTTTCCTCCCACACTCGAAAGACGTACAGGTTTGTAGGTTAATTGGCTTGGTGTATGTGTGACAATTGTCCCCAGTGTGTGTAGGATAGTGTCAATGAGCGGGGTGATCGCTGGTCGGTACGGACTCGGTGGGCTGAAGGGCCTATTTCCGAGCTGTATCTCTAAACTAAAAACTAAAAACTAAAGTAAACTTCTTGCTCATGGTTCTGCTCCTCGCCGACACACAATACTAGGACATTGTTTTGCATGTACACAACATCGGTTAAACCACATTTGGAATATCGTGCATAATTCTGGTCACCATACAACAAAAAGGGTGTGCTAGTACAGAAGATATATACTAGGATGCTTGAACATTGAATTCTCCCAATTCTGCTAGCCCTTGCTGTCCCCTCCCCTTCATCAGCCCTCTGGTTGTCTCCTCCCCTCCCCCAGCCCTCAGGCTCCTCCTCAGCCTTTTTCCTTTTTTCCTTTCTTCTCCCCACCCCCTATCAGTCTGAAGAAGGGTTTCGGCCCGAAACGTTGCCTATTTCCTTCGCTCCATAGATGCTGCTGCATCCGCTGAGTTTCTCCAGCATTTTTGTGTACCTTATACTAGGATGTTGTCTGGAATGGAGGGTTTAACACTTTAGACTCAACAGACTTTGGAGATACAGCATGGAAACAGACCCTTTGGCCCATGGTCGCGCCGACCAGTGATCCAGTCTGCGACCAGTGCACTAACACCATCCTACACACTAGGGACAATTTACAATTTTACTGAAGCCAATTAACCTGCAAACCTGTACGTCTTTGGAATGTGGGAGGAAACCAGAGCACCTGGAGGAAACCCAAGTGGTCACAGGGAGAACGCACAAACTCCATATAGACAGCACCCGTGGTCGGTATGGAGCCTGGATCTCTGGCGCTTTATGGCAGCAACTCTACCGCTGCACCACCGTGCGGTTTGAACTCTTAGTTACAAGGAGAGGTTGAAGAGCTTCAGATTGTTCTTTTTTTGTTTTGTTTATTTTATTAGAAGTTAATACAATACAAAACAATACAGTGGCACCTAATTTTAGGTGCCAACTATGTCATAACGTAATGCATTCTATGTACAACCTCTAGTTTTATGTTTTTGAAAAGGAGGTAAAAAATAATTTAAAAAAAAGAAAGAAAGAAAAATAGAGAAAAGAAAGAGGAAAAATAAATAGTAGAAAATAGGAAAACGTGAAGTGTGTATATAAGAAAAGAAAAAATAGAAAGTAGAAATAGTAGAAAAAGACCCTTAAAAAAGAAATTTTCAAACTTCAGATTGTTCTAACCAGACCACAGGAGGTTGAGAGGGGGACTTTAGGGAGGTTTATAATGTTATAAAGGAAGAAAGGGGGAAACAGTTGCAGTCTTTATCAAAGGAAGGTTGATGGCATCCGTTTATGACGAGAGGGGAAATGTTTGAAGGAGATCCGTGAACTAAGTTTCCCACAGAGATGGTGGTGCTTATATGGAACAAGTTGCCACAGGAGGTGGTAGAGACCAGTACAATCACAGCATTTAAAAAATGTTTGGGAAGGTGAACGGATAGGAAATGAATGGAGGGATGTGGGAAAAATGCATGAAAATGGGATGAGAGTAAATAGGCATGTGAGAAGTCAGACAGATTGGTTAGAGTGGAAGTGCAGTGGTAGAGTTGCTGCCTTACAGCTCCAGAGACTTGGGTTTGATCCTGACCTCGGGTACTGTCTGTGTAGAGTTTGCACGTTCTCCCCGTGACCGCGTGGGTTTTCTCCGGGTGCTCAGGTTTCGTCCCACACTCCAAAGACTTGCAGGTTAATTGGATTCGGTGAATTGTAAATTGTCCCCAGTGTGTGTGTGGGATAGTGCTGGTGTATGGGGTGATCGCTGGTCAGCGTGGACTCTGTGGGATGAAGGGCATGCATCTGCGCTGTATCTCTGAAACTCCTCCATTTTTGTTTACCTGCCCCAAGTTGCCCAGGTTACAGATGCAGAGGGGGAAGTCACGGAGATGAACGACACATCTGTTTCCAACCGAGATGCATTTGCCTGATGACAGAATTAAAAATATCCCTGACACACACACGCACGCTGACTTTATTTCATCAATGACTAAACTGTGAGAAGCCTGAGAATCGTGATTGCCAAGGGTGTTAATTTGACACAGCTAATTGTTGTCTCCTTCCAGCAACTCACGTTCAGAGCTGGAGTCTATGGGGGTCTATGGAAATTAACTAAAAACTGAACTAAAGTGATCAGAACTAAACTAAATGTTTAACAAGGAACTGCAGATGCTGGAAAAATCGAAGGTAGACAAAAATGCTGGAGAAACTCAGCGGGTGAGGCAGCATCTATGGAGCGAAGGAAATAGGTGACGTTTCCGGTCGACTGAGTTTCTCCAGAACTAAACTAAACATGATGGACAAAATGCAGGCGTTTATGTAATCAAAAGGGTTTTCTCATTGTCTCCGAGACTGAGCAGGACACTTGAGAAAGCTCTGCTGGAAATGCTCAGTAGGTTGTAGAATGTGCGGCTGAGATGGAACAATGCACGTTCATGCACACAAAGTGTTTATTTGGGATTCAGAATTAACAAGAACGGGCCGAGAAGGTTTTGGGAGATGGACATGAGCGAGCGAGCGAGACAAGACTCAAGAGTGTTTTGTTGTCATAAGTCCCGGAAGGGACAATGAAATTCTAAAGGACCTGTCCCACTTGGGCGTCATTTGCGCGTCACGCAGATGGCGCGCAAAGATTTTGTACATCCCAAAATCCTGGGGCGCCGCACACGACTGCGCGTCACTGCCTACGTCACCACGCACCATGCGCGCGTAATGCGGACCATGCGCACATCACGACATGTGCGTTGTGCGTCGTGACGCGTAAATGATGTCGCGTAAATGACGCCCAAGTGGGACAGGCCCGACACTTGCTGCAGCACAACAGAATATGTGAATATGTAAACATAGTACATAACGGGAGAAGAGAAAAAAAAAGATACAGGTAAGCTCAGAACTACTATATTTGAAGATTTTCTGTCGTGCAGCTGGAAAAACGTGGCCACAGGCTGGCGCCATCTTGGATGTTTACCCAGCTTCGCTCTACCCCGGCATTGCTTCTGTGTGATTGAACAGTTTTACAGGATTTGGCCACCAGCTGATTTCCCCGCATGAGTTTAAGCATTGCGTGAGAAGTGATACTACTACTGCTCCAGAAATGCAGCACAAAACATTGTCGTGAATCCCTCTCCGTCCGCAGTCATTTACAGAAATCATTACAGCTGTTCTGAAGAAGGGTCTCGACCCGAAACGTCACCCATTCCTTCTCCCCAGAGATGTTGCCTGTCCCGCTGAGTTACTCCAGCTGTTTGTGTCCATCTTCGGTGTAAAACAGCATCTGCAGGTTCTTCCTACACAGCGGGTCTCTGATGCCTCTGGATGTGAAGAGCATGTGTTCATCGCTCTTGTCAAGGTATCATAATGGACCATCGTGGATGGCTCACCGGTCATAGAGTCATAGAGTGATACAGTGTGGAAACAGGCCCTTTTCCCAACTTGCCCTCACCGGCCAACATGTCCCAGCTACACTAGTCCCACCTGCCCGCACTTGGCCCATATCCCTCCAAACCTGTCCTATCCATGTACCTGTCTATCTGTTTCTTAAACGTTGGGATAGTCCCAGCCTCAACAACCTCCTCTGGCAGCTCGTTCCATACACACTCCATCCTTTGTGTGAAAAAGTTACCTCTCAGATTCCTATTAAATCTTTTCCCCTTCACCTTAAACCTATGTCCCCTGGTCCTCGATTCCCCCACCCTGGGCAAGAGACTCTGTGCATCTACCCGGTCTATTCCTCTCATGATTTTATACCTGGTCGGCAGGTCCCACCCAAAGGCTCATCGGCCGGTGGGGCCGGGAGAGAACCGGAGACGTCGGAGGCGAGGAGCACGGGCCGGTAGAGGTTGATCCGGGGTAATACCTCCAGCGCCTTCAAGGTCGGCTGCAGGAGGCGCCCCGGGACACAAAGATAGCCGGGCGAGGAGAGGAGAGGGACATCAGTTCGCGGGAACTGCTCCAGTACATCGAGCGCGCGGACTTTGGACAATGGCGACAAAACATGGCAGTGCCCACATCTGCAACATACGCAAAAGGAATTTCACTGAGTAGTTGCATATGTGACAGATAAAGCACCATTGATCACTGACCATTGTATCAAGCACGAGATCACCATTTTCTACAGATGCATCCTATTGGGATGCTTCCTATATAGTACGTCACAGCTTGGTATGGCAACTGCTCTGCCCAAGACCGCAAGAAAGTGCAGATACTAGTGGATGTAGCCCAATCCAGCAACTTAAGCAACCTCCCTCTCTTGGTTCAGTGACAATAATTAGGTATGTTACAAAACTTACCTTCAGTGGCGCTGCAGTTCTGTCACTGCCCGTGTGCGCGACTTTGCCGCCTTTGAGAGGGGGGCGGGTTTAAAATGCAATATTTCGGCAGCCTGTTCGAAACGATCTTGAACAGGCTAAATAGTTGATGAAGAAAAATCGCTTTGACTGACGTTTTATTAAGTTTATTAAAATTAGCGCTTTATAATTTAATTGTTGGAGTAAAATTAAAATCATCTTCAAATGCTGTCAACGCCGACAACGGGACGGATTTCACGCACGGGACAAGGCAAGGTACACCGTTTATTTTTTCATATAAACTTGCTTCTTAGGATGCCTTTAATAAAAATTTCAAGTTGCGAAAATGTGATTATTTAAATATACCAACCGGCAGTATTTTTCCTGCCGATATTGGGGTTTCATTCACTGCAACCGCAACGTTCCAAACCAGCGCGTTCCACAAATTCCCACTCGCAAGATGATTTAAATGGCCATTAATTTACAGGAATTAAACACTAAATTCCTTCCATTTGGCCTATAAATTAATGACAATGAGATTTAAAAATAATGTTATATTGTGAATTATTGTGTGAATGTTATTTGGACACTTAGGCTTTTTAAAAATGTTAACTTTTTCTTAAGAAATGGATAGATATTTAGATCTAGTAATTGAATTTTGTAATTAGCTACAATTGGGTTACTAACTAATTATATGCTTTAATTTCAGGTCATCCAAGTAAGATTGTTTCATATTTGTTTCAGAATGCTTCAATCTATAATAACTGAAAATTTCATTAAGTTCTCTTAATTTTTAAGAAAGTTATGGGCTTTTGACTGTCCTTGATCACAGCTTTTGTGTTAAGTCAATGGAAAAGCAATAGGGAACAAGATGCTAATTTCCGAGTATGAAAATGGCCATAACTTTTATAATACTGAAGATATGAAAGTGAATTAGGTGTCAAATTAAACTTCTTTTTATGCTTTATCTGATGGCATAAATTGCAGACTTGATTTTTTTAATCTCAAAATTCTGTAACATTGCTACAATAATAACCCACACAACTACTAATTGGGCTAATCTCGTCCCCGCACCTCCAGAGGGTAAAATTATACGCAGATTGAAAAGAAGGCTCTGACCATCATTCTTGGGGTGACTGAATTTCAGAAGCTTCCGGTATCTTCTTCCTGGTCACAGACTACAGTCACTACCTCAGATCATTAATCAGCAGAACAGGGGCTCTCTCAGTGGAACAGTGACTGTGGCAATCTGGTGGATATGTGGGTGAGCACAAGGGCGGCCACGGCGGCGCAGCGGTAGAGAGTTGCTGCCTTACAGAGCTTGCAGCGCCGGAGACCCAGGTTCGATCCCGACTACGGGTGCTATCTGTGCGGAGTTTGTACTTTCTCCCCGTGACCGTGTGGGTTTTCGCCGAGATCTTCGGTTTCCTCCGACACTCCAAAGACGTGCAGGTTTGTAGGTTAATTGGCTTGGTATAGGAGTGTAAATTTGAAATTGTCCCTAGTGTGAGTGCAGGGTGGTGTTAATGTGCAGGGATCGCTGGTCGGAGTGGACTCGGTGGGCCGAAGGGCCTGATAGCGCGCTGTACATGTATCTCTAATCTAAAAATAGAAGTGTGACAAGTCTCAATTATTTAATCCATGCGTGGAATGTGTGGAGATATTCATGAGCAAAGAGTATCGCAGCTGTCCTAGGTCAGTGCACAAAAGAAACAGATGAAATAGCAACACCTTAGAGGCACTTAAACAGGGAGGGGGGGGGGGTAGAAGGTGTTGCAGAAAGGGTCCTGAAATGTCACCCATTCATTCTCTCCAGAGATGCTGCCTGTCCCGCTCAGTTACTCCAACATTTTGCTTCTATCTTCGAGGGAATAAAGGGGATGTGTGGGAAGGAATTTCAGATGCTGATTTATACCAAAGACAGACACAAAATTCTTTAGTAACTCAGCGGATCTGGCAGCATCTCTGGAGTAAAGGAATAGGTGACGTTTCTGGTCGGGACCCTTCTTCAGAATGAAAGTAGAGGGGGTGGGAGGACTGGAGGTAAGAAAAGGCCAGAATGAAACAGGGCCGGCAACAGATAGCCAAGGATGGGTGGAGCCCATAATGGTCCATTGTTGGCTGGGGAAGCGGTGATAATGAAGGGATATGGGATGCGAACAGTGGAATTGGTTGGACAACTATGGTGGGGGAAAGAGGGAATGCAGGGGTTGACTTGAAATTAAATAAATCAATATTCATACTGCTGGGTTGTAAGCTGCACAAGCGGAATATGATGTTCTGTTCCTCCAATTTGAGTGTGGACTCACTCTGACTCACTATTGTCCTTAGTGCGTGGGATAGAATTAGTGCACGAGTGATCGTTGGTCAGCATGGACTCGGTGGGCCGAAGGGCCTGCTTCCACGCTGTATTTCTAAAACCAGAAACTAAAACTAAACCGGACATAGAATGCAATGTGAAATCTCAAGTGCAACATTTACTACATGTGACTGAGGTTCCCAAGTTCATATCTGATGACAATGCCTTGAAGTGTTGTTCCTATTGAAAATAACAGAAGCTGTTCATCATATTCGATTATTGATACTTTGTTAGTGAAAATTCAGACACTAAAGGCGCTGTCCCACTGTACGAGGTAATTCAAAAGTTCTCCCGAGTTTCCCCTGATTCGAACTCGGAGAATTACGGTAATAGCCGTTCGTAGGTACTCGGGGCTCTCGTGGACATTTTTCAACATGTTGAAAAAACTTCACGAGCTTACCACGTTTCCGTGTAGCTGACGTTAGCGTTACGAGCCGCTAAGAGACGTCCCGACCTCCGACGTACCCGCTACGTACATTCTACATACTTACCATGAGTTTGATTTTTTTTTTTAACTCGGGAGAGCTCTTGGGTAAACTCGTATAGTGGGACGGGCCCTTAGTCCACAAAATAAATGTTGACTTGACATGGAAATGACCTTACCATATTCTGAGAAAATTTGGTAAAGTCAAGCTTTTTTTTGACAGTACATGGGGTACATTGTACCAATACCTCTAAATAGTAAAACATCTTTTTTTTTCTGGCCACTCGATGCATATCTTTATTGAACTTGTGTACTGACATGTTTTTGTCTATAAATTAAACACTGGTAATAAAATAATTAATCTGCTCAATCTGAACTAAAATTGAGTGATCAAGAAACGCAGGTTTGGTTTATAGTTTTAGTTTAGTTTGGAGATACAGCGCGGAAACAGGCCCTACGGCCCACCTAGTCCGCGCCGACCAGCGATCCCCTCAAACTAAAATGGCTGTCCCACTGTACGAGTTCATTCAAGAGTTCTCCCGAGTTTCCCCTGATTCGAACTCGGAGAATTACGGTAATAGCCGCTCGTGGGTACTCGGGGCTCTCGTGGACATTTTTCAACATGTTGAAAAATCTTCACGAGTTTTCACGAGCTTACCGCGTTTCCCGAGTACCTGCCGTTAGCGTTACGAGCTGCTAAGAGACGTCCCGAGCTCCGACGTACCCGCTATGTACATTCTACGTGCTTACCACGAGTTTGATTTTTTTTTAAACTCGGGAGAGCTCTTGTATTACCTCGTACAGTGGGACAGGCCCTTAACACTATCCTACACACACTAGGGACAATTTACAATTTTTCCAAGCCAATTAACCTACAAACATGTACATCTTTGGAGTGTGGGAGGAAACTGAAGCACCCAGAGAAAACCCACAGGGTCACAGGGAGAACGCACAAACTCCGTACAGACAGCACCGGTAGTCAGGGTCGAACCTGCATCTCTGGCACTGTAAGGCAGCAACTCTACCGCTGCACCACCGTGCCGCAAGGTGTTTATCTTTCAACAGAAATGCTTTAAAACTGGATCGAATTATTGTTATTCCAATTTCCTATTGTGAAAGTATTGCCATTCAAAATAGCAACCTTCAAGTACAGCTGTAACATGTTTAGTGTTATTATACTAATTAAAGTTGATTGACCTAAAACTATAACATCTTTTCCACCTTCACCTGCTAAGTATTTCTAACGTTGGATATATTTCACTTTCATTGAGTGCACCACGAACAAGGAACGTTATTTTTATCTTTGATCTATGTTCATCCATAGATGTCAAGAGCATGAAACGTCTACATAACGTTTTGCCAATTGTGCCTCTGGCCTGAAGTCCTTCTAATAAAACATTGTGGATGAAGGAAGGAGAATTTCAGGCAAAGTCTAAAGAAACTAAAGTTCAAATACCAAATGTTGATAAGTGCTCACAGCAACTTTACAAATCGGGCGATGCAAACCCATAACTTCTTCTATAACGTGAGTATTTATGACTTGGTGAAAATTCAAGGTGTGTTTAGCAATCCATATCTTAGTTCTGAAGAAGGGCAGCAGCATGGTGGTGCAGCGGTAGAGTTGCTGCATTAGGAGCGCTTGCTGCGCCGGAGACCCAGGTTCAATCCCCACTATGGGTGCTGTCTGTACGGAGTTTGTTCGTTCTCCCCGTGACTGCGTGGGTTTTCTCCGAGATCTTCGGATTCCTCCCACACTCCAAAGACGTACAGGTTTGTAGGTTAATTGGCTTGGTATAAGTATAAATTGTCACTAGTGTGTGTAAGAAAGTGTTAATGTGCCGGTCAGCGCGGACTCGGTGGGCTGAAGGGTCTGTTTCCAAGCTGAATCACTAAATCAAGGAACTTGTATGAATTTATTCCACCTATCGACAATGACATCTGTCAGCTGACGTGCCTGAAGTCATCAGCTTTCTTCACAGCTTCATTTCTATGCGTCAAACCTTTGATGCATGGGGCATATGTTTAACTCTCTTTCATTTTCATGCCAGCCCATTCTTGTGTTCCATCTGGATTATTTTTCAATGAAAGGAACACCGTCAAAAGACGAGGCCATCCAAAATGTTTGCATGACTCCTCTTCAACATTTTGTTTTGGCCGAGATGTCTGACATTTCTTTAGTCCAAAAACTTTCCAGATAATGCAGCTGATGATCATAATGGAGGAACAGAGCCAAAACATCTCTCTGAAGAGCTTTCAAGTGTTTCATGAGGTGACTGTCCTTAAGAGTGAACCTACTTGGATTAGGGCAGTTTTCAAATTGTACGAAGGTTTTTTTGGAGGGATTGATACAATTTATATTGCAATGGAAAGCAATCTATCTCCAGTCACGGTGACGCAGCGGTAGAGTTGCTGCCTTACAGTGAATGCAGCGCCGGAAACCCGGGTTCGATCCCGATTATGGGTGCTGTCTGTACGGAGTTTGTACGTTCTCCCCGTGACCTGCGTGGGTTTTCTCCGAGATCTTCGGTTTCCTCCCACATTCCAAAGATGTACAGGTTTGTAGGTTAATTGGCCTATTAATCTTTTCCCTGCACGGGAGACCCGACCTTTCTCTGTTGGGTCTCCGTTGTCGTTGGGGCCTAGCACCGTGGAGCGGCCTCCAACCGGAACGACCTGGGGCTCCAGTCGCGGAGCCTGCGGACTACTCACCATCGTGGAGCTGGCCGAGTTCGGAGCGGGCGGAGCTGTGGTGGCGCGCTGCTGCTGCCCGACCCAGGAGATTCGGAGGCTTCAGCCGCAGGTCTGGTGGATGGTAACATCGGGAGCTCGCGGGTCCATGGTGGGAGACCGCTTTTCGGAGCTCCCGCAACGGCAGCTACTCCCGCCCGAGTTGCGGGGTTGAGGATGACCTGGAGCGGGGTCTGGCATCGCCCGGCGCGGCATTGGTGGCCGTGGGACTTGCTGGCGCTACCGGGGGCTACAACATCAAGACCCGGAGCGTGGCCTTGCATCGCCCGGCGCGGCTTTAATGGCCGCGGGACATATCTACAATCGCCCGCCGGGGGCTTTGACTTTGACATCGGGAGGAGAATGTGGAGTGCAGGGGAGAGATAAGACTTTGGCTTCCATCACAGTGAGGAGGAGATTCACTGTGATGGATGTTTGTGTAAATTGTGTTGTGTCTTGGTTCTTTTTACTTGTTTGTATGACTGCAGAAACCAAATTTCGTTTGAACTTAGGTTCAAATGACAACAAATAAATATCTATCTATCTAACTCCCTCTTAAATATAGCCAATGAACTGGCCTCAACTACCTTCTGTGGCAGAGAATTCCAGAGATTCACCACTCTCTGTGTGAAAAATGTTTTTCTCATCTCGGTCCTAAAGGATTTCCCCTTAATCCTTAAACTGTGACCCCTTGTCCTGGACTTCCCCAACATCGGGAACAATCTTCCTGCATCTAGCCTGTCCAACCCCTTAAGAATTTTGTAAGTTTCTATAAGATCCCCCCTCAATCTAAATTCTAGCGAGTACAAGCCGAGTCTATCCAGTCTTTCTTCATATGAAATTCCTGACATCCCAGGAATCAATCTGGTGAACCTTCTCTGTACTCCCTCTATGGCAAGAATGTCTTTCCTCATATTTGGAGACCAAAACTGTACGCAATACTTCAGGTGTGGTCTCACCAAGACCCTGTGCAACTGCAGTAGAACCTCCCTGCTCCTATACTCAAATCCTTTTGCTATGAATGCTAACATACCATTCGCTTTCTTCACTGCCTGCTGCACCTGCATGCCTACTTTCAATGACTGGTGTACCATGACACCCAGGTCTCGTTGTATCTCCCCTTTTCCTAATCGGCCACCATTTAGATAATAGTCTACTTTCCTGTTTTTGCCACCAAAGTGGATAACCTCACATTTATCCACATTATACTGCATCTGGCATGCATTTGCCCACTCACCCAGCCTATCCAAGTCACCTTGCAGCCTCCTAGCATCCTCCTCACAGCTAACACTGGCCCCCCTTCATCATGTATCTGTACACTGTGGATGGCTTGATTGTAATCATTTATTGTCTTTCTGCTGAGTGGTTAGCACGCAACAAAAGCATTACCTCAGTACACGTGACAATAAACTCAACTCAAATCAACTGGCTGAGTTACTCCAGCACTTTGTGTCCTTTTCGTAAACCAGCATCTGCAGTTCCTTGTTTCTACCTCGGAGATATCATTGAGCTTGTATGAATCATCTTATTTTTCCTCCATAATATTTCAAGTCAAAAGTTGATTTACTAGAAAAAGCCAGAAAAAGAAGATAAACTGGAAAAGAATTGTTCAAATAAGTTGTGCAATTATTAGAAAAATTATAATAATCATGTTTGACTAAAATGTCGATTTGCTTGAAAATCTGGTTTAGCATAAAAAAAAAGCCATAGAAGCTAGGAACAGGAACAGGGCAGTTGAACATTTGACCCTGGTTCTCTGATCAATATTCTTCTTCTTATCGAGTCCACACACAAGATTAGAAGTAGTTCAGCCAGAGCTGAACACACTTCTCGGCATCTGCGTACAATGGTGTCTGTTTTGCGCTTCTTGTGCTTCTTGTGCGAGGTGGTGGAAAGATTGGTGGAAACAGGGCCGTGACGTGAACGCTCTTTCCTTGACCCCCCCCCCCCTGATCAATATGACAATGACCAATTTTACTTTGGAGTCACGTTAGTGACTACGTGAAGAAGACCCGTCAGGGCGCATGCGCATCATTACGTCTGACGCATTGGCGCCCGGCAGCAAGAAGACGGAGCTCCTCCTGCAGGTGAGTAGTTTAGAGCTCCACCAAAGTCGGGGAGACTTTGGAGGAGTTAGTAAAAAGTAGAAAAATTGTTGCTGTATGTTTTTCCCCACAATACAGGAACAAGGAAAAAATTATCAAGGTGCAGGCGTGCTACGGACAAGGAGAGAGAGAGCTGCGGGAGCGCAGTCTCTGAAAGGCAGCCTGTCACCTCTGGGGAGTCGCAAGCCGGTAGCGGTGCGGCGACAGACTTGGCACTCCCAAGTGCCCAGCCGGGTACACAGCCAACGCCATTCGGGCATTAGGCATAAGCCAAGTCTGTCAGGCCCATTGACTCCACAGAGTCGGGCCAGGAGAGTCCCGTACGGGACAGGATACCGTGCCCCAGCGGTTATCCAAAAGGAGCAGCTCATACAGGGGCTGCTCCACCAAGCCACACTCCAGGAGGAGTTGTGCAGGCGGGAGGCCGTGGGGAAGGCTCCGCCGGCAGTGCCTAGTAGAGGCCTGCTTCACAAAGCCACACTCCAGGAGGAGTTGTGTGGGCGGGAGGCCATGGCGAAGGCGCCACCGGCAGTGCCTAGTAGAGGCCTGCTTGAAAGCACCCTCTTTGCAAGAGGTGAGTGCAGAAGGGCAGATACGCTCTGACCCTGAGTCCGACGACGACTTCCAAAGGGAGGGCATGCAGCGGCCAGAGCTGACACCGTGTGCAGCACGGTTTGCCCTGTCGTCGGACGCTGGTGAGCCTCTGGGTGAGGAACTTACCACCAGCATAAATTACCAAGTCTCACATCAGCTACAGGAGCTGACAATGGATGAGACAGTAAGGAAGCATGAAGCCCCAATCAACTGTGGCCTGTTAAAAGTTCCTGTTGGGAACAGGAAGATTTGGGGCAAGATGGGCATACAAATGAGAGCCCAGGAGGAGGTGAAGCTCCAGCATATTTTTAAAGTTGCTGGCATCTGGCATAACGAGCTTTGCCAGGATGGTGGATGGAGAGGCCAATGACAAAATTACAACAAAAGGTGGGGCACTATTGTGGAGTGCCCACTTTGAGATCAACTGCCTCCGCAAGAATGTTTTTAGACCAACCATCAACCCTAAATATGCTTCACTCTGCCAGCCTGGCACAGTGCAACCGGCAAATCTGTTTGGCGAGGTTTTCGCAAAGCAGGTGAAGGAGCTGGAGGAGGAGGCCAAGACGGTGGGCTTGATTAAGCAGCCAGCAGCCACATATCCACTAAAGCGGAAGTATCCCTATAAGCGAGGAGACTGGTCCGGGCAACGGACGAGTCCAGCTACGATGCAGCGCAGTTGGCGTTCGGCTGTAGCAGCGCCAGGGAAGGTGAGATATCCAGCTCGAGGCCGGGGAAGAATGCCAGGTGGTAAGGAGGTAAGTGGGTCTGGTTCTCATGTAGACAGATCTAATGTGATACCTCAGATATGTTTATACTGAAGGTTATTGAAGGGTTTCGAATAAAGCTTAATGCAAATTCTGATTTACCCATGCAACATGTTCCAAAAAGGAGTTTGACTTCAGTATCACTGAACAATTGGAAGTTCAGGTGGAAGTTGCAAGCTTATGTAATAAAGGTGTAATTGCTAACGCAGTTTACCAAAGTATCAGTTTGTGTCCAATATCTTTCCCAGACCAAAAAAGGATGGGGGATGCAGAATTATACTGGACCTGAATAGTCTTAAACCTTTTTGTAAGGTATAGACATTTTAAGATGGAAACGTTTGTGAAGGAGATCTTCAAGATGTGGATTCAGTGTCTGTTCATTTGCAGGATAGAAGATTTAAAATTCAGCTGGATGGGGCAATTATGGCAATACAATGCACTGCCTAATAGTTTGTCTTCAGCTCCTAGAGTGATTACAAAGTTGTTAAAACCTATTCTAGGCATGATGAGAAGTCAAGGGCATGTGCTCATGGCTTAACTAGATAATATCTTGATTGTAGGACAATCAAAGGAAACAGCTGAAGTGGCAGTTGGTAAAAACTTTTTTTTTTTAAATTGGGCTTCATAAGCTATCCAGAGAAATCTAAATTAATACCTGTGACACAAATTGACTAGTTGGGTTCACAATAGACTTAATCAACATGATTGTGACCTTGCCGAGGCAAAAAAGGGTAGAGCTAATTAAGAGCTGTATCAAGTTAATTGCTGACACACAGCCTTCAATTAGCCAGGTGACGAATCTGCTGGGGAAATTGCTGGCAGCATTTCCAGCAGTTCAATAGTGGCCACTTTATTATCTACAATTACAAAGGTTAAAGGAACAAGCACTGAGGATACATTGGGGTCATTATAATAGACCTATGCTTCTATCAATAGAGGCTGTTGCTGATGTACAATGGTGGATTCAGCATGTGTCCACTAGTAGTTCCAAAGTGTTATTGGACCAAGCTTCCATGATTTTGCAGACAGATGTCCGAGCACTTGGGTGGGGTGCTACTGATACAAGATCCAGCTGTGGAGACAGATGGACATTGCTTCTGCAAACATGGGTAATTAACCAGGAGTATTTTATGGACTCAAGGCTTATGGCACTAACTAAACTAGTTTGCATGTGCAGTTCAAAATAGACAACACTGCAGCAGTTGCTTATATGAATCACATGGGTGTTTGAGAAAATCAAGCAGGATGCCGCTTCAGGGGTTTTGGTGATACTAAATTGCCCGATTCAACCATGGTTCCCTTTGATGTTACAGATAGCGATCCAACCTCCTTTTGCTGATTCCAAACAGTAGGAATTTGCTGGAGCATCCAGTAACGTGTTAAGTTCATCCGTTATGTGATCGTATTGATCTGTTAATTTGCAGGTTTTTAAGAATGCCTTACATTGGTCGAGGACTTTCTAGGCCAACGGTGGATATACTCACTGCAGCCTGGAGAAAGAGTACTCAAAAGCAGTATATGACTTATGTAAAAAAATGGGAACAATATTGTGTTCAAAAGAATATTCAATATGATACTGTAGTTATTGAAAATGTGTTAGAGTTTTATCCACACTTTATTATGATGAGGGTCTTAGCTATAGTGCTATCAATACAGCTAGAAGTGCTTTGTCGGCATATCTTGTAATAGGTACACGGACACAAAGTATAGGTTCTCACCCTCTCATATCTAGGTTGATGAAAGGAATCTTTAATTCCAAACCGCCTAAGCCTAGGTATATGGTAATCTGCGATGTAAGCGTTGTTCTTAACATGCTTTGTCATTGGGTCCCTGTCACGTCTATAACTTTGTTAAAATTAACCATGAAATTGGCTATGCTAATGGCATTGGTGTCAGTACAGAGAGTGCAGACTTTGCAAAAACTTCAGTTAGATAGAATGGAAGTGACTACAGAGAATGTTCTGTTTTATATTTATGACCTGCTCAAACAAAGCAGGCCAGGTGTGACAGGATTTAAGATTGTGTTCTCAGCATATCCTACAGATCCATCTTTATGTGTAAGGACACATTTCTTACATTACATTGAAGCCACAAGGGCTTTAAGACAAGAAGAAACAGGATTATTTGTCAGTTACAAGAAGCCAACATAAAAGAGTGGCAGTTCAGACTATCTCCACGTGGTTAAAGCAAGAGTTGGTTCAGGCAGGAATTAACGTTTATGTGTTTACATCTCATTCCACTAACGCAGTAGCAACATCCGCGGCCAGGGCGATGGACATTCCCATCGACCATATATTAAAAGCCGCAGGTTGGAAAAATGAACTTGTGTTTCAGCAATACTACCATCGGCCGATTGCTGATGGAGGGCTGTTTGCCCACTCAATATTGAGTGCTGTTGCTATTGTTTAAAGTCTGTTTTCAATACTGTTTAATTCTGTTTCGTTTGTTGCCCTAAATTAAGAGGGTTTATTGGTTGTTTTATGACCAAAAATAAAACTGTTTTGTTTTTGCATGATATGCAATGTCATGTTTACAGCATTATTGATGATACTCAGTCAATCGATGCAGTGAGAAGCCGGGATTTTGATCTGCGGCATAAAAATCACAGAGCTTTAAAATCTTCACGTAGTCACTCACGTGACTCCGAAGTAAAATAGTAAGATTAAACAAGAACTTACCAGTTTGAAGTTTGATCTTTATTTTATGAGGAGTTACGTTGGTGATTACGAGCCCGCCACGCCCAACCCTCTTTCATAGAAAAAAGGTCATAATGGTAGTTCTCATGTTGATCATCTTAATATGTTACTTCAATTATTGTGTTGTCTGTGATTTCATACCGCTGCTTTGAAGATTGACGCGCATGCGCCCTGACGGGTCTCCTTCACGTAATCACCAACGTAACTCCTCATAAAATAAAGATCAAACTTCAAACTGGTAAGTTCTCGTTTAATCTTACTATTAATACCCAGTTCCAACTTTCTCCCCCATACCCCTCAATGCTGCAAACTGTAAGAACAATATTTAAGAACAATCTTTTTTGAATATATTTCCTGATTTGGCTGTGATACTAGTGGTGACAATCACACTTTAGCTAAATAGAAAATCCCAAAACACTTTAAATATTCAAAATGTATCAATATAATTTGATTTGAGCCGGGTACGGGAGTGAACAGATTTTGTGGCACTTGTATGATTACATAGATGATGTCTGCACTCTCTTGAGCTTAGATGAATGAGAGGTGATTTCATTGAAATGTAATCTTTTTCTGGTGCTCCATGGGGCTAGATGCTGGGTCAGGTCTGGGGTGCAAGCTGTGGTACAAGATGAGGGGAGGGCACGGTGGCGCAGAGGTAGAGTCGCTGCCTCACAGCGCCTGAGACCCGGGTTCAATCCTGACTACGGGTGCTTGTCTGTACGGAGTTTGTACGTTCTCCCTGTGACCTGCGTGGGTTTTTCCCGGGTGCTCCGGTTTCCTCCCACACTCCAGAGACGTACAGGTTTGTTGGTTAATTGGCTTCGGTAAGGATTGTAAATTGTCCCCGGTGTGCAGGATAGTGCTAATATATGGGGATCGCTGGTGGGCGTGGACTCAGTGGGCCAAGGCACCTGATTCCATGCTGACTCTAAACTAAACTCAACTAAACTCAACTAAACTAAACTAATCCACCATGATCTCACTAAATGCCCACTGGAGACTGAATAACCAACCTGGTTCCCTTTACGATCATATGCAATCCTAGACTTTGCACTATTAATTACTCCTGACTAATTACTCCTTTCCGTCCCAAATTACTTAAGTCCCTGGTGCACCTTACCTTTCCAAACCACTGCTTCTCCAAGGTTTCTCCCAAGCTGGTGTAAAAGTTATGATTTAGGATCAGAAGAACCCTCTAAAAAAAAACGCATTTATCTGCATTTCGTATGGCATACTTTGATCAAAGATATGTAAAGAGGAATTACAGCAACCATTTAAATGGTGATTTCCTAACTTTAACAGTCAATGTGCTGCCAAAGTTTGTTGCTAGGCATTTATGAGCCACTCTAATTAACCACTAACTGACCTCAGCATTTTACAAGCAACTAAAATTACCTGGATTTGTCGAGGAAGGCCACTTCTCAATAGTGTTTAACCTCAACAAGTGGGGTTAAACAGAACTGCATCAGCTGCGAAACATTCACACTGTTTTGTAGTTAGAACACCTTTGTTCAATAAACTGGAAGAAGATAGATAGATAGATAGATAGATAGACAGACAGACAGACAGACAGACAGACAGACAGACAGACAGACAGACAGACAGACAGACAGACAGACAGACAGACAGACAGATAGACAGACAGACAGACAGACAGACAGAGACAGATAGATAGATAGATAGATAGATAGATAGATGATTTATAGATTATTTATAGATGAGGAATATTGATCGAATAAAGTGCAGTAAGTATGAAACCAAATTTATTTCTGCAACTTCTGACCTTAATCGAGTCATTTCACTGCAATTCATTGCCAGTCAAAGGGTCATAGAGTGATGCTGCGTGGAAATAGGCCCTTTGTCCCAACTTGCCCACACCGACCAACATGTCCCATCTCCATCACTCTGAAGAAGGGTCTCGACCCGAAGCGTTGCCCATTCCTTCTCTCCATAGATGCTGCCTCACCCGCTGAGTTACTCCAGCATTCTGTGTCTACCTCCCATCTACATTAGTCCCACCTGCCTGCGTTTGGCCCCAATCCCTCTAAAGCTATTTTTTCCATGTACCTGTCTAAATGTTTCTTAAACGTCAGAAGGGCACAAATTGCTGGAGTGACACAGCAGGTCTGGTAGCATCCCCAGAGAACATGGATAGGTGCCATTTTGGGTTGAGAGTGCAACCAAGGACAGTCGACAGAAAATGACCATCTCTGAGGGTAGTGTTCAACAGTGTTCAAGAGCCTGATGGTTACTGGGAAGGAACTGTTCTTGAACTTGGTAGTCCCAATTTTAAGTCTCCTGTACCTTCATCCTGATGGCAGTAGCAAAATGTGATCGAGACCAGGTTGGTGTGGATCTCTCATGATATTGGCTGCATTTTTGAGGTAGACCATCCTCTAGATCCTGTTGATGCTAGGAAGGTCAATAACTCTGATGGACTGGGCAGTGTCCCCCACCCTCTGTTCCTGGGCGTTTGAGTTGCCAGACCAGGCCTTGATGCAACCAGTCACTATGTTCTCTGCCATATACCTCTCGAAGTTTGATGGAGTATTGGTCAATATACTGACACTCCTCAAATTCCTCGGAAGTGGTGGCATCCTTCCCTATGTCGACAAAATCACCTTGTGTGTCACAGTCTCCCCATCGCTTCTAATGAAAGGTCATCGATCTGGAAATCCTCACCAATCTTCCACTTCCACAGAAGCAGCCAACCCCTGCTGAGAATCTCCAGCATTTTCTGCTCCCGTTTCAAAGTTACAGCACCTAAATTCAATTTGATCTATTCCCTTCAGTATTGAAGTACACTCCTGGCCAAGAACTATGATACGCAACTGCCCCCCAGCTACCGCCACCGGCGACCCAACTCACTAAAACCAACCACAAAGGCTCTCCTGAGTAGGTGCCAACCCCAATTTTCTCAGCTTTGACTAAAAGTGCGTGGGCATTTCAACTACGAATACTCTCCACTCATAGTCAAGTCAAGTCAAGTCAGTTTTATTCGTCACATTGCACATAAAGTGCAGTGAAATGAATTTGCCAGCAGCGGTACAATGAAAAAAGAACACACAATACACAATAAAAATTTAACACAAACATCCACCACAGCATTCATCATTGTGGTGGAAGGCACAAAATGTGGCCAGTCCTCCTCCATTTTCCCCCGTGGTCGGGACCTCAACCCTCCGCAGTCGCCGCTGCGGGCGTCCAGATGTACAGACAAGGTAAGTCCAGGTAAGTCCTGAATCGGTGCCTCCTCACCGGAGACTGCGGCTTCAAGATGGTGTAGCCGCAGGCCAGCGGTCGAAGATTTAAAGTCCCCGCCGCGCCGCAGCCAGAAGCACCGTGGACCGCAGGGCCGGTGGTTGGAGCTCCACTCCAGGGATCCCCGGCGAGGGACCCCACTCCGGATGGTAAGTCCGCTCCGCGCCCGCGGTAGAAGTAGGCCGCGGGCCGGCGGTCGGAGCTCTTCTCCTCCGGGGTCCCCAACGAGGGATCCCAAGCTCCGGACGCCGCGCCAGCTGGAGCTCCGCAGACCGCGGCTTCAGGCTGCCACAGGCCAGTGAACGGAGCGCTCCCCTCCGGCGACCCCCGGCGAGGGCTCGCCCGTTCCGCGACGAAAGAGTCCTTGCTGCGCCCGCGGCTGAAGCCCCGGGCGCGTCTCCGGGAAAGGCCGCACCGATCCTCTATGTTAGGCCACGAGGGGGGCAACATGGAAAAAGTCGCCCCTCCGTGGAGGAGGTGACCGAAGCAGTTTCCCCCTTACCCCCCTCCCCCACACCACCTCCCACACAAGACACACAGAGAAACATTAAAAAACACACATTGGGACAAACAAAAAAAACAAAAAGTGTAGACTGATTCACTACAGTGTTACTTTCATGATCAATAAGAAGGTCTTCAACGTACTGTTCTTATCACCCTCCTTAGATCTGCAATAGACTGCATTCAGCGTGCCCATCTCCACTCGGTCACTTGGGACGGCACGGTGGCGCAGCGGTAGATCTGCTGCCTTACAGCACCAGGGGCTCGGGTTTGATCCTGACTATGGGTGCTGTCCGTGCGGAGTTTGTACATTCTCCCCGTGACTGTGTGGGTTTTCCCCAGGAGCTCCTGTTTCCTCCCACTCTTCCAAGATGCACAGGTTTGTAGGTTTAAGAAAGAACTGCAGATGCTGGAAAAATCGAAGGTAGACAAAAAAAGCTGGAGAAACTCAGCGGGTGAGGCAGCATCTATGGAGCGAAGGAATAGGCGACGTTTCGGGTCGAGACGCTTCTTCTGAAGAAGGGTCTTGACCTGAAACGTCGCCTATTCCGTCGCTCCATAGATGCTGCCTCACCCGCTGAGTTTCTCCAGCTTTTTTGTCTACCTTCAGGTTTGTAGGTTAATTGGCTTTGGCAAATTGAATCTGAAACCTACACCCTATTTTCTTCACAATGGAATGCTCTTATACCATGTGATAAGTTTATAAGTTCACACGTCATAGGAACAGAAATAGGCCGCTCGGCCCATTGAGTCTACTCCGTTATTCAATCAGGGTTGATCTAACCCCATTCTCTCAACCCCATTCTCCCGGTAACCCTTGGACACCCTTACCAATCAAGTCACCAAACTGGGTCTCAAAGTTAGTGTCTCTAAACTCACATGTGTTCCTGCTTTGTGAAGGAACACAACACGGTTTCAGCTTGCAACAATGCATCCTTTACAGAAGGGAATGACTCTCAACTGATGGCAGTAGCTAGGACCACAATATTAAAAAATACACTACATGGTACATTCAGTTCTTAAAGGATAAATTACATTTACACAGATTGCCCTTTTGTTCCAGTGAGTTTATAGCTGTTAACTATGTTCATTGTTCGTTCAATGTCGTACAAGTAGATTCCTTGGAGTCAACATCACCAACAACTTCTCCTGGACCACCCATATTGAAGCAACGACCAAGAAAGCGGAACCAATGGCTCCACTTCCTTGGAAGGCTTAGGAAGTTTGGCATGTCCCCGACAACTCTCACCAACTTCTACAGATGCGCCGTAGAAAGCATTTTATCAGAATGCACCACAGCTTGGTTTGGGAACAGCTCCATCCAAGACCACAAGAAATTGCAGCAAATTGTGGACACAGCCCAGATCATCACCAATCCATTGACTCCATTGGATTGGTGAAGTGGACAAGGGGATTATGGACTGGACTTTGTGCCTCCCCCCACAGTGGGAACCATTGTGGGGGGATGTTTTTATGTTTTATGTTAAATTTCTTTAATGTTGTGTCTATTTGTGCTGCATGGCAAGAACAAATTTCACTGCACCATTTGGTCTATGTGACAATAAATGTCCTTTGTCCTTTGTCCTTTGTCCATTTGTACCTCACACTGCCTCAGCAAGGCCAGCAGCATAATCAAGGACGAGTCGCACCCTGGCCACTCCCTCTTCTCCCCTCTCCCAAAAGTTATAGAAGTGTGAAAACCCACACCTCCAAATTCAGGGACAGTTTCTTCCCAGCTGCTATCAGGCAACTGAATCACCCTACCGTGACTAGAGAGCGGTGCTGAACCACTCTCATGGTGAAACCTCAGACTATCTTTGATCGGACGTTACTGGCTTTACCTTGCACTTAATGTTATTCCCTTTTCATGATTCTAAACACTGTAAATGGCTCGATTGTAATCATGTCTTGTTTTTCCCCTAACGGGTTAGCACGCAACGAAAGCTTTCCACTGTACCTCGGTACACGTGACAACAAACTAACTGAACTGAAAAAAACTGAACTGAGCTGAGCTGAGCAACGTTACTCCAATATACTATGCACAAATGGCAATCTCTATTAAAGTCAGAACACAACCACAATGGTATGTTGGTTTTAGATAAGGTATAGGAATAAAGAAGTAAAGATCAATTTATACAATGTTTATCAAAAATATTGTAAATTCAAAAAATCCTTTCAAATGATCAAACCACCACATCATATGTGTCTAAAAAGGGTTAGAGTAGCTCAGCGGGACAGGCAGCATCTCTGGATAGAAGGAATGGGTGACGTTTCGGGTCGAGACCCTTCTTCTTCGAGTCTGAAGAAGGGTCTCGACCCGAAACGATACCCATTCCTTCTCTCCAGAGATGCTGCCTGTCCTGCTGAGTTACTCCAGCATTTTGTGTCTATCTTCAGTTTAAACCAGCATCTGCAGTTCCTTCCGACACGCCACATCATATGGTTGGTGAATCAATTATTATGTTCTGGGTTTGTTTTTTTCCTACGGATTAAACATTGACTGAAGTAAAGGCATCTCATAAATTAAACATCACCAGATTCAGCTGTCCCACAGTCAGGTCTGCATGACTAAGCAAAACGCTGCAATACTCCACACTGTGAGAACTCTAAGAGACAGGTTACATAGTTTAGTCAGTGCCAAATCAAATGCACCACCTTTAAGTATCAAATAAAGATCCTTCAACCGCATTCCAGGAACATTTCAGAAACCCAAACTCAGCAGACAAAATCGAAAGAGTTGATGCTTTTGAGACAACCCCATGGCCTGCTAAAGATTTCAGCCACTTATTTAATGAACTACTTTTTTTTTTTTACAAAAACAGAAAATGCTGGAAGAAGTGTGGCACGGTGGCACAGCGGTAGAGTTGCCAGGGACCCAGGTTCGATCCTGAGTACGGGTGCTTGTCTGTGCAGAGTTTGTACGTTCTCCCTGTGACCGCGTGGGTTTTCTCCGGAATGCTCTGGGTTCCTCCCACACTCCAATGGCGTACAGTTTTGTTAATTTGGCTTCGGTAAAAATTGTAAATTGTCCCTGGTGTGTAGGATAATGCTAGTATACGGGGATCGCTGGTTGGCGCAGAGCTCGGCGTGGCCTGTTTCCATGCGGTATCTCCAAACTAAACTGTTGAAAGAGAAACGAGCTAATGTGTCTGGTCAGGGACCTTTCCTTTATAATCATTTCATAACAGAAAAATATGAAAATAAAGTCTGTATTACAAACAGTGACCATTAATCTATGGGGCTAACAGGAAGCACCAATTTTGTTCAATAATGTGATTTGCAAATGAAAATTACCATCTTTATTTGGATTATTTGAAAGGTGGCTTAGTTCATAGCGCTGTGGTTGACTCTGGGTAAAATACTCTTGTGCATTCACCCAATCTATTCCTCTCATGATCTTATACACCATAAGATCACCCCTCATCCTCCTGCGTTCCACGGAATAAAGTCCTAGCCTGCTCAACCTCTCCCTATAGCTCAGGCCCTCGAGTCCTGGCGACATCCTCGTAAATCTTCTCTGCACCCATTCCAGCTTGACAACTCTTTAACTATTACAGGGTGACCAAAATTGAACACGATACCAACATTCTTGAAGTTCTAGATGGTATTACCGGGCAAAGCATTTGCAGCTGCATTTATCTGGAAGTGATAATTCCCTCTGTCCCTGGCGATCCTTTGTGATTTTCAGTTAGTTCAATGCACTCCGTGTGACGTCAAGGAATAGAGTGCCCACGAAACACCAGACACTTAGTACTTTGACAAAGTCCCAGTGCAGCACTAAAAAACCCATGCTCCGTTATTATCTGCCACTCTGTACACGCCATCCCAATACATGGGAAGCACTGGCAGCTCCCATTCCGAGTGGAAAATTGTCCAAGTTAGTCGCAACCAACAAAACAGAATGAACTCAACCCAGCCACATGTCAGTCCACACTAGATCAGCTTCAAATATAACGCAATGTGCCATCAATTACACGGGAAGTTGCCAAATCGTGGGCAAAATAACTCAATTACCGATAGACACAAAATGCTGGAGTAACTCCGCGGGTCAGGCAGCATCTCTGGAGAGAAGGAGTCTGACGTCTGAAAAACGTCACCCATTCCTTCTCTCCAGAGATGCTGTCTGACCCGCTGAGTTACTCCAGCCTTTTGTGTCTATCTTCGGTGCAAACCAGCACCTGCAGTTCCTTCCCACACACTTAATTCCAGAGTTGAGGTGAAAATGACTGTCCTTTGAATGAACATGGAATAAAGGACCTTGAGTAAAAATAAAATCATTGGGATGACTCCTGCCAAGCTTAAAGAAGGATTCTTGGAGGCCAACCATATCCGCTCGTTGCAAGAGTTGCTCAGGGCAGCAATACCTTCCTGCCTCTTAAATGGTCACTGCATGGTTGGAAGTGGGAATGTCACAGATGATAGCAACTTTCAATTCCAAATGCAATTCCACTGTAATAATTTAGCCACCTATTTTGTTACATCACGCAAAATCAGGGGAACTGTGTTATCAGAGAGTACAACTAAAGGTGAGACTTTTGAAGAAAATCACCTCTGCCATTTCAAGTAGGAGTTAAAAAATAAAAAAAAAACCATGGTGTTATTTGAGGAAAAGCAAAAGGATTTTCCTGGCTTATATCTATCCCCACAATCACCAGCATAATTGTGATTGCCTGCATCTTGTTATGTTCATAAGATTATAGGATCATAAGTGATAGGAGCGGTATTAGGCCATTTGGCCCATCAAGTCTACTCCACCATTCAATCATGGCTGATCTATCTCTCCCTCCTAACTCTATACTCCTGCCCTCTCCCTATAACTTCTGACACCTGTACTAATCAAGAATCTATCTATCTCAACTTGGCCTGGTGTGATTGCTTAGATAGCGTAGGTAGGTAAAGATGTTGTGACGTATTTTCAGGTTAGATCCTCATGCCGTTTGCTAGACTTAGCCTGGTGGTTGACAGGGAGAGCTTTGTCATTTCTTTCAGAAGCAGTCCCAGAAAACCAGAAAATAATTTGATCCCAAATCTTGATCCATCATCCCGAAAAGAAGGAAAGAGTTGTGACAAAACCCTGGCTCTGTCATGACCAGGTTTCAGCACGTTGCCTAATGCTTCTGCACGACCCTCCATTTGAGACAGGAGGGTTGAGGCCATAACCAGGAATGAGTGGGTTAACATGTGATAAGTGTTTGACAGCACTGGGCCTCTACCCGTTGGAGTTTAGAAGGATGAGGGGGATCCTCATTGAAGCTTACAAAACAGTGAAATGCCTGAATAGGATGTCTGTGGAGAAGATGTTTCCACCAGTGGGAGAGTCTAGGACCAGAGGCCATAGCCTCAGAATTAAAGAATGTTCCATTAGGAAGGAAAAGAGGAGTTTCTTCAGTCAGAGGGTGGTGAATCTGTGGAGTTCATTGCCACAGAAGGCTGTGGAGACTAAGTCAATGTATATTTTTAAGGCAGAGATAGATAGATTCTTGATTAGTATGGGAGTAAGGGGTTATGGGGAGAAGAGAGGAGAATGGGGTTAAGAGGGAAAGATGGATTGAATGAATGGTGGCGTAGACTTGATGGCCCGAATGGCCTTATTCTGCTCCTATCACTTATGAACTTATGAACAACAACTGACAGCAGTTGATTGTGAGTTGCTCCTCTACAATTGTGGGGCCAACAGAAGGGTTTGAGAAAGACAATAACGTTTCTGGTCAATCTGTGAATTGGAAACAAGCAGAGTGTTTATCCAAGAGGAAAGGGAGAAGTTAGGTGGACCGTAGACATCTGGTTTATTAGATAGGGAACACTTATCATACGTAACAAATCATATTAAATCAACTGATAAAAGTTGCCTATAATAGAAAAGTTGGAGTTATAGAACAATGTGTTCGATCTGGAGGATATTTAGCGCTAGTCATTAAGCTTTAGAGAAATAGATCAATGTGTCATAGAGTTTTACAGTGTGGAAACAGGCCCATCGGGTCAACTTGCCCACACCGACCTACATGTCCCACCTACATTAGTCCCACCTGCCTGCGCTTGGCCCATATCCCCCTAAATCTGTCCTACCCATGTACCTGTCTAAATGTTTCTCAAACATTGTGATGGTACATGCCTCACCTACCTCCTCCGGCAGCTCGTTCCATACACCCACCACTCTTTGTGTGAAAAAGTTATTCCTCAGGTTCCAATCAAATCTTTCCTCCATCACCTACTGAAAGCACAACAGGCCAAATAGCATCAGTCTATCCATGGTCCTCCTGACCAGAATTTATATTCCAAATATTTAGTCTCTAAGCCGATACCAGATTGAGTTTAAAGCAATAGCGTTGCAGGAGGTTAAGGCATTACATGGTTCAGTATGTTTAGCATCGTCTTTTTGTTTTTCAATAGAATACTGTCTGCTCTCAATTATTTTCTATCTTAATGCAGACTCACAGAAGGAATACCTTTTAGCAAGTGAATTATTTATATGTTGCTGGGAATTTTGGCAAGTGCACAGTTCCACTTTCAGTATTACTGTAAGTGCCACACCGATATTTTACACAAATCAACCTGTTTTCAGTGCCAGCAAACATCATAATTAACTACGTGCCATTTAGTGCATTTGGGAAAATATTGCTGTTCTGGTAAAATGGTTAGTTGCTGCCTTCAGTTACAGAATGTTCTAATTAATTATAGCCTTGAGTGCCGATATTTCAGAGAGATAATTGAAGTCTTTCTTAAATGTTTCCTGAATGTACAGAAGAACTTCCTGAGTATAATTGCTATTGTTGATATTTGGCTCAGTCCCGATCCCGGATCATATACCCACATTTCATGAAACGTCTTGTTTCCAATAAGTAACAGTGAGACTCAAAAGAGTCGTGCACAACTTTTTCTAATAGAGGCAGAAATGTTATATTGTTATAATAGACCATACAAGAAGCTAACTTGATGACAAAGCATCTATGTTAAGTCATTGCCTGGGCTCAGCTTAAGTGCATTCTGCGTGCAGCAAGTTATGAAATCAATGCAAACTGAATGTTCCAGATACTGTACATAGAAGCTGAAAGAAGCTTAGTGCTATTTACAAATCGAAGTTAAAACTCTTGGCATTAATTCATCAAGGTATTTTCAGGTCATCTCTGATTATCAATGGCCCTCAACAATGGCCCTCAATTGCTCACTTCTTCCTACTTATAGTTTGAAAGATTCTGTAACTTTTCTCGTAATTGCATTTGACTTCAAACAGGTTGTTCCTAGATTGCGCCCAATCTAGAAAGATTTGCATTCGTAAAGCATCTTCCGTAATCAAAATGCTTCATAATCAATGACGTACTTTGAGGACGCAAGGAACTGCAGATGCTTGAATCCTGAGCAAAGCACAAAGTGCTGGAGGACTCAGCGGGTCAAACAGCATCTGTGGAAAGAATGAACAGGTGACGTTTCGGGTCGGTACGCTTCTTCTGACTGATGGAGTGGGGGGGGGTGGGGAGAAAGTTGGAAAAGAGATGTAGAGGCAACGCAAAGAGTAGAAGCAGGAACAGGTCACTTCGCCCCGCAAGACCTCCTCGTTTGATTGCAACCTTGTCATGGTTGGGGAGCTTGTGGGTCTCAGTGACTCCTAGAGCTATGCCAGCAGGAGATTCGTCTCTTGTTAGGGTCTCCCATGCTGGACAGGTCGAAGGGTAGAGGCGAGACGAAGAGCGATCCACTGGTCCTCCAGGTTGGAAGTTGAGCACAGGGCTAACAACCCTGTCTCGTAAAACACATATGTGACGGAAACAGCAACTGAAGGAATCAACACTACTGGGCGTGATGGACTTCCAGGGCTTTCGACAGATGCTAGGATGAATGTACAGCATCCCAAGAATAGTCCTGCACTGGACACCGGAAGGGAAAAGGAAAAGAGGGAGACCCAAAACCATGAAAACAATGGACCTGACCTGGGGTAATGTCCAGAAGCTAGCCCAGAACAGACAGGAGTGGAGGACCTTTGTTGCTGCCCTACATGCCAGGAGGCATAATAGGCAGTAAGTAAGTAAGCCCCACAAGACGGTTATTTCATTCAATGTGATCATGGGGCGGCACAGTGACGCAGCGGTAGAGTTGCTGTGTTAAAGCGCCAGAGACGTGGGTTCGATCCCGACTACGGGTGCTTGTCTGTACAGAGTTTGTAATTTTCCCCGTGACCTGCGTGGATTTTCACCAAGATCTTTGGTATCCTCCCACAATCCAAAGATGTGCAGGTTTGAAGGTTAATTGGCTCGGTATGTATAAATTGTCCCCAGTGTGTGTGTAGGATAGTGTTCATGTGTGGGGATCATTGGTCGGTGTGGACAAGGTCGGCCGAAGGGCCTGTTTCTGCACTGTATTCCTGAACTAAACTAAACTAATCTGCCTCAGGTCTCAAGCCGCATCTCCTCCTCTGTGCAGGAAGGAACTGCAGATGTGGTTCACACCGAAAATAGACACAAAACGCTGGACTAACTCAGCGGGCCAGGCAGCATCTCTGGAGAAAATGAATAGGTGACGTTTTGGGTCGAGACCCTTCTTCAGACCTAGAGTCAGGGGAGAGGGAAATCAGAGGTATGGAAATGTACAGAACAAACAGCTGGCAATGATGACTCAAGGAAGGTGGAGCCCACAATGGTTCATTGTTGGCTGTGGAAGAGGTGGTAATGAAATAGGGTGGGGGAGGGACGGAGAGAGAGGGTCAGCAATATTCATACCGCAGGGTTGTAAGCTGCCCAAGCAAAATATGAGGTGTTGTTCCTCTTCTGTGCCAGTTCTGTGAAGCCCTCCATTCCCTGTTCTTTCAATTTATCTTTAATTATAAGTTCTTGTTCATAAGTGATAGGAGCAGAATTAGGCCATTTGACCCATCAAGTCTACTCCGCCATTTAATCATGGCTGATCTATCTTTCCCTCTCAAACCCATTCTCCTGCCTTCTCCCCATAACCCCTGACACCCGTACTGATCAAGAATCTTTCAATCTCTGCCTTAAAAATAACAGACAACATATCTGGACAGAAGGAATGGGTGGCGTTTCGGATCAAGACCCTCTCCACAGCCTTCTGTGGCAATGAATTCCACAGATTCACAACCCTCTGACTAAAGAAATTCCTCTTCATCTCCTTCCTGAAGGAACGTCCTTTCATTCTGTGGCTATGGCCTCTGGTCCTGGTCTCTCCCACTAGTGGATACATCCTCTCCACATCCACTCTATCTTTCACTGTTCAGTATCCTCAATGATGCAACGTCCAAAACTCTTTGCGAAAGAATTACAGAGATTCACCTTCATCGTTGAGAATAATGGGAATTGCTTCAAAATCTGGTGAATTTTCTGGGATGCATCTGTTATTGTCACCACCGTTTCACTTAGAACCTTTGGATTCAGCCCATCAGGTTCAGGGATTCTGTGGTTCAGGGATTGATTGGCTTTGTGTCCCATTAATTTCTCCAGAGTTCTTCTCTTTATTAATATTAATTAGTTTAAGTTCCTCATTCGCGTTTGACATTTGGCTCCCAACAGTTGTGGTATTTCATTTACGTCAACTGTTGTGACGACAGCTACTAAACAGTTGTTGGATATCGCAGGCATTTCCTTATTCTCAACTAGAATTCCTCTCAGATGCTAATGGACCTAAATTAAAGTACTTCTTTTTTTTCATAGCATAAATCCCCATCATTCATTTCCAGCAGTAACTTTAAATATAAGTATCTAATTAATGACTTGTTGGGAATATAAAATAGTCTTTCTAAGTTCACATAAAGCTATTCATAAGTTCATAAGTGATAGGAGCGGAATTAGGCCATTCGGCCCATCAAGTCTACTTCACCATTCAATCATGGCTGATCTATCATCCATAATACCACCATCATATCTTTCATAACTATTTCTGCTCTAACAAGCCCCAGTTTTTCCACAATAAATCTCTAACAATAAATAATTCTTCACATCCCTGGTGTGAACTTAGTGAGTCTCTCTCCTGTATCTTTTCATAGGTTCATAAGTGATAGGAGCAGAATTAGGCCAATCGGCCCATCAAGTCCACTCCGTCATTCAACCGTGGCTGATCTATCTTTCCCTCTGAACCCTATTCTGCTGCCCTCTCCCCATAACTCTTGACACCCTTACTAATCAAGAACCTATCAATCTTAAAAACCCACCTTAAAAATATCCATTGACTCGGCCTCCACAGCCGTCCGTGGCAATGAATTCCACAGATTCACCCCCCTCTGCATGGCTTCGTCATCCTTCTTGAAGGAAGGATTCCAAAGTTTGTAATGAGCAATATGCATGGATTTAGATCTATCTTTTGCTTTGCATCCGATGCCTATTACCTAACTGCTCCTTTAGCTGATAGTCTTTTTAAGTATTTGTGCATTGGAATATAATACTGCTGCAGGTTTTACCAGACAGCATGCTTAAAGCGTCTCGCGTTTCTTTTTCAAGAAAGCTCTTCATCTGTCGATGGGTTTACTCTGTCAACCTGTTTGTGACCTTTTTAAATCCGCTGCATAATTAGCCAAGGTCTTTCCTTCAGTGTCAACTGCAGATGCATCTTACACCCTAGTGCTGATTACTAAAACGCGGTGAGAAAAGTCATTGTGCCAACATCAATGCCCAGGGGATATCATTTCTCACAAAACCCATAAGATCCATTAATCACTATCCTCAGCTTTCTGTTTCTTTCCCAGTCTATCCACCCTGCTGCCTTCCGCGAAAACTTGTGTGCCCTCAGTTTATCGTACGTGGAAATAATCAACTCCTCTTTTAGAACAAAGAAGATCTTCCGAATGTCCTTTAAAAATGTGTTCATTATTCACTGAGAACTACTGAACGTGACACGCTATCCTTGCCTTTGACAATTCCTTGCCGTCTATCAGCCATTAGCCAACGTTGAAAAGTTAAGCAGACTGCAGGGGCTGGAAATGTGGAATAAAAATGGAAAATGAGTTGAGTTTAGTTTATTGTCACGTGTACTGAGGTACAGTGAAAAGATTTTGTTGCGCGCCAATCAGTTAAGGAAAGACAACACATGGTTACAATCGGGACGTCCGCAGTGTACAGATACATGATGAAGGGAATAACGTGAATAAAAATGCAATCACCAAACGAGGGGTGCCTGGACTTGGGGTGACCGTGAGATTAGGGTGAAGAAGTGCTGTTATCTGAGAGGATCATAATTCTGGAGGTGATTGCAGAGACAGGGAAAGATAATCTCGTGGAGAGAGGTGAAAACAAGGGAGGACATTTTAAAAAGAGCAAACTGTACTATAACTAGAAGATAGACACAAAATGCTGGAGTAAATCAGCGGGACAGGCAGCATCTTTGGAGAGAAGGAATGGGTGATGTTTCGGGTCGAGACCCTTCTTCAGACTGATGTCAGGGGAGAGGGAGATACATAGATAAGTAAGTGCAAGGTGTGAAACCAGGACAAAGGGGATGGGGATCCATGGAAACTGTCGAATAGATCATTGTTAGCTGGGAGAAGGTAACAACAAAGCAAACAGAGATGACATGTAGTCGGAGACAGTCAGATTGGTCGGAGAACTGGGAAGGGGGAGGGATGGAGAGAGAGGGAAAGCAAGGGTTACTAGAAGTTAGAGAAGTCAATGTTCATACCGCTGGGGTATAAGGAGTCACTCCAGGTCAGTAATCCCAAAGACGATGGTTAAGCAAGACATGGCATGAGTTAGGACAAGGAAGACAGATTTTGGATGTTTTCAATCTTATAGCCTTTACGAAGATGTTGCCAGGATTTGAGAGCCTGAGCTCCCGGGACAATTTACAATCTTTACCAGAGCCAATTAACCTTCAAACCTGCATGTAGTTGGAGTGTGGGAGGAAACCGGAGTTCCTGAGGAAGTGATTTGCTTTGAAGGAGTGAGGATTCCAGCGGTAAGGTTCCACAGGAGAAGTTGGTGCCATTCTCGTAAGCAAAGGTTGCAAGGAGAATTGATGGGCCTGAAGATCAGGATATCATTTGAAGAGGGAATCTGCTTCCGTTTGCATGTTGGTAAAGTTCCAAGAGCAGAGACTTAAAATCTTTGGTCAAAAGATGATTGCGGTGATAATCTTTCAATGTATGTAGCTCTTATGATTGGAACTCAGTGCCTCTAGGGGTTGCAGAAGCAGCATCATCAATGTTTTCAGAACAAATTGGATTGGCATTTGTGTGGAGGGTAAGGGGAAAGAAAGGTGCATTGGAACCAATGGAATGACTCTACAAGGACGTTTAGTTTACTCCACCGAGTCCACGCCAACCAGCGATCCCCACATGTTAACACTATCCTACACTAGGGACAATTTTCATTCACACCAAGCCAATTAAGCTACAAACCTGTACATCTTTGGAGTGTGGGAGGAAACCGAAGATCTCAGAGAAAACCCGCGTGGTCACGGGGACAACGTACAGACTCCGTACAGGCAGCACCCGGAGTCGGGATCGAACCCAGGTCTCTGGCGCTGAAAGCGCTGTAAGGCAGCAACTCAACCGCTGCATCACCGTGCCGCCACTATACCTCAGCATAATCAAGGACGAGTCACTCCCTGGCCACTCCCTCTTCTCCCCTCTCCCATCGGGTAAAAGGTACAGAAGTGTGAAAACGCACACCTCCCGATTCAGGGACAGTTTCTTCCCAGCTGTTATCGGGCAACTGAATCATCCTACCACAACCAGAGAACAGTGCTGGAACTACTCATTTGGTGAACCTTGTACTATCTTTGATCAGACCTTGCTGGCTTGACCTTGCACTAAACGTTATTCCCTTATGATGTATCTATACACTGTAAATGGCTCGATTGCCATCATGTATTGTTTTTCCGCTGACTGCACAGCACGCAACGAAAGCTTTTCACTGTACCTCGGTGAACTAAACTGAACTGAACTGACATGGAATCAATGGGCTGAATTCCCACCTTCTGTGGTATAACATTCTACAATGCTAACAAGCTGTTTAATCTTCCTATCCCTCTCTGCATCACGTTATTATATTATCACCCTTAAATCTGACAGAATCAATATTCCTGAGGCATACCTTATTTTGGTTCATGCTGTAATTCAATAAAGCATTGCAGTACTTTATTTTGTCTGCCAGAGGAACAGAATTATCTGGCAGAGATGCAATAAATATTCATATGCAGGTATGTTCCAGCTTATAGATGCTATTTCAAATTTGTGGGTGTTTCACATCCACATTGAGACTGGACTTCTCCTCCATTTGCACTGGAAAGCAAGTAAAAGGTCCACGCAATCTAATCTCGACCCTCCTCCATTCTAGAGACCAAAATCTGAATTCCTGCAGAAAGAAAATTGCTCATAATTTGCCGTAGGAATGAATCGAATGGCATCTGCTATTAGTTAGAGTTGCTGTAATACTTTTAAGTTTCTAATTTTTTTTGTGTGGCAGGTTGGTTGCAATGTGAGTTAATGATGTTACATTGAGAGAAACCAGGCATCTCTCTCCCTCTCTCTCTCTCTCTCTCTCTCTCTCTCTCTCTCTCTCTCTCTTTTCGGACTCGGTGGGTCAAAGTGCCTGTTTCCCCGCTGTATCTCTAAACTAAACCACAATTCTTAATTTTGATTGATTAAGGATACATTTTATTCCTCGTTGATTTATTCAGACGCCATTGACTCTTTAGTGAAGTCTCATTCACAGAAATATGTGGTAACGTCTCAGCTATTTCGACCTGCTTACGTTTAATTTGTTTATAATGTTCCTTGTTATGTTAATGGCATGATCTTGGGTGGCACGGTGACACAACTTCTAGAGTTGCTGCCTTACAGCTTCAGTGAGCCGGGTTCGATCCTGACCTCTGGTTCTGCGTGTGTGGAGTTTGCACGCTCTCCCTGTGACCACACGGATTTTGCCCCCAGTGTGATGCTTTCCTCCCACATACCAATGATAATTGCTCACAGTAACTTGCCCCTAGTGTGCAGGTTACTGTACCATCTGGGAGGAGTTGATAGGAATGTGGCTAGTATAATATGGGTTAGAATTGGATTAATTTAGCCCAATGGTCCTTGCACACTTTAGTTTGGTTTAGTTATGTTTAGAGTTACAGTGCAGAAACATGCCCTTCGGCCCACTGAGTCCGGGCCGACTACTGATCCCCATAGACTAATTCAATCCTGCACACTGGGACAATTTTTTTATTTTTTATTACCGAAACCAATTAACCTACAAACCTGGGGTAGGCAAAAGTGCTGGAGAAACTCAGCGGGTGCAGCAGCACCTATGGAGCAAAGGAAATAGGCAACGTTTCGGGCCGAAACCCTTCTTCTGAGTCTGAAGAAGGTTTTCGGCCCGAAACGTTGCCTATTTCCTTCGCTCCATAGATGCTGCTGCACCTGCTGAGTTTCTCCAGCACTTTTGTCTACCTTCGATTTTCCAGCATCTGCAGTTCCTTCTTAAACCTACAAACCTGCATGTCCTTGGAGGGTGGGGGGGAGGGGGAAAACCAGAGCACACGGGGAAAACCCATGCAGGACACGGGGAGAACGTGCAAACTCCGTACAGGCAGCACCTGTAGTCAGGATCGAAACCCGTGTCTCTGGCGCAGTAAGACAGCAACTCTACTGCTGCATCTGTCCATGACACTATGATCGTAACATTTTTTTCCACGCTAGCCTGAAAATTCAACAAAGAAATCGAAAGCGAGCATAACTTTCGAGCAGTATTAACATACCTCTCAATAAAGTGAGCTACGTTACATCAATCAAACCGGCCCAACACAGGCCAATACACAAAATACATATTCCAATCAGAATTATCCCTCGGAGACTCTAAACTGCAACTGAACCTCTCTGTGTTCTGGTCAAAGGAAATGGGGTAAGGTAATGTATTGGCACTGCAATGCAAATTTTAAATTCCACAATGTGCTGCGGGATCATTGCCCAGTAAAACTGAAGATTGGTTAGCTGCTGAAAGTGCCAGCAGACACAATTAAGAGCTTTGGTTTCTTGTAGCAGCTGCACAATTACCTGCCGCTCTCTAGGGCCTGTACTCCATGTGGTTGTCAGTGTGTACCTATTAAAAACTGATACATATCGTGTTGTGCCGTTATAATGACACTGGCACTCACTACCTTCACAAGAGAATGTTTTTGGAGTTAAACAGAACCTTTCCCCGCACATTCCTCACCTGTTGCAACCCAGATCTAAAAGCCTCCAGGTTATAGGCCATGCAGTCCTTCACCTAAACCTAAACCGTGTTAGAATGTGCGGTACATTTAATGAGATTGTCACCATTTCAAAGTCACAATTAGAGTCCTACAGTGTGGAAACAGGCTCTTTGGCCCAACTTGCCCACACTGACCAACATGTCCCATCTACACTAGTCCCACTTGCCTGCATTTGGTCCATATCCCTCTAAACCTGTCCTATCCATGTACCTGTATAATTACTTCTTAAACGCCACCTCAACTACATCCTCTAGCAATTTGTTACATACACCCACCAACCTTTGCGTGAAAAAGTTACCTCCCTCTTCACCTGGATCTTACGTCTTCTGGGTTGCGATTCCCCTACTCTGGGCAAGAGACTCTGTGCGTCTACCGGATCTATTCCTCTCATGAATTTATACACCTCGATAAGATCATCCCCTCCTTCTCCTCCTGCACTCCAAGGAAAAGAGTCCCAGCCTGCTCAGACCGTCGAGTCCTGGCAACACCCTTGTGAATCTTCTCTGCGCCCTTTCTGACTTTACAACGTCTTTCCTATAACATGGTGCCTGGAACTGGACACAACACTCTAATTGCGGCATTTGGCGGCAATTGGGAGCAACCTTGCGTCCTTTTCATTCTGGTTTCCAAGTGCAGTGGCATTTTGCAGCGGCATTTTGCTGCGATGACAAAACGTTCATCCTGCTGGTCATGCACTGGATGTCGCTTTGACACGGTAATACAAGGAACCGCAAATGCTGGAATTCTGAGTTAAAAACAGAACGTTAGAGCAATTCAGCAGGTCAGGCCACATCTGTGGAGGGAATGGACAGGTGAAGTTTCGGTTCGGGGTAGACAAAAATGCTGGAGAAACTCAGCGGGTGAGGCAGCATCTATGGAGCAAAGGAATAGGTGACGTTTTGGGTCGAGACCCTTCTTCAGACTGATGTGGAGGTGGTGGGGGGGGGGGGGGGGGAAGAAGAAAGGAAGAGGCTTCAGGGTGTTTCTGCAAGGGACCCGTTACAACCATCTCGGCAGGTAAGTGAAGAAGGGAAAATAAAATTACTGTGCAACTTAAAATTTTCAGGACTAGGAACGAGAGATTTCTGTATTTAATGGTATCAAGGGGTATGGTGGAAAAAGGCAGCCCCATGGGTAAAGGAACAAATTAATTATTGCGGAACATGTTCGAGAGGCTGTGCCCATCTCCTCTCTTTGCATTCAGCTGTGAATTACCTGGACCGGTTGCTGTTTCAAGCACATGAATGGCTGTGGAAACCTCACTGGTAATAAACAGTACATTCAATTTGAAGCAATCACTGTCCCAATGGATCATCAGAGTCCTTGGTTGAAGATGCGGGATATTTTAATATTTTTAGTTTAGTTTTTAGTTTAGTTTAGAGATGCAGTGGGGAAACAGGCCCTTCCCCCCACCGAGTCGGCAGCGACCAGCGATCCCCGCGCATTAACACCACCCTGGCCCCATAGCAGAAGCGTCCACGTCGCTGGGGGCTGGAAACTGGAAGTATCCCGAGCTAATTCTGCTACCACCGTCATCTATTGCGACAAGTGATGGCTCCCGCATTGATTGTCGCCGGAAGTTTGCGTCCTTTTCTGGACGGACGATGACAGCGATGTCAACATTTGAAACATGGAAGATCGACACGGAAGAAGAACTCCACCCTACACACACACGAGGGACAATTTTACATTTATACCCGTCCAATTAACCTACAAACCTGCACGTCTTTGGAGTGTGGGAGGAAACCGATGATCTCGGAGAAAACCCACGCAGGTCACGGGGGGGGGGAGCGTACAAACTCCGTACAGACAGCACCCGTTGTCAGGATCGAACCCGGGTCTCTAGCTCTGTAAGGCAGTAGTTCTACCACTGCACCACCGTGCCGTACATCCCATTTGTACTCAACTACACAATTATCACAGAAAGCAATAAACTTTTGAATCAGAGTTCTTGAATTTCCTTATCGTCTTGACGATGGAATTATGAGATTAGCAGATATTATAGTGTTGCCATATAAATCCTTAAACTTTGAAACCAGGCTAATATTTGAGAGCTTAACTATATGGCCTCAGCGGCATGTTGCAAATGATCCTCATTTCTAGTGAGCCTGTACGATTCCTGGACCAGCTGCATTTAGCTCGTTGCACATTGCAATGAATAAAAGAACGTTATTTAACATTTAAACATAAACTCAAAGAGCACCTCATCTTCCAACTTCCTCGCAAACATTATCAAAAGCAGAAAGTCTGAAATACTAATTATTTATGAGAGCTTTTAGATGTTTTAGATACCTTTTAAAACTTAAAAGTAGAATTTTAGTTTGGTTTGGATTAGAGATACAGTGCAGAAACAGGCCCTTCGGCCCACCGAGTCCGTGCCGGCCAGCGATCCCCGCACACAAACACATCCGACACACACCAGGGACAATTTACATTTATACCAAGCCAATTAACCTACAAACCTGTACGCCTTTGGAGTGTGGGAGGAAACCGGAGCACCCGGAGAAAACCCACGCAGTCACACTGAGAACGTACAAACCCGGGTCTCTGGCGCTGTAAGGCAGCAACTCTACCGCTGCGCCACCGTGCTGAATTTAAAATAAATTCACTTCATTCTGTAATACCTTGTAAATGCCCGTATACGTCAGAAGCTTTCAGAGACATGTAAAAATTCTTACACCTTTTGCAGGTGTATTAAGGGGAAAGTGGTCCCTCAGAAAATCTTTGGCTGGGTCGTCAGTGTGTACTCCATAACACTACTCAGGATACCTTAGCCCAGTGAAATGAAAGACCTAGATCGAGTGGACATAGAACGGATGTTTTCTGGAATGGGAGAATCTAGAACCAGCAGGCAGAGCCTTAGAACAGCCTCAGCCTCAGCCTACAGAGAGATCAGCGGTAGCTGATGGAGCTACCAGCGGTAGCGGTAGAGAGGCCCAGCGGTAGAGCTACTGCCTTACAGTGCCAGAGACCCGGGTTCGATCCTCACTACGGGCGCTTGTCTGTATGGAGTTTGTACATTCTCTCCCTGTGACCTGTGTGGGTTTGCACCAAGATCTTCTGTTTCCTCCCACACTCCAAAGATGGACTGGTTTGTTGGTTAATTGGCTTGATATAAATGTACAAAAAATGTCCCTGGTGTGTGCAGGGTAGTGTTAATGTGTGGGGATCGCTGGTTGGCGGGGACTCGGTGGGCCGAAGGGCCTGTTTCCACACTGCATCTCTAAATCTAAAACTAAAACAAAATGGTAATTTGCTCCATATGACAATAAATGAGCTCAGCTTCTAATATGCTATTTGAACCGACGTTAAAGAATAAAAAGAATAAAAGAATATCACCATCTATATCACCGTCTACATCTCTCATTTCCCTTTCCCCTGACTCTCAGTCTGAAGAAGGGTCTCGACCCAAACATCACCTATTCATTTTCTCCAGCGATGTTGTCTGACCCGCTGAGTTACTCCAGCTTTTTGTGTCTATTTTCGATTTAAACCAGCATCCGCAGTTCCTTCCAAAACATTAACAAATAGGACTGGACATTTTTGGTCATTGGTGGCTGGATGACTTCTATTCTTTAATGTTAGTTAAATAGCTTATTAGAAGCTTATTAGGAGCGAGTCAAGTCGACTCTGTTGTCATATGGAGCAAATGACCATTCTGATTGATTATTCCCCTTATTAATCTCATTATTGAAATTGCATTGCACAAATTCAACAGACATTGAACCACGAGTGTCCCCCAGCGCGTGGAAGAAAATAAAGTAATGAACTCCGTTAGAAATAGGCCCACCTGGATACTATTGCCAGAAGTGAAAACACTTGCATTGCTTCAAGTAAAGGGTTGCAATCGTGAAATGAAAGGATGTAGGGGATAAATACACCTCAGGCTCTTTAGGTTTCCTGTCTAGCTACCCCTATTACATTGGAGTCATGATTTATCCTCAGTCAGAGTTGGCAATCCAGTCAAAACAGTCTGTCTAGTTCATATACTATGGAAGATGACCCATTCACAGAAGACTGTGTGTATTTCCTTGAACGAAATCCGGCAAAATTCCTAGAAATTGGCTCTTTCTTTTTTATTTGGAATATTCTTCCTGCCAATTTGTGTAATACCTTCACGACCAAGCCAATCACTAGGTTTCAGCCAAAAGTATGTGGGAATTCTTGATAGTACCTAAATAGCAAAAGGCCTGGATAGAGTGGATGTGGAGAGGATATTTCCACTAGTGGGAGAGTGGGCTATGACCTCTTTGTCCTAGATTCTCCCACCAGTGGAAACAGCCTCGCCACATCCACTCTCTAACCAGGCCGTATTTCTGTTCCATTCGGTTATTATTTTTGTGCAGGAAGGAACTGCAGATGCTGGTTTACACCGAAGATAGACACAAAATGCTGAAGTAACTCAGCGGGGCAAGACAGGCAGCATCTCTGGAGAGAAGGCATGGGTGACATTTCGGGTCCTTACCCTTCCATATCTCTAGTCTCCCTCTCCCCTGACTCTCAGTCTGAATTAAAGGAATTAAAGGGCATTCCTTCAGGAAGACATGTGGAGGAATTTGTTTAATCAGAGGGTGGTGAATCTGTGGAATTCATTGCCACAGAAGGTTGTGGAGGCCAAGTCAATGGATATTTTTAAGGCAGAAATAGATCGATTAATTACCTATTCCTTTTCTCCAGAGATGCTGCCTGACTCAACGAGTTACTCCACAATTCTGCATCTACCTTCAGTGTAAACCAGCATCCGCAGTTCCTCCCTACACAATACCATTTTAATTTCATTTTTATGCACGCTCTTGGAGTATTTTTGCAGTCTGAAGAAGGGTCTCAACCTGAAATGTCACCCATTCCTTCTCCCCAGAGATGCTGCCTGTCCCGCTGAGTTACTCCAGCCTTTTGTGTCTGTCTTCGGTTTAAACCAGCATCTGCAGTCCCTTCCTACACATACTAAGCATGTTCTTCTCCGTGGATTGTTCCTTCGTCGTGGTGGAGAAGCTTGTGTGGTCCTGAGATCCTGAGAGCGATGCCGTCTAGAGCTATGCTCCTGGTAGGGCCACCCATGGCAGTAAGGTCGAGGGGGAGGTCCCTGACAAAGAGCAATCCAACCAAGACCTCAACGGTGGAACAAGCGGAGGACGATGGCTGACCTTAGTGGAGCGTCACAACGGCTGGGAAGGCGGATGAAGTCTGCAGTAGAATAGGGTCCCCGGTCGTCTTGGATTCCATGCCACTGGATCCTGACCCAGATCTGTCAAGGACCGTGGGGTGGCTGTCTGTGCACCAGTCTCCCCACGTTAAACAAAGTCACGCACAGGCGTCCTCCATGAGAGGACAATCATACTCGTTTCGAGTGACCGCCGATGATGATGAACCATGTTACTGGCACTCACATCCAATCGTGTATTCGGCCTTCAAACAAATTGCAGTGGTTGTCACATTTAAGGGCCTGTCCCACTTTCCCGAGCTGCTCGTGAATTCTCCCGAGTTTTCCCCTTGATTCAAACTCGGAGAATGTTCGTGACGGGCCGTAGGAGTCCGTAGATATATCGTAGCGGCTCGTTATGTCAGCCGTAGGTACTCGGGCCATCAGGTAAGTCGGGACGGTTTTTCCAGCATGACAAAAAATGTCCACGAGTAAAAAGCTAGTAGTGAGGAGAAAGATTGCAACATTTAATGCCCCGAGTACCCACGGCTGACATAACGAGCCGCTACGATAAATCTACGGACTACTACGGCCCCGTTACGAACATTCTCCGAGTTTGAATCAAGGGGAAAACTCGGGAGAATTCGTGAGCAGCTCGGGAAAGTGGGACAGGCCCTTTACTGTTTTAATTAAAATGTGAATTGCTGTGGCATTCGTGGAAGGCTGAGATAGACATCTCAATAGCATCATCAGTTAAATATGCCAGGTATGTCTCAGTGATAGCATTTTGATTCTCACAATCAGAAGGCATTGGGTCCAAATCTGATTCCCAAGACCAGAACACCCACTGCCTGAAGAAGGGTCTCGACCCGAAACGTCACCCATTTCTTCTCTCCAGAGATGCTTCCAGTCCCACTGAGTTACTCCAGCATTTTGTGTCTATCTTCATTGCTGGATTATTGCTGTTTCTGTCTTTGAAATGAATCTTTATCTATGTCCATGCTGATAAAGAAATTTAACAGATTCCTATTCACAAAGTTAGAGCAGCTATCTGGGATTAACATTTATCTCCGAAACCAATAGCAAAATGAAAGGTAATTAGATCATCACCAAATTGCTGCTTGGAGCTCCTTGCAAATGTACAAAATGTCCCATCACAGTACATTCCATACATTCATTACTGTAATTGCATTTCAAAATTTATCATAGTGGAACATCCACTGACATTTTTTTAACCGATTCACTGTAATATTTTCACACCACGGCAAGCAACTGCCTCTGTGGTCATTTGACATCATCTTCCTGCTAAAGAAAAGTGTTTAGCCTGAAGTTACTTATGTGGGGAAGAAGAGGTTGAGAGACATAAGGTGATCTGAACTCACATGACTGAAGCTCTTTGCGTGATGTTTGATATGAAGAAGTTCCCATATGTAGTATATTTTATACCCGGTGCTACTTTCTTTCTGTTAAGATTTTTCACCTTTTCATTAACTCACCCCATTGTAAGTACGAGCAGAGAGAATGAATAGGTGATCGCTGGTCGGTGCGGAGGGCTGAAGGGCATGTTTCCGCGGTGTTTCTCTAAAGTCCAAAGTAAATCCCAAAGACGTGTGAGTTTGTGGGTTAATTAGCCTTGGTAAATTGCCACTAAGATGTCGGGGAAGAATGCAAAAATGGGATAACATAGAATAAGTGTGGATGGGAGATTGATGGTTGCTATGGACCCTGTGGGCCAAAGGGCCTGTTTCCATCCTCTGTCTTTCAATCAGACTATCAAATGGCATTGATTCCCTTTGAAATCATGAAACAGTTAGCAGGAAATCGAGGACATAAACCTTGTTTACTGCACTGAGGATGATCTTAGAGTGATGCCTTTCTCTGACAATTCAGAGAGACAGACTCATCATTTATGCAAAGTTAGATTCAACTTTTGATGCATTCAATTGTGGAGTAAAAATCCCAATGACAAGAATAATAGCAAAACAGTCAATCAAAATGCTTTTATGCGTTCAATACCTAATTCAGCATTATTTGATAAAGGTCACCTCATTAATTATCTCTAGTTTGTTTCTGGGAAATGATCACATTTTATTTCTTACTTCATTTAGGTTGGTAACATTAACACTTTAATTTTGATCAAAAGAATTCTGACGTTAAATTGCTGAAAATCGTACTTTCTTCATGAGGTGTAAAATTAGACTCGATGAAAGCCGTTCTGATACGGTGTCTGTATCATACGCACTGTGCACGGTGGCGCAGCGGTAGAGTTGCTGCCTTGCAGCGCCAGAGACCCGGGTTCGATCCTGACTACGGGTGCTGTCTGTACGGAGTTTGTACCTTCTCCCCCTGAACTGCGTGGGTTTTCTCCGAGATCTTTGGTCTCCTCCCACACTCCGAAGGCTTGGTATAAGTGTAAAATTGTCCCTATTATGTGTAGGATAGTGCGGACTCGGTGGGCTGAAGGGCCTGTTTCCACGCTGTATCTCCAAATTTATGGCAGCCGTTACCTGGGATACTTGCTCATTTTAGGTAGAGGCACATCTGCATCTCTTCCCCAAAGAGTAGGCAGATTAGACTTTATGGATCGACCGTGGAAACTGGCCCTTCGGCCCACCGAGTCTGCGCCAAGCACCCCGTACACTAACGCTATCCGATATACAAGGGGATATTTACAATTTTACCCAAGCCAATTAACCTACAAACCTGTACGTCCTTAGGGTGTGGGAGGAAACCGGAGCACACGGAGAAAACCCACGCAGGCCATGGGGATATAGACACAAAACGCTGGAGTAACTCAGCAGGACATGCAGCTTCTCTGGAGAGCAGGAATGGGTGACTTTTCTTGTCAAGACTCATGGTCTTGACCCGAAACGTCACTCATTCCTTCTCTCCAGCGATGCTGCCCGTCCTGCTGAGTTACTCCAGCGTTTTGTGTCTCTCTTTGGTTCAAACAAGCATCTGCAGTTCCTTCATACACACAAGACTTGGGGAAAATGTATAAACCAGTAGTCAAGATCGAAACCGGGTCCCTGGCACACTGTGTATTGATTGACATAACAATCTGCCCACACACACATCCAAACACTTTGCCCAACTAATGTCCCTTCCAACAGAGCAGATGCTATGACACAAGCTACAAATGAATGTGCACATACGTCAAATGGGCACCTACGACTGAGCTAAAGTTTATAGTTAATAGGTGACGTCAAAGTTCTGGTGAGTGTGCAAAGATTGGCAGAGGGAACAATACCAAAAGAATGGGAGCTTTTAGAATTAAGACAACACGTTCCAAATATTACATCTATTTGTTTTTTGGAAACAAGAGCTTGGCAAACATTGTGATTCCAGCATTTAGAATAACAGAAGGTTTGGCCTCAGTCAGATTGGATGGGCTATTTTGATATGGATAGGGGGTGGCAGCAGGATACTGCATGCTTATGAAGGATGGGCACGTTAGGTGCCAGAAAGCATTTGTTTTCCGAATTGTTGGCTTCTGGGCCATTTGCTGGCTATGGATCCTCTGCATTGCTTAAACAGAGGGTTTGGAAGCAAGCATTCACATTTGGAAAGGAAAGGATGCATGCCATTTCGCCGCAATTATGAGTTATGACCACACTTCTGCTCATCCACCCCGCTGCATCTTCCTATGCAGCTCAACATTTGATGGCAGTTCCTGTGAACCACTCGGCAGTGTTTAGCTACCCTGAAGGTGCAGTTCTGGTCACTCCATTGCAGGAAGAGTTTGGGGAGGGTTCAGAAGAGGTTCAACAGAATGCTGCCCGGATATCAGCCATAAGGATGGGCAAACTTGGATTGTTTTCTCCGGAGCGTCGGAGGCTGAAAGAGTGACCTGATAGGAGTATATAGAATTCTGAGAGGCATAGATAGGGTAGACAGTCAGAACTTTTTTCCCAGCGTGAGAGAGGCAAAGTTTTAAAGGAGATGTGCGGGGCAGTTTTTTCTCAAAGAGTGATAGATGCCTTGAACATGCTGCTAGGGGTGGTTGCACAGGAGATTAGTTTAATGTTGGCATGAGGAACTGCAGATGGTGGTTTACAAAAAAACACATAAAATGATCCGAAACAACACCTACCCATATCCTCCAGAGATGTTAAATATCCATGTTCTCCAGAGATGCTGCCTGTCCTGCTGAGTTACTCCAGGTTTCTTGTGTCTGCCTTGGACCGACAGGACTCATCGACAGTCGTTGGTCCAAGAAAAGTCAGCAGCAACGTATCCATTTCCCTCAGTAATCGGTTGAGTGAGATTTCTGGAAAGAGAATCAAAATTGTTTTGCTTGATGTGCTCAGGGAAGAACTTCATGTTGAATTAAGACGACAATTTCTTGTCCGCAACTTTCCTTTCCTGATGTTTCAACGAGATTGAGCCAAAATCTACATGAGGGCTTCCAAGTGTGTGATTGTGATAGTGGCTACGCATCCAGTCCGTGCCAAGTTGAAGCTGCGTGAGGTTCATTGACAGCCTGGAGCAAGTGGGGATGGTCTCCTTTATAAGTGCATGTTGAAGGACAATGGAGGACCCTGCGTGGGAGGGGGGGGGGTCCGCTGTGGGGGAGGGGGAAGAACAATGGACAATGGGGGCCCGGCGTTGGAAAGAAGGAGGGGAGGGGGACAAAGGAGGAGCCGGTGTACTTTGTAAAAGGCCTGTCTCACGGGTCTGCGGTCTATGGCGGCGAAACGGGAGGAATCTGCCGCCATAGACCGCGCACTCGTGAGAAAGTACAATTCCCGGGCCGTGCGGCGGTGTTCCGAACACCGCGCGGTGCTAAAATAAAATCGACAATGTCCAAAACGTAATACTCACCGCACAACCTCCACCAGTGATGCACGAGTGCGGCACGGCCGCTCGCACGGGCCGCCGCCAGTATGGCTCGAGCGCCGTGCGTCAAACCTCCACTGCCACAGCCTCCGCCAGTGACGCACGTGCCGCCGCCAGTGAGGCATGTGTGCTGCACGGCCGCAGGCACAGCCACCGCTACAGCGCCGCGATCAGGAAGGCCGCCGCCACAGTCACGTGCTGGTGAGTCACGTGCGGCGGGCCGACGTCATCGCAGTCGGCCCGCCCTTTTTTTACTTACCGCAAGCACGTGGGACCCGCCGTGTTTGAATTAACTCGGCCCCTGCGCAGCATCCGTGCGGCGCTCCGGTGGATAGGCTCGACGCTATCGCCGTCCTCGCTACCGGCGACGCCGCGCTTCACCGCCGATGACCGCAAACAGGTAAGACAGAGCCTTTACTTTGTCAGCGCTGTTTAAGTGGCCACTATTTGTATACCCTGTGTCTGCAAGCAAATAACTTATCTGTGCCGTGTCACATGTGTCAATAAAGTCTTCCATTCCATGTTGTTGCTATTGTTTACGAGACAGTTAATATGACGATTAATAGCCACTGTGAGAAACAATATTACTTAAAATCTTTCAGGGCTTTACCCTGAGCCATACTATCTACTTTATTAAAATATCTGAGTTATATCACCGCAAGCTCCCATTTGTTATGAAAAAAAACAATTTTCAATTAAATTATCCATATTTTATGTAAGAAAGTGCTTGTATATCAAATGTCCTGTAAGGACCTTTGGGACATTAGAATGACTTGAATAGTGTTAAGAAATTGATGTGTTTTGTTTACTGTGGTCTTGGATGAAAAATTGGTGGCTTCAAGACTCAGTAGATTTTGCATCTCTGAATTCTGACTCGGTCACGAGCTACCTGCTGAATTTGTGCCCACCTTTACTGGAGACATGAAAGCTACGGACAGCACAGAGAATGGGCAGTGATCATTCTCAGGGTGCATGTCCGAGATGGCACTCAGCCAAGGGTTTGGCTTGCTAGATGCCAATGGGTTTTCGAAAAGTTGGATAACCCCAACACTGGATGCAGGTTATGGGACACAACAGAGGAGTGAAATTGTGGCACGGTGGCGCAGCAGTAGAGTTGCTTCCTCACAGTGTCAAAGACCTGGGTCCGATCCTGACTACGGGTGCTGTCTGTACGGAGTTTGTACGTTCTCCCTGTGACCGCCTGGGATTTTCCTGGCTGCTCCAGTTTCCTCCCAGGCTCCAAAGACGAACAGGTTTGTGGGATCATTGGCTCTGGTATAATTGTAAATTATCCCTAGAGTGTGTAGGATAGTGTTAATGTGCGGGGATCGCTGGTCGGCGCGGACCCGGTCGACCAAAGAGCCTTTTCCTGGGCTGTATCTCCAAACTAAACTAAACTAAACTAAACTAAACTAAACTAAATTTAAAAAAACCTTCTTATTTGCCTTTATACGGTCATTCCTTTCACAGGGATGATCCAGATTGGAACCTGTCATTATTTAATTGGCAATTTACCGTGGTATAGTAATTGAAAACAGTTTTAATCATTCACAAATGCATGGATATTTATAATTTTTGGTCACAATTCGTACATATATCATAAATTGCCTTGAATGTCCACGAACAAACCCTGCGTGATTGATATTTTGAATGCACGCATGCTAAATTTGGTCGAAACACCATATTCTCCACATGGACCAAATAGAGAGATGGAATTCAGCAATTTAAGAAATAAATTGTAACTCATCAAAACGCTATGTTTAATTTAATTCATTTGGACCGACAAAACTCAGGTGATCTCAGATTTCAAAAACTCTAGTTTTGAGAGTACGACATCATTACCTTTCTGGGAAATAATGACCTGCTTCTGGCGAGTTTTGAATAACTGGAACATCGTAATATTGTTTAACGTTAACCTCATTGACCAGTCATCCACCTCCAGTTCTTTGCGTTCAGAATATTTTTCAATGGATCAGGTTTTAAACACACGCTGGACATTTGCTTTGGCCTAGCTTTTGCTTTCTCAAACCTAGGTGGCACAGGGGTAGAGTTGCTACCTTACAGTGCCAGAGACCCGGGTTCGATCCTGACTACGGGTGCTATCAGTACGGAGCTTGCACTTTCTCCCTGTGACCTGCGTGGGTTTTCTCCGGGTGCTCCGGTTTCCACCCACACTCCAAAGATGTGCAGGATTGTAGATCTGAAGAAGCGTCTCGACCCGAAACGTCACCCATTCCTTCTCTCCAGAGATGCTGCCTGTCCCAATGAGTTACTCCAGCATCTTGTGTCTATCTCAGGTTTGTAGGTCAATTTGCATTTTCCCACTCAGCATTTAAAATGGCATTTTAAAATGCATTCAAGATGTTGGAATAAACTGCAGGCTGACTCAAGTAAGAATGAATTGAGTGATGAGAGTTGAGCAACTTTATATTTATTTTGCAGTGTGATGAAGAACCTCCACAGTGCAACACAACTCTGACAATGTTGTTTACAATGGAGACACAAGGAACTGAAGATATTGTTTTACAAAAGATAAACACAAAGTTCTTGGAGTAACTCAACGGGTCAGGCAGCATCTCTGGAGGACATGGATAGGCGACGTTTTGGGTCGGGAACACTTCTTCCTTTGCTTATATTAAATTGAATTGAATTGAATTGAATTCTTTGCTTGCATACCCAAATACTTGCCCATAAAGGGTGACAAAGTTACAAATTCCCCACCATGCGCCAGTTCCCCCGTTGTTCTTCCCCCTCCCCCTCCCTCACGGCAGCCCCCCATGCTGAGTCCTCCATGGTTCTTTCCCTCGGCAGTGATGTCCTCACTTCCACGTGGTCCGACCTCGTCTGGTGGTCGACGCCATTATTGACCGGCGCAACGACCTCTCCACTAACGCTGCCGGGTCCTCTCCGTGGTGCCGACCCAGGCCCCAGCCACGGGCTCCTTCGGCCCAGGGACCGTTATAAAGTCTACAAGGAGGGAAGGTGTTGAAAGCAGCAGTCCCACGTGCTACATAGCTTGCTCCAGATAAATTGGGGCTTAAAGACATTGTTAACACTATGTGAAGGAGGGGTGTTGCAGCATTAACCATTTTATTTTTTACTGGATTTGGTAATGTTTCATAATGCAGGCAATGAAGTATCAAAATGAAAGAAAAACATATTTCCTTTCATGTGATAGGAGAAAAGTTACGCCATTTGGCCCATCATGTCTACTCCACCCTTCAATCATGGCTGATCTATCTTTCTCTCTCAACCCCATTTCTCCTGCCTTCTCCCCGTATCCCCTGACACCCGCACTAATCAAGAATCTATCGATCTCTGCCTTAAAAATATCCATTGACTTGGCCTCCACAGACTTCTGTGGCTGTGAATTCCACAGATTTGCCACCCTCTGACTAAAGAAATTCTGAGGCTATGGCCTCTGATCTTGGGCTCTCCCACTAGCGTAAACATCCTCTCCACATCCACTCCATCCAAGCCAATATGTTTCACATTGGTGAGCAGAACATGCAATGTTTGTTTTGAAAGAACAAATGAATAAGGCCAGACTGGATTAGGTGTGCGTGTAATTATGGCCAAACCGTGAGTGTTTTTTGTCAGTACATTGTGAAACTGGCAGCAAGATTTGGAGCACATCGAGTTTCTCCAGTTCAAATGACAAAATCCAAAAGTTGCTATAATTGGATAATAAGGCACTGCCAGAATGAACAATAATTGAAATCATTGAACTGGTAGGAGGCTCAAAATCTATCTCATTGTCTTCATTGTAAAAACATTTTAAAAGGATAAACACTGTTGAGTGCAATATGGAGCATTTAAATGATATCTTTTTTATTTTTTTAAATTTTATTTTATTAGAAGTACAGAAATATGGCACCAAGGTGCCTAATATATATTGACATGATACATTGTATGTACAGCTTCTTTTTTTTTAAATAATAAAAAAGAAAAAGAGAGAATGGATAATAAAAGATAGAAAAACGTGTGATATATAGTGTGCGAAAAGGAGAAAAGGGTGAAAGAAGAAAACTGAAGAAAAGAAGATAGAGAGAGAAAGAGTAGAAAGTAAGAGATTAAGATCATTATCTACGATTCTGTTGCACCAAATTCTTCCAAAATATCAACAAATGGAGACCAACTCATTAAGAATTGGTCTGATTTATCTGTTAGGAGGAATCGCATTTCCTCAAGATGTGCGGTATCCAACATATGTGAAATCCACATTTTAAGCGTTGGTATGGGGGTATTTTTCCAAAATTTAAGTATACGTTAACCCATAATTAAAAAATAAATTTTGAGATGAGTTCAATTTATTCCCATCTTCCATTACTCCAAATATAATCATTTCAGTATTAAGTTCCATTTTTATCTTGAATAATTTTGTAAATATTTCAAAAATATCACACCCAGAATTTATAAAGTTTTATGCAGGAAACAAAAGAGTGTGTTATAGTTGCATTTCAGGATAGACATTTATCACAAATGGGGGAGGTATTTGGATAGAATTTATTCAATCTAGTTTTTGAATAATATAATCTATGTAAAATTTTAAATTGAATTAAATTGTGTCTTACATTAATCGAACATTTGTGTATATATATCAAATACTTTTCCCATGTATTTAAATGTTATCTAAGCCGTAATTAATCCTACAAGGAAAACAGACACAAAAAGCTGGAGTAACTCAGCGGGACAGGCACCATCTCTGCATAGAAGGAATGGGTGATGTTTCGGGTCAAGACCCTTCTTGGTTACCCATATCTCTGCCTAAAAAATATCCATTGACTTCATAGCCTTCTGTGGCAAAGAATTCCACAGTTTAACAGTCCTTGAGACGGAAGGATGCAGAAATAACTGGCGGAAGAAGCACATCATCACTCTGCACCTCAGGTCGGCACGGTAGTGGAGCAATAGAGTTGCTGCCTACAGCGCCAGAGACCTGGGTTCAGTCCCGACTGCGGGTGCTGTCTGTACGGAGTTTGTACGTTCTCCCCGGGACCTGCGTGGGTTTTCTCCGAGTTCTTCAGTTTCCTCCCACACTCCAAAGAAGTACAGGTTAATTGGCTTGGTATAAATGTAAAATTGTCCCTGGTGTGTGTAGGATGGTGTTAATGTGTGGGGATCGCTGGTCGGTGCGGACTCGCTGGGCCGAAGGGCCTGTTTCCATGCTGTATCTCTAAACTAACTGGGAACTACAGTGAACACTTTGTTACTTTGTCGGTGCCCTATACGTAGCGTCCCTTTTCAAAAGACTATATTATTATTTGTCATTTGCACTATATTTGTTATTTATTGAACGATTTCTTTTTTTTCCCCATTATATACAATGTTTACATATTCACAAATTCTTTTGTGCAGCAGCAAGTAAGAATTTCATTGTCCCGTCCGGGACATATGACAATAAAACACTCTTGACTCTTGACTCTTGACTTTGTGTACGGTATTCAAAACAAATAATTTCTCTGTGACATGTCACATGTCATAATAAAGTGTCAATCAATCAATCAATCAATCAGACAATGGGTAACTGTCACTAAACTACTGAATATAACTTTCTGTCCTCTGTGATTCAAATACTTTTTTGGGAAACTAAATATTTCTTCATGTTTAATGCATTGTCACTCAAGCATGGCTTGGAATAAATGCAAAGCCAGTCGCTTGAGCAGCGTTTATTCCATGACCAGCTAAGAAGTTTGAAGAAGGGTCTCTACCCGAAACGTCGCAAAGTTCTTCCCTCCAGAGATGCTCCCTGTCCTGCTGGGTTACTCCAGCTTTTTAGAAACATAGAAATATAGGAAAATAGGTGCAGGAGTAGGCCATTTAGCACTTTGGGCCAACATCTCCATTCAATATGATCATGGCTGATCATCCAAAATCAGTACCCCGTTCCTGCTTTCTCCCCATATCCCTTCATTCTGTTAGCCTGAAGAGCTGTATCTAACTCTCTCTAGAAACCAGGGAGATTGTCCTCTACTGCCTTCTGTGGCAGAGAATGCCACGATTTTTTGTGTCTATCTTTGTTTAAACCAGCATCCGCAGTTCCTTCCTGGACAGGTAAGAGGAAAACTAGTCCTTTATTTCAATGTAGTCTTGGGGAACATTTGCTGTTTGCATTACCAGGTCACAGTAGCCAATCTTCAAAACCACGTTGCAACTGAGAAGAGTTTTAGCTCACTTTGAATACATGAAAGGCCAGAAAATAAATGCAAATCCTTCTTTACCTGCCTCAATTCAACTAATTTTAAATCATCGAGCCACCAATGCTTTTTAGTGGAAAATCGGACTCCATCAATCAGTCAAAAACAAACATGAGGCATCATTTTCTCATCATAACAGATGTTCACAAAGTGCAACCAGTAATGTTGCCCCATAAAGTAATACCCCATCATAATATCTCAATGTTGTAACGGCAAGCAGCTGTTTTTAAGTAACTTTGATGCCGTTGCAATTTTGTCACAAACACATCATTAATTTTTTTTCGTACGCAATATTACTTTTTTTTTTAACCAGAGGGCCAAAGGAGATGTTTATTCCGCTAACACTGACATGAACAGAGAATTACAGCCATAACATAATGGGAATTACCACCAGAAAAAATAAATCAATTAGATGGTCTTTCATGCCAGGTAAAGTAGAGAGACTAATTAAAGTGTTCGAGTGGTCAGACGCGAAGGTTGAAACTGACGGTGATCCTGCATTTAATTGTATGATAATATATTTTATTTCATGCTGATTCTTAGGCAAATCAGACAATATGTCCGCATTTAGTTCGGAGATACAGCGTGGAAACTGGCCCTTAAACCCACCGAGTCTGCGCCGACCAGCGTTCATCCCGTACGCTAACGCTATCCTACACACACTGGGGACCGTTTACAATCTTCATCGAAGCTAATTAACCCACAAAAATTCTACGTCTTTGGAATGTGGGAGGAAACCGGAGCACCAGGGGAATGCCCACATGGTCACGGGGAGAACATACTAACTCCGTACAGACAAGTAGCCATAGTCAGGATCGAACCCGGGTCTCTGGCGTTGTAAGGGAGTAACCCTACAACAAGTTCATTTTTAATTAACACCGCACTATTTCCCAGCTTCTTTAACAATTTATTGAGCAATGGGCGGCACGGTGGTGCAGCGGTCGAGTTGCTGCCTTATGGTGCCAGAGACCCGGGTTCAATCCTGACTATGGGTGCTGTCTGTAGAGAACTTGTACATTCTCCCTTTGACCCGTGTGGGTTTTCCCCGGGTGCTCCAGTTTCCTCCCCACACACAGATTTGTCGGATAATTGGCTTCGGTAAAGATTGTGTGTCAGATGGTGTTAGCGTTCGGGAATCGCTGGTCGGTGCAGACTCAGTGGGACGAAGGGCCTGTTTCCGCACTGTATCACTAAACTAAACTAAACTAAACTGTGGTGGTATATCATGTGGACGAAGCCTAATAATGCTGCTTGTGCAAGATGTGAATGTTTAACATGGTAGACAGGTGCTGTCGGTACGGAGTTTGTACCTTCTCCCCGTGACCTGCGTGGGTTTTCCCCGGGGTTTAAAGTAAAAGCAAGACAAAACATATATACAAATAGTTGTGTAACCCAAATAAGCAAAATATTGCAATGGATACAGGAGTTTTTATTTCCCAGTATTCGTTGAAGTTAAAATATCATGGGGTAGTCCAGTTACATCCTCATGAACTATTTTCAAGTCAATATTTTAGCAGTAACTTTAAACCAATCAATTTTTAAAATAATTTAGGATGGCACTGTGGCGCAGCGGTAGAGTTGCTGCCTTACAGCGCTTTCAGCACCAGAGACCCGGGTTCAATCCCGACTATGGGTGCTGTCTGTACGGAGTTTGTTCTCCCCATGACTGTCTGAGTTTCCCCCGAGATATTCGGTTTCCTCCCACACTCCAAAGACATACAGGTTTGTATATTAATTGGCGTTGTATAGTTGTAAAATTGTCCCTAGTGTGTGTAGGATAGAGTTAATATGCGGGGATCGTTGGTTGGCGTGGACTCGGGTGAAACTGAACCAAACTAAAGTAGTATGTCAAAAAAGAGAAATTACAAATACTTGGTAGACAAAAATGCAGGAGAAACTCAGCGGGTGAGGCAGCATCTATGGCCTCGACCCGAAACGTCACCTATTCCTTCGTTCCATAGATGCTGCCTCACCCGCTGAGTTTCTCCAGCATTTTTCCTTCGATTTTTCCAGCATCTGCAGTTCCTTCTCAAAAACTACAAAAACTTTGTGCCTTTCATAACCTCAAGCTAAAGTTCTTATAGCCATCTATGTACAGTACTTTTGAACGCTCATCCCCGAATGACTTGGGGAACGCAACTTCCAATGTGCACACCACAAAGGATAAATAACCCATTCCTTGGTTCCTGTTCTTGTTGAAGACGTTGGCCTGCTAAAATCCTCTACTCTCTCTCGGATGGTGTGGGAATATTTCTATCCAGTGCAAAGGACAGGGTCTTGGTTTGATGATATCCATTATACTTGTCTATGATTTGATTGTATTCATGCATGGGATGACCTGACTGGATAGCATGCAGAACAAACTTCATCACTAGATCTTGGTACAATGTCAATAATAATCAAAGACCAACATCACTGCGATCATGGCTGATCTCCACATTCAGTACCCCGTTCCTGCCTTCTCACCATATGCCCTGATTTTGCCATCTTTAAGAGCTCCATCTAAAGGGCCTGTCCCACTTGCCGATTTTTTTGGTGACTGCTGGCGTCATTGACTGACGTATCAGGGTCGCCGAAAGATTTTGAACATCTCAAAACCCAGCGGCGACGGACATTCTGTGTTCCAAACGAAGTAAACAGCCGAACCGAAGAGAATGGACTATACCAGAAGCATTAATTGTTTAATAGATTATAATATTAAATCCAATTGTAAGAATTGATCCTATTAACAACTTAACAATTTAACAAGCTATCAATATTAAACTAGAATAGTAACGGACGCTAACAATAAAAATAACGAACTAACATAACTAACATAAATTTTTACTAAATCTAAACCTTATCTATAACTGGGAGGAGGGGATGAGAAACGAGCACCAGGTCCAGGAACACGTTTCATTAACCCCTTCAACCAACAGTTGATTATTATTGAAGGTAAAATTATTTGTTTAATAATTAGTAGATAAAATTGCGATATATATATGATATGTTATAATGAAATATATAGGGTAAATTTGTATTATATATCTGATTGTGAGGCCCCGTCCTATTATGTTATGATTAACCAAGGATGCGGAGTTATTTGTTTAACATCAACAATGGAAGTCGAAACAAGGTTTTCTCCCACCTACAGGTGGGCCACTTGTTACAGTGTCGACCATGTTAGACACTGTATTTTCACTCTTTCAATTTTTTTTAAATTATTATTATTACCACATAAAGTCACATGTTTGTGTTTTGTGTTTAGTGATAAGCGTAAAAGGGATATGCCAACAAAACTTAGTAATGCAAAGGTTCCCCCAATACCCAAATACCTGAGACATGGATGCACCGCAAGATTTAAAGGTATTATAATTATTCAAAATGCAAGATGTTAAACAAAAGAACCTAGGAGGAGTCTCATTCTGCAGTTGGAATATAAGAGGTATTAATGAACCTATTAAAAGGGGTAAGATATTAGCTCAGCTGAAACTGTACAATTCTGACATCATTTTCTTACAAGAAACTCATCTAAAATCCCGGGATCAAGCTAGGTTGAGGACGAAATGGATAGGTCAAATATACAATTCTTCATATACTTCGAAATCTAGAGGTACGTCAATCATTATTAGAAAAGGTATACCATTCAAAGCAAAGAATACCATAACAGACATTGAAGGGAGATATTTGATAGTTACCGGAGAAATTCATGATACTCCAATTACTTTGGTAAATATATACGCGCCTAACTTTGACAATCCTCATTTTTTCAATAACATTCTGAACATAATCGCAGAGTTTAATTATCAAAATGTTATAATAGGAGGAGACTTTAACTGTGTTTTAGATCCGTATTTAGACAAATCAAGCCAAAAACAGAGAGGGAATACGAAATCTTAAACTAGTGAACTTTTAAATGCTTATATAAATAATACCAATATAACAGATGTTTGGAGAATTGCTAATCCGACTGGCAGGGAATACTCGTTTTATTCAATGGTACACAAAACATACTCACGTATAGATTATTTCCTGGTGGATACAAAATTAATCCCTCACACTGTGAACCCAGCATACCATACAAATTCGATTTCAGACCATTCACCACTAACTTTCTTTTTAAAACTGGAAGGAATGTCTAAGAATAAATCGTTTTGGAGATTCAATTCTCAAATCCTAAAAGATCCGCAAGTGAGAATATATTTAAAAGAACAAATGGACGTCTTTTTTGAAATAAATGACACTCCAGATATATCGCCTACTTTACTATGGGAATCTTTTAAAGCATTTATTAGAGGTGTTATAATCTCATACCAAGCTTTTCAAAATAAAAAGAATAAGAATGAACAAAGACAGTTAGAAGAACTTTTTAGACAAATGGATATAGATAATGCTAAAGATCCATCAATAGATAAACATAATAAAATAATAATTTTGAAATTTAAATTAAATAAACTATTATCAGCCAAACTTATAAGACTTTTCCAAATTACAAAACAGGAACACTTTGAATTTGGGGATAAACCGCATAAACTTTTGGCTCGTCAGCTAAAAAAACGAGAAAAAGAACATACGATCCAAAATATTAAATCAGATAGAGGGGAATTACTAACCATACCGAAGGATATTAATAAAAGATTTGCGCAATTTTATGAGAATTTGTACACATCTAAAACGACAACGGACTCCAATAAAATTACAGAGTTCTTGGATAATTGTAATCTTCCAAAGTTAGAGTTGAAGGAACAAGAGGAATTGGGTGCACAAATTTCAATCAAGGAATTAGAAGACACAATAAATTCATTAAAGAATGGAAAAACTCCAGGTCCTGATGGATTTACTAATGAATTTTATAAAAGCTTTTATGACAAAATTATACCACGGTTACAAAAAATGTATCAATATGCTTTTAAAAAACAAATATTACCTGATACATTAGCTGAATCAACAATCACACTAATACTTAAAAAAGACTAAAATATAGAAGAACCCGGTTCATATAGAGCTATAGCATTGTTAAATACAGATCAAAAAATATTAGCTAAAACATTAGCTAGAAGATTAAGTAAATATATTAGTAAATTAATAAACCCAGATCAGACTGGGTTGATCCCTAAGAGATATTCATCTAATAATATGAGACGTCTACTCAATATAATGCACTCACACAAAATTGAAGAACAAGAATTATCAATTATTTCGCTGGACGCTGAAAAAGCATTTGACCAAGTAGAATGGAATTATATGGATAAAGTATTACAAAAATTCCAACTGGGAGTGAATTTTATTTTATGGATTAAATTATTATATAATAAACCTACAGCTAGAATACTAACTAATAACATATTATCCTCGAAATTTCAACTATCAAGGGGAAACAGACAAGGATGCTCATTATCACCACAGTTGTTTGCTCTCATAATTGAACCTTTAGCAGAAAAAATTAGAACACATCCAGATATCCATGGGTATAATACTAAATACTCAAATAATAAAATATCTTTATACGCGGATGATATATTATTGTACATTACAAAACCTCAAATTACTATACCAAACATACTAAATCTAATTGAGGACTTTGGATCCTTTTCTGGATACAGAATAAATTGGAATAAAAGTGAAATTATGTCAATAAAACTGAAAGACTCAACACATCTTTTAAAATTCCCTTTTAAAATAGCTACAGAAAAATTTAAATACTTGGGTATTGAAATCACCAGAATATATCAAGGCATGTTCAAAGCAAATTATGATCCTCTACTTAATAAATTAAATACATTAATTAAATTTTGGAAAATGCTTCCGATGTCTTTAATAGGCCGAATAAATGCAATAAAAATGATCTTCTTACCACAAATTTTATACCTATTTCAATCGATTCCTATATACCTACCAAAGAAGTTTTTAAAAAAATTGGACTCAGACATTATTAATTTTATATGGGATTATAAATCCCATAGAATACAAAGAACACACTTGAACAAAGCTAAAGTATTAGGGGGCTTAGCACTCCCTAACTTCATGTATTATTATTGGTCAGTAAATATTAAAAATATGATCCAACTGATGGACAACTCTGCCCAGCAAGTGGACTGGATTGTAATGGAGAGAGAGGACTGCTCCTCTGGTAATATTGGAGCGGTCCTCCTCTCACCAATGAAACTGAATAACATAAATTATAACAAAAACCCAATTATACATAGTACAATCAGAACTTGGAAACAAATAAAACAAAATTTAAAATTAAGAAATCTATCGCTTTTATCCCCAATAGTTAATAACCCTTCGTTTAATCCCTCTATTACAGACAAATCTTTTATACAATGGGATAGACTAGGAATTAAAATGTTCGGTGACTTGTATGAAACTGGAAAATTACTATCATTCCAACAATTACAAATAAAATATAAACTGGGAAATAATCAATACTTTAAATATTTTCAAATATGTGACTATTTGAAAAAATATACTAAAGATCATTATAATATCCCAGCAGATGTATTGGATGAAGCAATGCAGATAAAAGCTGAATCAGCAAACAATATCATATTTGTATAATATTATCTTAAATGTAGAAATACCATCTACGGAAGGTATTAGAAGAGACTGGGAACAAGAATTAGCTATTAAAATCTCAAAGGAAAGGTGGAATGAACATTTATTAAACGTTAAAAGGATTTGAGTATAGGAGCAGGGAGGTTCTACTGCAGTTGTACAGGGTCTTGGTGAGACCACACCTGGAGTATTGCGTACAGTTTAGGTCTCCAAATCTGAGGAAGGACATTATAGCCATAGAGGGAGTGCAGAGAAGGTTCACCAGACTGATTCCTGGGATGTCAGGACTTTCATATGAAGAAAGACTGGATAGACTCGGCTTATACTCACTGGAATTTAGGAGATTGAGAGGGGATCTTATAGAAACTTACAAAATTCTTATGGGGTTGGACAGGCTAGATGCAGGAAGATTGTTCCCGATGTTGGGGAAGTCCAGGACAAGGGGTCACAGCTTAAGGATAAGGGGGAAATCCTTTAAGACCGAGATGAGAAAAAACGTTTTCACACAGAGAGTGGTGAATCTCAGGAACTCTCTGCCACAGAGGGTAGTTGAGGCCAGTTCATTGGCTATATTTAAGAGGGAGTTAGATGTGGCCCTTGTGGCTAAAGGGATCAGGGAGTATGGAGAGAAGGCAGGTACAGGATACTGAGTTGGATGATCAGCCATGATCATATTGAATGGTGGTGCAGGCTCGAAGGGCCGAATGGCCTACTCCTGCACCTATTTTCTATGTATCTATGTGCATAAATGTTCGATTAATGTAAGACACACTTTAATACAATTTAAAATTTTACATAGATTATATTATTCAAAAACTAAAATTAATAAAATTTTCCCCAATGTATCATCCATTTGTGATAAATGTCAGTCTCAAGAAGCTACTATAGCGCACTCATTTGTTTTTTGTACAAAAATTCAAAGATTTTGGATTGACATTTTTGAAATCTTTACAAAATTATTTAAAATAAAACTGATACCAAAAGCAGAATGGATTATCTTCGGAACAACGGAAGATAGTCCTGAACTAAATGTGTTTCAAAAGAAATGAATAGATTACGGGTTAATAACTGGAAAAAAGTTAATCCTACAATTCTGGAAAAACGCTCCAATACCAACTATAAACATGTGGATTTCAAATATGTTTGAAACATTACACCTGGAAGAGATACTCCTGGCAGGTAAACCAGATCACTTCCACCTGACGTGGTCTGCATTTATAGAATTATTACAAGTATAGGGACAGGCCCTTTACAATTCCCACCACAGGAGCAACTTCCCCGAACCCAGTGTTTTAAAAGCAACAATATTAGATTAAATAGGTTCCTACCGAAGATAGACACAAAAAGCTGGAGTAGCTCAGTGGGACAGGCAGATTAGTTTAGTTTAGTTTAGAGATACAGCGCGGAAACAGGCCCTTCGGCCCACCGTGTCCACACTGACCAGCGATCCCCGCACATTAACACTCTCCTAGACACACACTAGGGACAATTTATATTTATACCAAGCCAATTAACCTATAACTTGCACATCTTTTGGAGTGTGGGAGGAAACTGATCTTGGAGAAAATGTGTAGGAAAGAACTGTGGATGCTGGTATAAATCGAAGGTAGACACAAAATGCTGGAGTAACTCAGTGGGACAGGCAGCATCTCTGGAGAGAAGGAATGCGTGAAGTTTTGGGTCGAGACCCTTCTTCAGACTCTGGCTAAATGCCGGACTTCATAATTGTAGCATGGAAACAGGCCCTTCGGCCCACTGAGTCCATGCCGACCAGCGATCACCCATGTATTTGTTCTATCCTACACACTAGAGACAATTTACAGAAGCCAATTAACTTATAAACCTATATGTCTTTGGAGTGTTGGAGGAAATGGGAGCACCTGGAGAAAATCCACAGAGTCACAGGGAGAACGTACAATCTCTGTACAGACAGCAGCCATAATCAGGATCGAACCCGGGTCTCTGGTGCTGTAAGGTAGCAACTCTACCGTTGCGCCACCGTGCCACCAACTTGCTTCACATCTTCCCATTTATAATTTAACAAGATTTTATATTTATTTATCATTTTTAAAGACACTGCATGGAAGCAGTCCCTTCAGCCTACTGAGCCAACAGAGGCCAATTAACCAAACAAGGCTGCACGTCTTTGGGATGTGGGAGGAAACCAGAGCACCCGTAGGAAACGCACATGGTCACACGGAGAATTTGCAAACTCCACACAGGCAGCACCTGAGGTCAGGATTGAAACCGGGCCTCTGGCGCTGTGAGACAGCAGCTCTACCTGCTGTGCCACTGTTCTGCTCATTCTCCATCCCCATTTTGAGGAGTTATTGGCCGGAGATTCTCAGGAGCAAGTGAGACTGTGGTATTTCCCCTTGGGTGGTTTCTGAGCACATGCTGGGTCATTTATTTGGGTCATTCACCTCTCTGCCCAGCAAACATTTCCCATGACGGAAACTCTTTAAAATGCTCCAAAATGATTCACGGGGAAAGTGCCACTGACGTTTTAAGAAGTGGATTAGTTTAGTTTAGTTTAGAGATACAGCGCGGAAACAGGCCCTGCAGCCCACCAAGTCCGCACTGCCCAGCGATCCCCACGCACTAAAGGGCCTGTCCCACTTTCACGACCTAATTCACGACCTTTTTTACTCGTGCACATTTTTCATCAGGCTAGAAAAACGCCCCGACCTACTTGATGCCACGAGTACCTACGACTAGCATCACGGCCTACCAACCACCTACCTACAACCTCCTACGACCTCCTACGACCTCGTGACGACCATGCTGCGAGTATGAGTCCAGGGCAATCTCGGCAGAGGTCGTGAATTAGGTTGTGAAAGTGGGGCATGCCCTTTACACTATCCTACACGCACTCAGTATAATTTAAAATGTTACTGAAGCCAATTAACCTGTACGTCTTTGGAGTGTGGGAGGAAACTGGAAGATCCCCGAGAAAACCCACGCCGGTCACAGGGAGAACGTACAAACACGATACAGACAAGCGCCCGTGGTGAGGATCGAACCCGGGTCTCTGGCGCCGTGAGGCAGCAACTCTACCGCGGCCCCACCGCTGTAGAGGATTCCGAGGAGTCATCACACAATCTAACTAAACAAGCATATTGCGAGGTGCAAATTTCCATAAACAGCTGTCAATGACACCTGTAACAGATGTAGTCAATCTCCTGCCAACCATAGCCACATGTTTTGGTCTTGCCCTAAGCTAGCAGCCTTTTGGAGGAGTGCTTTTGAGTTGATAAGCAGAGCTTACGACCAGACTATTCTTCCAAATCCAATGTCAGCCATTTTCGGTACCCCTCCCAATACCAACCTCTCTGTTGCAGTGAAACGGGTCCTAGCTTTTACAACCTTGTTAGCCCGGAGACTGATCTTGCTTAGTTGGAGGCTTACCTGTCCCCGACACACGCCCGTTGGATTAAGGAGGTGCTTTACAATCTGAAACTTGAAAAACTTAGGTTCTCTCTCAAAGGCTCTACCAAGACATTCCTAGATACATGGAACCCTTTCTTTGAACTGGTTAACTCACTTACCTAGTCCCCGGACTCGGAAGAGGACTGAGTGTTCTCCATCATCGTTTTGTTCTACAGCAGCTGCTTTCCCCTTAATCCCCCCTCCCTACAATTGCTTATTTATATATATATGTATATATATATATTTTTTTATTTTTTATTTTTTCTATTTTTATTTTTATATAGCACATTTTGTTTAGTCTATTCTACCATTTGTGTGTGGATGTGTACGTATGTCAGTGTTGTTTGTCCCCGTTTGGCTCCGACCTGACTTGGGTGGGTTGAAGGTGGGTAAGGGTAAGGGTTTTGAGGATCGCATACATACTGTTGTACAATTATGCCTTGATTATTACTGTCTGTTATTATTGTATGTATGTAAATTGCCGTGAAATTCAAATAAAAAGATTAAATTCAAATTTCCATAAACAGCAACGGGGCAAGATAAAGGGAATCTGATTTATCGTTTTGAGTTGAGGGATGTTGGGAGAGCTCTCCAGTTCTCCGAACAGAGCCTTGGGAATTTTTTAACGTACAATGGAACAGACGTGTGCTGCTGCAGTTTAACGTGGTATCAAAAGGACAGCGACTGCAACACGGCAACATTCCCTCAGTTTTGCATTCCTTTGCTGGCCTAGATGATGTGTTGCAACTCTGCAATAGAGCTTAAACCCTTGACTTGGTGAGTCAGGGGTGAGGCTGCTACCACCTTGGAGATATTATTTGGATGATGTGAAACACCTGTTGCGTCCATTGCCGAAGATGAAAAAAAAACAGTCCTTTGACAACATTACTCAAAGAATGTTTTCAACCCAGAGAATAAATCTTAATTCTCAAGAACGACCAGCAATAAAAGATCATCTTGTCCATCTGTAAACTATTTTACACTGCACACAAAATGCACAATGCTCATGGCAATAATCACTCTGCTCTGTAAAGGTTTTTCATTCACAATTAATCTTAATTGCCTTTTATTTTTCATGGATTGCTCTGTAGGACAAGGAGAAGTTTATTCTCATAACGTGTTTATGACCATTTGCTGGCTGCCTCTGAACTGAAGCATAAAGATGTCATTCGGACATAGGTTCAACTTAATTAAGTGACGTAGCTACAATAGATGCACCAAAGTCTTACTGTGACTTTGGTTTAATATAGTTAAGATTATTGTTGCATGTACCGAGGTACAGTGAAAAGCTTTGGTTGCAGTCAGTGGAAAGACAATACTTGATTACAATTGAGCCATTCTTCAGACTTTAGAGGACCTGAACTATAGGGAGAATTTGGGCAGGCTAGTAGTTTATTCACTGGAGTGCCGGAGGCTGAGAGGTGACCTTATATTCCTGGGGGGCATGCACAGAGTTAAAGCAAGGTATGGGGAATCAAGAACCAGAGGACATAGGTTTAAGGTGAGAGAGCCAAGATTTAATAGGAACCTGGGGGGCAATTCTTTCACTCAGAGGCTGGTGGGTCTATGGAACAAGCTGCCCAAGGAGTAATGGGGGCAGTTACTATAACGGCATTTAAAAGACACTTGGACTGGTTCACAGAAAGGAAAGGATTCGAGGGATATGGGGCAATGGCGGGCAAATGGAACTAACTTAAATAGGGCATGTTGGTTGGCATGGATGAGTTGGGCTAATGTGACTTCCCAACGCCCTATAATGCCTTTTTGTTTGTTGTTTGGGGGTTGCCAGCCCCGACTTCACATTCAGTATCAGATGAGTAATCTCACAACATTTAAGAAGCACTTGAATTTCTCAACCATTGCAAGCTACCAAACAAGTGATGGCAAATGGGATAGGGTTGGACATGATGGGCCGAAGGGTCTGCTTCCGTGCTGAATGACACCATGATTTGGCCAGACAAGTCTATGAATCAAATCAGTGCTTCTTTTTTGCAAAAATAAAAGATGCCGGAACGCATATCATTCCTTGCTAGTCATGATAGTTTTGTTCTTATCACGTCTAAGAAATGTTTGCTCTGCATGCCATCCAGTCAACTCATACTAAATAAAATGCAACAACTCCTCTTCTGCCACAGCATGCAGAGGGTCATCACATTCCACTGTTCATGTCTATGGTGGATCCCTGTCCTATAAACTGCTGAAGGGCCTAACTACCGAATTGAATTAATACATTTTAATTTTTAATTTTGGTCATCTTTTTCTAATATAAAAAAATCAACAAAATGTTTTTTAAAAACTTTCTAGAAGTCTAGTATGTCGTGCCGGCAGGTACCGAAACAGAAACAAAAGCATTGGATAAATAGCCCATCGTGTGTTGGAAGTGGATGAGAAAGTGGGATAACATAGAACTGGTGTGAATGGGTAACCAATGGTCTGCGTAGACTCAGTGTGACCAGAGGGCCTGTTTCCATGCTGTACCACTAAACTAAATTAAACTAAACTAAACTAAACTAAACTAAATAAACTGTGTCTAAAGAAGGGTTCCGACCCAAAATGTCTGCTATTTCTTTTCTCCAGTGATGCTGCCTGACCCGCTGAGTTTCTTCAGCTTTTTGTGTCTATCCAAACTAAACTAAACTCACAGCCACATCTTGATCACAAGAGAAGGATCCCAAGCAACAGAAATATATAGGAAGGAACTGCGGATGCTGGTTTAAACCGAAGATAGACACAAGATGCTGGAGCAACTCTGAAGAAGGGTCTCGACCCGAAACGTCACCCATTCCTTCTCCGGCATTTCGTGTCTATCCCAAGCAACAGTTTCAGTTGCTCAGCTAAAAAACAATCAGCTTCAAGACATTGGGATGTCGCAGAGTCAATTTCACGGGTGTTCTTAATGCCTGGTTTCCAAACATCAAGCTACCCAACAAATTCACTTACTTACATTTCAAAACACAAAATAAATAAACTCAGCGGAGCATTTAGCATTGAGTGAACCCGTATTACTCATTGAAACTCTCCAATCTGTTTGGCAAAATAGTACAGGCTTTACCACCTCCGGAAACAAACCATAGTGACATAAAGTGCACGTGCAGGCAAATATAATCAAGCAGAACGAAGGGCTCCCATAAAACGTAATCCCTGCCTTCCACAGTAAACCATGTGTAATGTTTGTAAAAAAGTTAGCAGCTGTTTTGAAAGAAGAAATACGAGTCTAGTTTCTGTTCTGTTGCAAAACACGTCATTACATTTCTTGCAGGCCATTAAATTACCTTAGCGATGAGCCAAAGGAACTGTTTACCAAGGCTAACCAGAGAGTTAGGCTATGCCTTGGTTCACGAGGCCTGAGGCAGAGTAGGGGACCACTGTTGAAACTGCGCGCTCAAAGCTCACTTTGTGCAAGACAACTTAGTCATAGCGTGAGTGATACAGTGTGGGAACATGCCCTTTGGCCCGACTTACCCACACCAGCCAACATGTCCCCTCTGCACCAGTCCCACCTGCTTGTGTTTAGCCCATATCCCTCCAAACCTGTCCTTTCCATGTACCTGTCTAACTGTTTCTTAAATGTTGGGATGGTCCCTGCCTCAACTATAGCAGCTCGTTCCATACACCCACCACCCTTTGTGTGAAAAAGTTACCCCTCAGATTCCGATTAAATCTTTTCCCCTTCACCTTAAACCTATGTCCTCTGGTCCTCGATTCACATACTCTGGGCAAGAGACTCTGTGCATCTGCCCGAATTATTCCTCTCATGATATTATATACCTCTATAAGACCACCCCTCATCCTCCTGCACTCCAAGGAATAGAGACCCAGACTACTCAACCTCTCCCTGTAGCTCAGACCCTCTAGTCCTGGCAAAATCCTCATAAATCTCTATATCCTTTCCAGCTTTGTCGACGACCCCACAATAACCTCCATGAGAAGGACATGATTCAGAGTGTTGAATGGACAATAATCATTTGCAGCAGTCACACAGCTTTGAGGTCCTTTTGAGTATGGGTTTATTGTCACGTGTACCGAGGTACAGTGAAAAGCTTTTGTTGCGTGCTAACCAGTCAGCGGAAAGACAATACATGATTACAATTGAACCATTCACAGTGTGCAGATGCATGATAAGGGAATAACATGAATAACGTTTAGTGCAAGATTAAGTCCACGTAAAGTCCGATCAAAGGCAGTCCGAGGGTCTCCAATGTGGTAGACAGTAGCTCCGAACAGCTCTCCAGTTATTGGTAGGATGGTTCAGTTACTTGTTAACAGCTGGGAAGAAACTGTCCATGAATCTGGAGGCGTGCGTTTTCACACTTCTATTACTTTTGCCCCGATAGGAGAGGGAAGAAGAGGGAGTGGCTGGGGTGCGACTCGTGCTTGATTATACCGCTGGCCTTGCTGAGGCAGCATGAGTTGTAAATGGATTAAATGACCAACTAGTGCCCATTTTTAAAATCTATTTCTGTACTAAACCCATTTCATTCCAACCGTTTAAGCTCTGATCCCCAGACAAGAAAACAATTCACTAGAAATGAATAAATTGACCTGAGATTAAGCATTATGGAAGAATGGAAGTGAAATGGGTAAAATTAAATCCTCGAGAAATAAAAAGGGAATCATGTGATCCTGGTCCAACGTGGCGGACAAATGCCGGCTTACAACCCTGCAGTATGAATATTGATTTCTCTAACTTCTTTGTTTGCTTTCCTTGCATTCCCCATCTCTCCATTCCTAGTTTTCTGACTAAATCTTCCCTGGCAGCTGGTGTTCATCGCTTGGGAAAATGAGTTCCTTCCTTCTGTTGATCTAATCCATAGCGGCCTCCACAGGAACAGCAGCCACAGTTACTTTCTGCACCCAGTCTAAAATATCATTGTGGAAAAAGTCTACCTCCCCTTTAAGAAGTGCAGGCTGCCTTTAAGTAAAGGGCCTGTCCCACTTGGGCGTCATTTGCGCGTCATGTAGCTGGCGCGCGAAGATTTAGTGAATCCCAAAATCCTGGGGCGCCGCGCGCGACTGCGCGTCACTGCCTATGCCACCACACCTCATCACACGCCATGCGCGCATAATGCACGCCATGCGCCAATCACGTGCGCGTCACGACGTGCGCGTCGTGCGTCGTGACGCTAAATGATGTCGCGTAAATGACTCGCAAATGACACCCAAGTGGGACAAGCCCTTAAGGACACTGTTCAGCTTCTCATCCTCCCAACATCCTGACCCCATCAATGTTGCTACTTGTACTCTGCTACTTTGGTTCAAGCAACCTTTGGTTCACGTTAATTATTCCCTTTATCATATTCTGTGGACAGCTCGACTGTAATTGTGTATTGTCATTCCGTTGACTGGTTAGCAACAAAGGTTTCTCACTGTACCTCGGTACACGTGACAATAAACTAAACTGAGATTAAACTCAAACAGCATTAATCTCTTCCTCTGTGCTGACAACAGAATTTGTTAATTAAAAAGATGCCTAATGATGAAAATAGTCTGGCCTTTCACAAAGACATCAGCGTGGAGGTGATGTGGAAAATAGGCACTTGAGCTCTTTAAAGTGCATCCAAAGATTCAGCCGGCCATGGGTTGATTTTGGAGCTGATTCCACACCTACTTTTCAAAAGCCAAATCCAAATTACCTGTAGATGAAACCTGGCAAAAAGCCTTGGGTTTAGCCCAGATCAGAACTTGTGCATTGTTGATTCTGCTTAAGAGATGGTGCCAGACATTAAATAATTGACCTGACTCTGGCATACTTTGAAGAGTTGCTGGAACACTGAGGGAATGTCTGCATGTAATAACCATTATCAGCAGTTGAGTTGACCAAAGAGTTTTAACACAAGATTCTCACCATAAAACGACTACGGAAAGCAGACAACCTGATTGTGTGAAAAATCAATTATCTTCTTAAGCCATTAAATGGCAATTCTGTTGAGAAGCTTAGCTTGACATTTGGGCACAGTTTTGTATCCTGCAGCAAAGGAGACTCGGTTTATTCGTAAGAGGGAAGGCGATCCAAATTTTATTTAGGTGTTTCATTATTATTAAATTATCAGTCACGATAATTCATATTTATATTCTCTGCAACACATTTTTACACACATGCAGGAGTCACACGTCATATTAATATGCTGCATATTGAACAGTTGAATAAAAAAAGACCATTTGATATTGTGGTATCACGGTGGCGCAGCGGTGGAGTTGCCGGACCTTCCACTACCTGCAACCTCCGGCAACCACCTTCAACTAGCATCGCAACCGGCTTCGACTAAAAAATTACCGATTTTTAAAATGCTAGTTGAAGGTGGTTGCCAGAGGTTGCAGGTGGTTGCCAGAGGTTGCAGGTAGTGGAAGGTAAGACCTTCCACTATCTGCAACCTCTGGCAACCACCTTCAACTAGCATCGCAACCGACTTCGACTAAAAAATTACAGATTTTTAAACGGCAACCTATTTTTAGTCGCGGCCGGTTTCGAATTTTTTGAAATAATCGCCGGAACATAGAAGAAGCGGAAACCACTTTCGACCATTAGGGAGACTGACAAAAACCTCCAGGAACCGCACGGAAACCTTGGGTGGGGCGCAAAGTCTCCAGAGGTTTCCGTTCAGGTTTCCTAAGTGGGACAGGGGCATTACAGCGCCAGAGACCCAGGTTAAATCCTGGTTTTGGGTGCTGTCTGTACAGAGTTTGTACGTTCTCCCCGTGACCACGTGGGGTTCCTCCAGGATCTCCGGTTTCCATCCGCACTCCAATGACGTATAGGTTTGTAGCTTTATTGGCTTGATATAACTGTAAATTTGTCCCGACTGTGTAGGATAGTGCTAGTGTACCGGGTCTTTTAGTTTAGTTTAGTTTAGTTTAGAGATACAGCACGGAAACAGGCATTTTGGCCCACCGAGTCCGCACCGACCAGCGATCCCTGCACATTAACACTATCCTACACACACACTAGGGACAATTTACACTTATACCAAGCCAATTAATCTACAAACTTGTACATCTTTGGAGTGTGGGAGGAAACCGAAGATCTCGGAGAAAACCCAAGGGTCACGGGGAGAACGTACAAACTCCATACAGACAGCACCCGTAGTCAGGATCGAACCCGGGTAAGCACGGTAAGGCAGCAACTCTACCACTGCGCCACCGTGCCGCCCTACGCACAGTGATGGCTGGTTGGCGTGGACTCGGTGGGCCAAAGGGCCTGTTTCCACTCTGTATCTCTACACTAAATTTAAAAAACTAAACCTTTTCCAAACAGCCCCATTGTAATGAAGGCTAATGATAACATAAGCCTACTAATGGAGTGAACGATAATCTTATGTAGATCTAGTCCCATGACAAACAGAGATATCAAGTTCACAGGACTTGGTAATCTCATTTGGCTCACCTGATGGCTGGACGACCAGAATAACGATTGTTTCCCTTGAGTTTAGGGGTGATCTCATTAAGATATTTAAGCTCATCACATGAACCTGACTGTAGTTTAAAAATAAGCAATTACCCATTGTCGGAGATCCCACTACGAAAGAATATAACTGCAAAGTTTCAGCAAAGCTAATCGATGGTCGCATCAATTATAGACAGAAAAAGCTGAAGTAACTCAGCGGGTCAGGCGGCATCTCTGGAGATAAGGATAAGGTGACGTTTCGGGTCGAGACCCTTCTTCAGACTGAGAGTCAGGGGAAAGGGAAACGAGAGATATAGATAGATGGTGATATAGAGAGATATAGAAGAAATGAAAGGAAGATAGAAACATAGAAAATAGGTGCAGGAGGAGGCTATTTGGCCCTTCGAACCTGCACTGCCAAAAAGATGTGCAAAAAAGTAACAATGATCAAGGAAACGGCCCTTCACATTATGTGTGTTGTATCAATTATGCTTTTTCCTTTACTGATAGAACAAAGAACAGAACAACGCAGGGACACGCCCTTCGGCCCACCATATCTGTGCTGTACATGATACTGAAATAAAGTAATCTCATCTGCCTGCACATAATCCAATCCTCTGCATAGCCACATGCCTATCCTAAAGCCTTTTGAATGCCACTGTTGTGCCTGTCCCACCATCACCCCTGGAAACACATTCCATGCACCCACTGTGTAAAAAAACTGCCAACTTGGCTGAGTTGTCTCATCAGACAGGTGAGACCTTTATCTACTGGAGTTTAGAAGAGTAAGGAGAGTTGACTGAAACATATTAGATGCTGAAGAAAGACACAAAATGTTGGAGTAACTCAACGGGTCAGCCAGCATCCTCGGAGAACATTGATAGGTGGACATTTCAGGTCGGGATCCTTCTTCGGACGGAGTGAGAGAGGGTCTCACAGAACTCCCGTCGGAGAGAGGAGGAGAACTTCTTCAAACAAGCATACCTTGAGGAGATTTTGGAGCAGTAAAATGTAGAAGCAAGCAACTGCGGATGTTGGCTTACCAAGGAAAGACACAAAGTTGTGCGGCAACTCAACGGGTCAGGCAGCATTATTGGAGAACATGGAGAGGGGACATTTTGGGTCAGGGCGCTATTTCAGACCCTTCTTAGATTTGAAGGTCGTAACAGGGTGACAGTAGAGGATGTTTAACGGGAAAAACTAGAACTCGTGGTCACTGTTTCAAAGTACATGAATGAAGAAGTTTATTGGCCAAGTATTCACATACAAGGAATTTGCCTTGGTGCTCCGCCCGCAAGTGACAATTATGAATGAGGTGAATATTATTTTATCTTCTCAGAAGGTCATGAGGCTTTGGAGCCACCTTCCCCAAGAGTGGTAGAAGTCAAAATGTTTATAAATAAAAAATATATAAAGTCTTTTAAATATGAAAAGTAAATATTGTAACTTTTTTGAAAATCAAGAGGATGATAGGTCCCCAGGCTAGGCGGCATTACATTCATGGAACATAATCCAACACAGGAAGAGGCCCTTCGACCCTCAGTCCATGCCGAACATGATGCAAAGTTAAACTAATGGGGCTGTCCCACTGTACGAGCTAATTCAAGAGCTCTCCTGAATTTAAAAAAAAATCAAACTCGTGGTAAGCACGTAGAATGTACGTAGCAGATACGTCGGAGCTCAGGACGTCTCTTAGCGGCTCATAACGCTAACGGCAGGTACTCGGGAAAAGCGGCAAGCTCGTGAAGTCTCGTGAACATTTTTCAACATGTTGAAAAATGTCCACGAGAGCCCCGAGTACCTACGAGCGGCCATTACCGTAATTCTCCGAGTTCGAATCAGGGGAAACGCGGGAGAACTCTTGAATTAGCTCGTACAGTGGGACAGCCCCTTAATCTTCATAACCCACATGCAGCATATCCATCTTCCTATCTAAAAGTGTTTTAAAATGCCGCTCTCACACCTGCCTCCACCCCAATCTCTGGCAGCACGAGCGATGCACCCATACAGCCACCAGTCTCTTACATGCCACTATCATAGCTGCCTAGAAGACCATCGTTTGTGGCAGTGTGTTCCAGGCACTCACCACCCTCTGTGTGAAAAAAACTTACCCTGCACATTTAAATTTAAACTTTGCCCCCCTCACCTTAAATCTGTACCCCCAAGTCTTTGAGCATTTCCACCCTAAGATCATTTTGACTATCTACCCAATCTATGTGACTATATTATATCTATCCATATTACTAAAAGTCTGATCTTGACCACTTCCTGTTATTCTGTATATTAATTTTAGAAAAAACGCTGCCTCTTACGACTTTGATTTTTGAGAGTTCCCCTCCGCTGTGCAGGACAAGAGGATTTTTCCCATCGATGAAAAATAAAAGAGTTATTAGTGTTTTAAAAATGTTGAGATTCTCTCTCCTGAAGGCCACGCTCCTTTCGGAGGGACTATAAAACCCGGAAGTGTTGAGTGCCCCAGTCAGTCTCTGCAAGATGGAGGAGCGAGAGGGTCACGTCTCTCAGTCTGAGGTGTGAATAACACTGAACACATGTCTACTAAACTGTGAGTGTGGTTTTACTGACCTTGTGTGCCCTTAATGTGGTTTGAAAATGAAAATGTGGTTGGTTTGAAATAGCACAGCAAATGGTTGGTGGTGGTTGGTTTGAAATGGCAAATGATTAAAAGTCTAAACTTGACAACTTCCTGTTTGCACTGTATATTGACTTTAGATAAAACGCTACCACTTACGGCTGTGATTTTTGGCCATCTTACTCAGTCCCCCTCCGCTCATCAGGTGCAGAGGATTCTTCCCATCAATGAAAAATAAAAGTGTTATCAGTGTTTAAAAAATGTTGAGAATCTCTCTCCTGTCAATCACGCCATGAAGGCCATGCCCCTTCCGGTGGGAGGGGGGAGGGATTATAAAACCCAGACGTGTGGGTGTGGCTCAGTCTCTGCAAGATGGGGGAGGGAGAGGTCATGACTCTGTCTGAGCTGTGAAACAACTGAACACACTGAATGTCCACTGAAATGTGGTGTTTTTGTGGTGTTTTGTGTGGTTTTATGGTGGTTTCACCCTGCTTGAAATGGTATGAAACTGCATTTGAATTTGGTGGACTTGCACCCTGCATGAAATGGTATGAAACTGCACTTGAATTTGGTGGACTTGCACCCTGCATGAAGTGTATGAAACTGTACTTGAATTTGGTGGCCTTGCACCCTGCTTGAAGTGGCATGAAACTGCACTTGAATTTGTTGGCCTTGCACCCTGCTTGAATTGGTAGGAAACTGCACTTGAGTTTGGTGGCCCTGCACCCTGTTTGAAGTGGTAGGAAACTGCACTTGAGTTTGCTGGCCTTGCACCCTGCTTGAAGTGGTCGGAAACTGCACTTGAATTCGGTGGCCTTGCACCCTGCTTGAAGTGGTAGGAAACCGCACTTGAATTTGGTGGCCTTGGACCCTGCTTGAAATGGAATTTCAAGGAATAGCCGTGAGCTGCCAGCACATCAGGCTTGAGTGACTGAGCTGCCATCCTAAGAATCCATTTGGCCCTCTGGAAACCAGTCCCTTCAGCCCACAACACCCATACTAGCGCTCCAGAAAGCCCTCCCCCTCCCCCCCACTGGCCACCAATATTGGAATTGGTGGAGAGGTGGAATATTGCATTGGGGGACCAGCCCTCCCATGTGAACATGGGACCCAATGGGTCCCACTTAGTCTAGTATTATATATATATATGTTATGAATAAAATTATAGCCTAATTTTAGAATCTTCTGTCTCCGCTCAAACCTCTGATGTTTTCCGTGGTGTGCTTCAAGTTTGTCCAACCTCTCCTGATAGCTAATACCCTCCAATCCAGTCAGAATTTGGGTAAACCGCTTCTGCACCCTCTGTAAAGCCTTCACATCCTGCCTGTAATTGGGCGACCAGAAGTGCACACAATGCCTCAAATGCAGCCAAGGAAAAGTCCTTGAAAGCTGCACCATTACTTGCAGACTCAATGCCGATGAGGGCAAGCATATCATATGTTCTGAAGGTAGACTCAAAATGGTGGAGTAACTCAGCGGGACAGGCAGTGTCTCCAGAGAGAAGGAATAGGAGACGTTTCGCTACCAGGCCTTGTCTCCAGAAATGCTGCCTGACCCGCTGAGTCACTCCCTCATTTTGTGCCTTTAAACCAGCATCTGTAGTTCCTCCCTACACATCAGATTGATTATGACCTTTGAAAAATTGGAATGGGTTTGCAGGTTTGTCATAGAGTCATCCAGCGTGGAAACAAGCGCTTCGGCCCAACTTGCCCGCACCGACCATAATGTCCCATCTACACCAGTCCCACTTGCCTGCGTTTGGCCCATATCCCACCAAACCTGTCTTATCCGTGTTGTTTGATGTTCAAGATAGGAGCAGAATTAGGCCATTTGGCCCATTAAGTCTACTCCACCATTCAATCATGGCTGTTCTATCTCTCCCTCCAAACCCCATTCTCCTGCCTTCTCCCCATAATCCCTGACACCTGTAGCCTACTTTTTCTCAGCCACATGTTTGTAGGTTTATATGCAGTGTAAATTGGCAACAGTCCCCCCCCCCCCCCCTCCCCTCCCATATAAGTCCTTGAGATCATCTGAGCTTGCTGAATTGTTTGTTCCTTTGGGGCACTAATGGTTATGGACCCAAGGATGGAGTGAAGTATGGATTACCCGTGATCTAATTGCATGGTTGAACAAGAATTGCTAGCTGGACAGGATTTAGTCTTTTTTCAGTGTGCACCATATTACATGGCACTTAAGCATATAAGTCGGAAGAATGAAAGCTGATCCCAGCTCTGTGTTCAGTGGATTACAATTACCTGGAACTGTTTGCTGTAGTGCCACAAATGACAGAAGGTCACATGAAAATGAGGACAAGATCAGTCGTACCCCATTTGCACAGTCTAACGTTTTGAAGATCTTGATCCTTCACTAAGAGGTGTTCATAAGTGCATGTTCATAAGTGATAGGAGCAGAATTAGGCCATTCGGCCCATCAAGTCAACTCCACCATTCAATCATGGCTGATCTATCTTTCCCTCTCAACCCCATTCTCCTGCCCTCTCCCCATAACCCCTGACACCCGTACGAATCAAGAATCTATCTATCTCTGCCTTGAAAATATCCATTGACTTGGCCTCCACAGCCTTCTGTGGCAATGAATGGGAGGCTCGGATCACGTCAGTTTTAGGGAAATAATAATATACAAACAAGCCAAGGAAATACAACTTTCCAATTAATTGCAGAACAACTTTCTCAGAGGTTATAAAGAATAAGCTTGCCAACAAGAACAATGATAACTGTTTTTGGATGTGATCACAGAGCAACAAGAAAGGATACTAATCCTCAATGCTCAGCCAATTCAAGGAGTGAATGACTGTAATGTGGCCAAACTACCTCAACTGTTCAATGGTACATTATTTGTCACATGTCCAACTTATTAAACCACTCCATGGCAGAACCACCTATGATGCCAACCTGCCCACAGAAACACCATGGTATCCCCTTCCTTTATTTCGTCATTTAATACTTTATCCAAAATGGATTCCGACAATAGACACAAAGTGCTGGAGTAACACAGCGGGTCAGGCAGCATCTCTGGAGGAAAAGGATGGGTGACATTTCGTCTGAGGAAGGGTCCCGACCCAAAGCGTCACCCATCTTTATTCCTCCAGAGAGGCTGCGTAACCCGCTTCTTCTTCTTGCGTATGAGGCAGCAGAAGTCTGCAGCAGGGTGATGCCATCCGTAGGTGCCCGTCCTAAAAAGGGCGCATGCTCCGGGTTGGCGCCAAGCTGCGGCGCTGCTGCCGTCTCTGCTTGTTGTCGTTCGCCTGACTGAGGTCAGTTGACAGGGCTCACCAGGGGGAGGTCGACAACATGAGCCCCGCTTGACCCGCTGAGTTACTCCAGCACTCTGTGTCCATCTTTGGTATAAACCAGCATCTGCAGTTCATTCCGACCTCAAAATGGACCCGATTGAGGTTGACAGGAGACTTGGATAACTCGCGTCTGCCTTCATAAGCATCTTCATATCGCCTCTTGAGCAGGATATTAGTATGGCGTGTTTTCTACTGACTGCAAGTGGCTGCAAACTGAACCCAACAAAGTTCTACCTTTTCTGTTAAGCTTCTGTTAGGCAAAATGAAACTGAACCCTGGAAGAAATTCAGGCAAATATATCCCAAGAAACCAAATCCATCAATAAAAAATAATAATGCTAATGGTCCAATGATGGTTTGTGAGGAGCAAACACATCAATCTTTTATGATATCGCATTGATTATAATAAACTCTTAAACTCAACAAAGTAAAAATTAATTTGCTCATAAAATCTCACTCTGCATCCCCACACATAATTCCTATTCATTCTACGATTAAAATAATCTCTGCCAGAAAACCTATTAATGTTCATGCGACATGACAAAGAAGAAGAACTTTTGAAGGTTCCGAGGGTCATTAATGCATAACATTACAAAGTGTTAGTCTGTGGTAAAATGCAGTAACAACAATCTCTTCTCTATACTCTCAAGCACAAAGCCAAGAACATATATATCGAAAGAACTCTGTATCCAATCCATATTCCAAAATATTCCTAATGCAACTGCAATCATACCCAGATATAGACTTCTCTAACTTCAAGTAACCCTTGCTTTCCCTCTCTCTCCATCCTCCCCCATCTTACTTCTCCGAACAATCTGACTGTCCTCCTGATTAAATTTTATCTCTGTATGCCTCGTTGTCACCTTCCCCTAGATAACAATAATATATTCTACATTTTCCTATACGGCATCCCTTTGATGTCCCGTTTTCAAGCCTTGCCCTTCCATATCTCTGTGTCTCTCTCTCCCCTGACTCTCAGTCTGAAGAAGGGTCCTGAACCAAAACGTCACCCATTCCTTCGATCCAGAGATGCTGCCTGTCCCGCTGAGTTACTCCAGCATTTTGTGTCTATCTTCGATCTAAACCAGCATCTGCAGTACCTTTCTACGCATGCAATCACAGAGATGTATATTTTCACCTTCTGTTCAGTAAACGCTGCTGGAACACGTTAGAGATCTGATTGCAAAGACCTCAGAAGGGTCTCGACCCGAAACGTCACCTATTCCTTCGCTCCATAGATGCTGCCTCACCCACTGAGTTTCTCCAGCATTTTTGTCTACCTTCAATTTTGGGGCAAGATGCATTTAAACTGGGCTGGAACTTATGCTGTTGAATTGGACATCTAGACCTACAGTTAGAACTTAAAGGAAAAAAGGGGTAGGGTTCAGGTGATTTATGGGAACATCTCAAGGCTATGCGTAATACAACATGTAGGTACATGGGAACCACATAAATAGAAGCTGGAGTAGACTCTTTGACCCCTCACACCTTCTCTGCTATTGACGGAGATCATGGCACCTTTACTGCAATAACTCCTCATAACATAATGTACAATCAAAAGTGTTTATCTCTGTCTGGAATATACTGAGCCTCAATCTCCCTTTGGGTAACTAATTTAATTACCCCCGGAATGAAGAACTTTCTAATCACTTTAGTCCTTGAATTCTGAGACCAGTCTACATAATCCACGCAGTGGAAACTTCTTCCTGCACCCACCCTGTTATGCCTTGAAATAGTTTTGTGTGTTTCAATGAGGTTACCCTTATTTTTAATATAATCTTAATTATAGGCCCACAAACCTCCTAATATTTCCTTACAGAATAAAGTCCCCAACCTGGAATAAATCTAGCGACTCACTGTTCTATTCCTTCTATCACTCTATCAAATCTATATTCTCTATCACTCTTTGAATCATAGACATGTCCTTCTTTGTATAATGACAGCTGTGTACATTATCCAAGGTCCAGTTTCACCAAGTCGAAAATTGCAAAGGAAAGACATCTTTAATGCAGATAATCTATCAGTTAATAAATAGGGTGGCGCAGCGGTAGAGTTGCTGCCTTACAGCGCCAGAGACTCGGGTTTGATCCTAACTACGGGTGCTGTCTGTACAGAGTTTGTACGTTCTCCCGTGACCCTGTGGGTTTTCTACGAGTGCTCCAGTTTCCTCCTGCACTTCAAAGACATGCAGGGTTGTAGGTTAATTGACTTCGGCAAAATTGTAAACTTGTCCCTAGTGAGTGGGATAGTGCTAGTGTACGGGGATCGCTGGTCGTCGCAGACTTGGTGGACCGAAGTGTTTCTATGCTGTATCTCTAAACTAAACTAAACTAAACTAAGGTCAAAGATAGACACAAAATGCTGGAGTAACTCAGCGGGACAGGCAGCATCTCTGGAGAGAAGGAATGGGTGACGTTCCGGGTCGAGACCCTTCTTCAGACTAAAATAAAGTCAATGCAAGTGAATAAAATAAAGTCAATAAACTAGCAAACAGAGATGAATTAAGGATGAATTGATGACACAGTTGACAAGCATTTAAAGTTATGTTTGAAAGATCGCAAAATGTTCAATTGGAAGCAAAAATTTAGCTGGAAAAGCGATGATCCATGGCAAGTTTAGATGGCTAGGGATGAAAGACCCCAAAGGATTTAAAGTACCCAGAAAAAGCAGTAGGCTTAAGTTTTGGGTAAGAATGTGAACGAAACGATGAAAGTCAAAAAAATGATAAAGAGGTTATGAAAGTAAATTAGCAGGAAGTTTGAAAGAAAATCATAAGAGCTTTACAGCGATGTAAGGTGAGAGGAAGTATATAACAGAAATGGTGCTTTCAAGGAGACACAGGGAAAATCATAATAGATGATAAACAATTGGTTACAAACATGAAAGAAAAATGTTGCTTCTGACTTCACTGCACAATACATGAAGTAGGATTCAGATACAGATGTGGGCAGAGAAATGGCAGATGGAGTTTAAACCAGGCAAGTGTGAGGTGTTGCACTTTGGAGGTCAAATGTAAGGGGAAGGTTTACAGGGTATGTGGTAGGACTCTGAACAATATTGATGTGCAGATGGACCTTGGGGTCCATGTCCATAGCTCCCTGAAAGAAGCAAAACAAGAAGATAGAGTGGTAAAGAAGGTGATTGGTATGCTTACATCAGGGAGCTATGTTATGGCTTTGTGAAAGTTTGGTTGGCCATGTTTGGAGTATTGTGATTGTATTTCTCGTTATCCATTTAAGGAGGGTGCAGAAGAGATATACCAGGATGCTGCCTGGATTAGAGGGTACTAGCTATAAGGAGAGGTTGGACAAATGGAGTGTTTTATAAGGTCATAAGTAATAGGAGCAGAATTAGGCCATTCGGCCATCACGTCTACTCCACCACTCCGTCATGGCTGATCTATCTCTCCCTCCTAACCACTGTCTCCTGCCTTCTCCCCGTAACCCTTGACACCCGTCCTAATAAAGAATCTATCTATCTATGCCTTAAAATATCCACTGACTTGGCCTCCACAGCCTTCTGTGGTGAAGAATTCCACAGATTCACCATCCTCTGACTAAATAAATTCCAGGAATTTATAGGAATTAGTAGGAATCTGAGGGGTAACTTCTTCACACAAAGGGTGGTGGGTGTATGGAACAAGCTGCCAGAGGAGGTAGTTGAGGATGGGACTCTCCAATGTTTAAGAAACAGTTAGACAGGTACATGGATAGGACAGGTTTGGAGGGATATGGACAAAGCGCAGGCAGGTGGGAATAGAGTAGCTGGACATTTTGGCCGGTATGGGCAAGTTGGGCTGAAGGGCCTGGTTCCACACTGTATCACTCTATGACTCTATAATGATCTATTCTACATTTTCTTTGATCTCCATTCCCTTTGTCCTGTTTTCACACCTTATTCTTCCTTATCTATCAACTCCCTCATTTCACAGCTACTTGAAAAGTGGTTACATGTGATTTTGACTTTGGTTAATAGTGCAAGTCAGACCACAAATTGGCAGCAGTTTTACAATTCATTCAATATTCATTTCAATTGACATTTGATTTGCCCATTGGCCATGGTACACTACTGGCCAAAGTCAAAATAACTTAAAATAGTTTTAGATGCCTGAATTTTGAAAGGGCTAACCTACCAATCCAACTTCCTTTGGTTTAAGAAGGAACTGCAGATGCCTTACAGCGACAGAGGACCCGGGTTTGATCCTGTCTGCGCAGGGTTTGTACGTTCCCCACGTGGGTTTTCTCCGGTGCTCCGGTTTCCTCCCGCACTCCAAAGACATGTGGGTTTGTAGGTTAATTGGTTTCTGCAAATTGTCCCTAGTGTGTAGGATAGAACTGGTGTACAGGTGATCGAGGTCAGCGCGGGCTAGGTGGGCCGAAGGGCCCATTTGCGCTCTATATCTCTAAAACAAAAACAAAAATCAGCTTCAAAGGGCATAATAAGGTAGATGCTTCATCGTGCTTACAATGGATAATCTATCGCACCAACCACATCCTTAATAGTGCTGGTTTTGAGAAATGTTATTCCCCATAGTTTGGCGCTCAGAATTATTTGACGTTACTGGACGTAAAATTAGTGCAGTCGAACAATGGTTTAAAATAAACCTTTAGAAATTCAATGCTACATCACATATTTATGCCATACCTAACAATTGTGAGATTCTGATGGCCACAATTGAAAGCAATTGCCACAATTTTTGATCAGTGCCAAAACATCACTGTTATTGAGACGGTTATAATATATATATATAGATGCACTCGCCTATTACAGAGTAGTGCTATAAATTTTGGAGCCTTCTCTGCTGCTTAAAAACAATTGTCAGAAATTTCCAAACTCCGGAGTCATGGAAAATGTAGTGGGCAAAGCCAAATTCTCAAAATCCTGCGACTTGGCCTGCTTTCAGTTTAATTTAGTTTTGTTTAGAGAAACAGCAAGGAAACAGGCCCTTCAGACCACCGAGTCCGCTCCGACCAGTGATCCCCGCACACTAAACACTATCCGACACACACTGTCAGAGACAATTTACAATTTTACCTCAGCCAATTAACCTCCAAACCTGTACGTCTTTGGAGCGTTGGAGGAAACCGGAGCACCCGGAGAAAACGCACGCAGGTCACGGGGAGAACGTACAAACGGCCATGCAGGCAGCACCCGTGGTCAAGTTTGAACCCGGGTCTCTGGCGCTGTAAGGCAGCTACTCTACCTCTGAGCCACCGTGCCGTCTGACTCAATTTCTTTGGACAAAATTGTATGGAAACTAAAAACTACACAACCAAGTGGGAATTCTATTTCTTCGTGTGCCTTTGTGACGATGTGGTGACTGTACATTGGCCCATTTCATAAAATATATTGAACTAATACGCCTTAAAATAATTTTAGATTTCTGGAAAAGAAACCTCAAATGGGTTACCCTTTTACAACCATATATTGCTGTTATTGGAACAAATGGCTAACATATTTTACCCCTACTCTCAGATTATTCCCAGCACCCAATGAAAAGAAACACAATGTGTCCCTTATAAAGTAACTCCATCTTAATACTAGCCCATGGCATCATAGAGCCTTAACAATAGACATCTGTTTAAATACAAATAATCTTGTTAAGTTGTATTCACCACAGACACGTTGTAATATTTTTTACACAACATTATTTTATTTCGTTGATAGCCAAGGAGCTGTTTACATCTGAAACCACAGAAAGGCTTTACTACAGATTGATAATTAAGTCAAAGGGATTTTTGCCTTCTCTTTAATTAGCTGTCTGTGCCTCCATTTGGCAATCGAGTGGATCTGGACACTTTATAGTGAATGGTCAAAAATACTTTAGAGAATAAAACACATCCTTTCAAAACAGACATTGTATCCCATAAGCGTGTATGTGGATCCAAAATGCCCGAGACTTTACTTTAAAAGGTTTCTTTCAATACTCATCTCAATATATTGTCATCAGCATGCCTCTGTTAGAATTGGTACGTGGAATCAATCTAATTTTGAGCACGTAATCTTTTATATCAACTGCGTATTTAACGTTGTCATCTCACGATTGTTGGCGTCACAACTGATTGAATGAAAGCATTGACCCGGCTCGGTGATTCTCCTTTAGAAAACGCAAAGAAAAGCCAGTGCTCAATCCAAGTAAAAAAACATTCTCGTTTCAATCACTTGTGTCAAATGGATAAGCTCGGAGTTTGGATCCATGCTTGGCACATTACATTAATGTGAGCACATCCTACTGTTCTTTGCGTACAGTGACTAGGAGCTGGTCCTGACTTGTTTCAACAGCGTTGCATTCAGATCAAGTCCCATTAGTTTGGGCTGCCCCCCACCCCCTCCCACCCTGCTTCATTATAGAGTTCTTTCAATTGAAGAAACACAAAGAAGCAGAGAGGACACGTCAATTATAAAATCTGCCCTCTCCAACAATTACAGTACAATAAGGAATTTGTTGATTTGATTATCTTTGAAGTCAAAGCATTGTGTGACACTTGGCACAAGCATTCCTAATGTTCATCTTTTATGCGCATGTTAAGGTGCAGCTGATTTACTTGAATAAAATCTGCTCTGATGTGTACATGCGTGAGGTACCAGAAAAAAAAAACTCTTAACAGCTGCATTTTAACCTATGATTCATTTCTGAACTATTCATGTGGCCCTCTCCCCAGTATCTATCTTTATAAAATATTGCACTAAAACCATACCTAGTCTCTTGATGCCTGACTACAAAGCATCAGGAAAACACATATCC
>CM075987.1:24216779-24273270 GCA_038087875.1 Malacoraja senta
CTCCAGCATTTTTGTCTACCTTCAATTTTGGGGCAAGATGCATTTAAACTGGGCTGGAACTTATGCTGTTGAATTGGACATCTAGACCTACAGTTAGAACTTAAAGGAAAAAAGGGGTAGGGTTCAGGTGATTTATGGGAACATCTCAAGGCTATGGCGTAATACAACATGTAGGTACATGGGAACCACATAAATAGAAGCTGGAGTAGACTCTTTGACCCCTCACACCTTCTCTGCTATTGACGGAGATCATGGCACCTTTACTGCAATAACTCCTCATAACATAATGTACAATCAAAAGTGTTTATCTCTGTCTGGAATATACTGAGCCTCAATCTCCCTTTGGGTAACTAATTTAATTACCCCCGGAATGAAGAACTTTCTAATCACTTTAGTCCTTGAATTCTGAGACCAGTCTACATAATCCACGCAGTGGAAACTTTCTTCCTGCACCCACCCTGTTATGCCTTGAAATAGTTTTGTGTGTTTCAATGAGGTTACCCCTTATTTTTAATATAATCTTAATTATAGGCCCACAAACCTCCTAATATTTCCTTACAGAATAAAGTCCCCAACCCTGGAATAAATCTAGCGACTCACTGTTCTATTCCTTCTATCACTCTATCAAATCTATATTCTCTATCACTCTTTGAATCATAGACATGTCCTTCTTTGTATAATGACAGCTGTGTACATTATCCAAGGTCCAGTTTCACCAAGTCGAAAAATTGCAAAGGAAAGACATCTTTAATGCAGATAATCTATCAGTTAATAAATAGGGTGGCGCAGCGGTAGAGTTGCTGCCTTACAGCGCCAGAGACTCGGGTTTGATCCTAACTACGGGTGCTGTCTGTACAGAGTTTGTACGTTCTCCCCGTGACCCTGTGGGTTTTCTACGAGTGCTCCAGTTTCCTCCTGCACTTCAAAGACATGCAGGGTTGTAGGTTAATTGACTTCGGCAAAATTGTAAACTTGTCCCTAGTGAGTGGGATAGTGCTAGTGTACGGGGATCGCTGGTCGTCGCAGACTTGGTGGACCGAAGTGTTTCTATGCTGTATCTCTAAACTAAACTAAACTAAACTAAGGTCAAAGATAGACACAAAATGCTGGAGTAACTCAGCGGGACAGGCAGCATCTCTGGAGAGAAGGAATGGGTGACGTTCCGGGTCGAGACCCTTCTTCAGACTAAAATAAAGTCAATGCAAGTGAATAAAATAAAGTCAATAAACTAGCAAACAGAGATGAATTAAGGATGAATTGATGACACAGTTGACAAGCATTTAAAGTTATGTTTGAAAGATCGCAAAATGTTCAATTGGGAAGCAAAAATTTAGCTGGAAAAGCGATGATCCATGGCAAGTTTAGATGGCTAGGGATGAAAGACCCCAAAGGATTTAAAGTACCCAGAAAAAGCAGTAGGCTTAAGTTTTGGGTAAGAATGTGAACGAAACGATGAAAGTCAAAAAAATGATAAAGAGGTTATGAAAGTAAATTAGCAGGAAGTTTGAAAGAAAATCATAAGAGCTTTACAGCGATGTAAGGTGAGAGGAAGTATATAACAGAAATGGTGCTTTCAAGGAGACACAGGGAAAATCATAATAGATGATAAACAATTGGTTACAACATGAAAGAAAAATGTTGCTTCTGACTTCACTGCACAATACATGAAGTAGGATTCAGATACAGATGTGGGCAGAGAAATGGCAGATGGAGTTTAAACCAGGCAAGTGTGAGGTGTTGCACTTTGGGAGGTCAAATGTAAGGGGAAGGTTTACAGGGTATGTGGTAGGACTCTGAACAATATTGATGTGCAGATGGACCTTGGGGTCCATGTCCATAGCTCCCTGAAAGAAGCAAAACAAGAAGATAGAGTGGTAAAGAAGGTGATTGGTATGCTTACATCAGGGAGCTATGTTATGGCTTTGTGAAAGTTTGGTTTGGCCATGTTTGGAGTATTGTGATTGTATTTCTCGTTATCCCATTTAAGGAGGGTGCAGAAGAGATATACCAGGATGCTGCCTGGATTAGAGGGTACTAGCTATAAGGAGAGGTTGGACAAATGGAGTGTTTTATAAGGTCATAAGTAATAGGAGCAGAATTAGGCCATTCGGCCCATCACGTCTACTCCACCACTCCGTCATGGCTGATCTATCTCTCCCTCCTAACCACTGTCTCCTGCCTTCTCCCCGTAACCCTTGACACCCGTCCTAATAAAGAATCTATCTATCTATGCCTTAAAATATCCACTGACTTGGCCTCCACAGCCTTCTGTGGTGAAGAATTCCACAGATTCACCATCCTCTGATTAAATAAATTCCCAGGAATTTATAGGAATTAGTAGGAATCTGAGGGGTAACTTCTTCACACAAAGGGTGGTGGGTGTATGGAACAAGCTGCCAGAGGAGGTAGTTGAGGATGGGACTCTCCCAATGTTTAAGAAACAGTTAGACAGGTACATGGATAGGACAGGTTTGGAGGGATATGGACAAAGCGCAGGCAGGTGGGAATAGAGTAGCTGGGACATTTTGGCCGGTATGGGCAAGTTGGGCTGAAGGGCCTGGTTCCACACTGTATCACTCTATGACTCTATAATGATCTATTCTACATTTTCTTTGATCTCCATTCCCTTTGTCCTGTTTTCACACCTTATTATTCCTTATCTATCAACTCCCTCATTTCACAGCTACTTGAAAAGTGGTTACATGTGATTTTGACTTTGGTTAATAGTGCAAGTCAGACCACAAATTGGCAGCAGTTTTACAATTCATTCAATATTCATTTCAATTGACATTTGATTTGCCCATTGGCCATGGTACACTACTGGCCAAAGTCAAAATAACTTAAAATAGTTTTAGATGCCTGAATTTTGAAAGGGCTAACCTACCAATCCAACTTCCTTTGGTTTAAGAAGGAACTGCAGATGCCTTACAGCGACAGAGGACCCGGGTTTGATCCTGTCTGCGCAGGGTTTGTACGTTCCCCACGTGGGTTTTCTCCGGGTGCTCCGGTTTCCTCCCGCACTCCAAAGACATGTGGGTTTGTAGGTTAATTGGTTTCTGCAAATTGTCCCTAGTGTGTAGGATAGAACTGGTGTACAGGTGATCGAGGTCAGCGCGGGCTAGGTGGGCCGAAGGGCCCATTTGCGCTCTATATCTCTAAAACAAAAACAAAAATCAGCTTCAAAGGGCATAATAAGGTAGATGCTTCATCGTGCTTACAATGGATAATCTATCGCACCAACCACATCCTTAATAGTGCTGGTTTTGAGAAATGTTATTCCCCATAGTTTGGCGCTCAGAATTATTTGACGTTACTGGACGTAAAATTAGTGCAGTCGAACAATGGTTTAAAATAAACCTTTAGAAATTCAATGCTACATCACATATTTATGCCATACCTAACAATTGTGAGATTCTGATGGCCACAATTGAAAGCAATTGCCACAATTTTTGATCAGTGCCAAAACATCACTGTTATTGAGACGGTTATAATATATATATATAGATGCACTCGCCTATTACAGAGTAGTGCTATAAATTTTGGAGCCTTCTCTGCTGCTTAAAAACAATTGTCAGAAATTTCCAAACTCCGGAGTCATGGAAAATGTAGTGGGCAAAGCCAAATTCTCAAAATCCTGCGACTTGGCCTGCTTTCAGTTTAATTTAGTTTTGTTTAGAGAAACAGCAAGGAAACAGGCCCTTCAGACCACCGAGTCCGCTCCGACCAGTGATCCCCGCACACTAAACACTATCCGACACACACTGTCAGAGACAATTTACAATTTTACCTCAGCCAATTAACCTCCAAACCTGTACGTCTTTGGAGCGTTGGAGGAAACCGGAGCACCCGGAGAAAACGCACGCAGGTCACGGGGAGAACGTACAAACGGCCATGCAGGCAGCACCCGTGGTCAGGTTTGAACCCGGGTCTCTGGCGCTGTAAGGCAGCTACTCTACCTCTGAGCCACCGTGCCGTCTGACTCAATTTCTTTGGACAAAATTGTATGGAAACTAAAAACTACACAACCAAGTGGGAATTCTATTTCTTCGTGTGCCTTTGTGACGATGTGGTGACTGTACATTGGCCCATTTCATAAAATATATTGAACTAATACGCCTTAAAATAATTTTAGATTTCTGGAAAAGAAACCTCAAATGGGTTACCCTTTTACAACCATATATTGCTGTTATTGGAACAAATGGCTAACATATTTTACCCCTACTCTCAGATTATTCCCAGCACCCAATGAAAAGAAACACAATGTGTCCCTTATAAAGTAACTCCATCTTAATACTAGCCCATGGCATCATAGAGCCTTAACAATAGACATCTGTTTAAATACAAATAATCTTGTTAAGTTGTATTCACCACAGACACGTTGTAATATTTTTTACACAACATTATTTTATTTCGTTGATAGCCAAGGAGCTGTTTACATCTGAAACCACAGAAAGGCTTTACTACAGATTGATAATTAAGTCAAAGGGATTTTTGCCTTCTCTTTAATTAGCTGTCTGTGCCTCCATTTGGCAATCGAGTGGATCTGGACACTTTATAGTGAATGGTCAAAAATACTTTAGAGAATAAAACACATCCTTTCAAAACAGACATTGTATCCCATAAGCGTGTATGTGGATCCAAAATGCCCGAGACTTTACTTTAAAAGGTTTCTTTCAATACTCATCTCAATATATTGTCATCAGCATGCCTCTGTTAGAATTGGTACGTGGAATCAATCTAATTTTGAGCACGTAATCTTTTATATCAACTGCGTATTTAACGTTGTCATCTCACGATTGTTGGCGTCACAACTGATTGAATGAAAGCATTGACCCGGCTCGGTGATTCTCCTTTAGAAAACGCAAAGAAAAGCCAGTGCTCAATCCAAGTAAAAAAACATTCTCGTTTCAATCACTTGTGTCAAATGGATAAGCTCGGAGTTTGGATCCATGCTTGGCACATTACATTAATGTGAGCACATCCTACTGTTCTTTGCGTACAGTGACTAGGAGCTGGTCCTGACTTGTTTCAACAGCGTTGCATTCAGATCAAGTCCCATTAGTTTGGGCTGCCCCCCACCCCCTCCCACCCTGCTTCATTATAGAGTTCTTTCAATTGAAGAAACACAAAGAAGCAGAGAGGACACGTCAATTATAAAATCTGCCCTCTCCAACAATTACAGTACAATAAGGAATTTGTTGATTTGATTATCTTTGAAGTCAAAGCATTGTGTGACACTTGGCACAAGCATTCCTAATGTTCATCTTTTATGCGCATGTTAAGGTGCAGCTGATTTACTTGAATAAAATCTGCTCTGATGTGTACATGCGTGAGGTACCAGAAAAAAAAAACTCTTAACAGCTGCATTTTAACCTATGATTCATTTCTGAACTATTCATGTGGCCCTCTCCCCAGTATCTATCTTTATAAAATATTGCACTAAAACCATACCTAGTCTCTTGATGCCTGACTACAAAGCATCAGGAAAACACATATCCCAGCTAGTCTTCAAATAGCTCTCAGGAAAGGTGATGGCTTCCTTGCTGTATCAGTTCAGCAAAAAAAAAATACTTTTTCCGAGGCAATGGAAGCCCTCAATCAATTCCAGATGACCTTGCATTTCTCAACTGTAAGTTCCGTGGACAGCTCTGTCAACATCAGTCATCTGACACCTTTCTCTTTAAGGTGACATTGGAATCATCTAGACATGGTCGGGGGAAAAACAAGGGACCAGATCTGCAGAGCACTGCATTAGTGCCGCATACAATGTTAACTCATTCAGTGCTTGTCTGATTGCCCCGCAAGGTAGCGACTCGTTGCTAGATCTCTGTGACCGAATTAAAGTGCCTTGTGTTGCAAGAATCATAACGCAAAATTAAATTATTTCAGAAATATTTAACCTTGTAATATTTACAAGGAAAGGTTGGACAGCCTAGATTGTTATTGCTTGCAGCACAGGAGGCTGAGGGGGTGGTCTTGGAGAGGTGTACACAATTATGAAGGGAACAGATAGTGTGAATACACAAGAGTCTTTTTCACAGGGTATGGGAATCTAGAGGTAGAGAGCGTGGGTTTGAGGTGAGAGTGGACCGATTTAATAGGAACCTGGGTGGCACGGTGGCGCAGCGGTAGAGTTGCTGCCTCACAGGGCCAGAGACCCAGGTTCGATCCTGACAATGGGTGCTGTCTTTACAGAGTTTGCATGTTTTCCCTGTGACCGCGTGGGGTTTTCTCCAGGCGCTCCGGATTGCTCCCACGTTCCAAAGATGTGCAGGTTTGAAGGTTAATTGACCTCCGTTAAATTGCACCTCATGTGAAGGATGGAATAAGACGGAACAGGTTTGTAGGTTAATTGGCTTCGGTAAAAAATCTAAATTGTCTCTAGTGTGTAGGATAGTGCTAGTGTACAGGGATCGCTGGTCGGCGCGGAGTTGGTAGGACAAAGGGCCTGTTTCCACGCTATATCTCTAAACTAAACTAAACTTTTCAACACAGGTTGGTACATGGGACGAGCTGCTAGTGGATGTAGTCGAGGCAGGTACAATAACAACATATAAACGACATTTGGGCAGGAACAGGAATCAGAAAGGTTCGAGAGATAGAGGCCAAAGATGGGTACATGGGGCTAGCTTAAATGGGTATATTGGCCAGGATGGACAAGCTGGCTGAAGGTCCTGTTTCCATGCTGTATGACTCTATGACTCTCAAATCCCTGTTCCACGGTACGAGTTCATTCCAAGAGCTCTCCCGAGTTTTAAAAAAATCAAACTCGTGGTAAGCACGGAGAATGAACGTAGCGGGTACGTCGGAGCTCGGGGACGTCTCTTAGCGGCTCGTATCGCTAACGGCAGGTACTCGGGAAGACTCACTAACGGCAGGTAAGCACGGGAAGACTCGTGAAGATTTTTCAACATGTTGAAAAATGTCCACGAGAGCCCCGAGTACCGACGAGTGGCCATTACCGTAAATCTCCGAGTTTGAAAGGGCAAACTCGGGAGAGCTCTTGGAATGAACCCGTACCGTATAAAGTATCCGTATAAAATAAAGTATCTTTCAGTGAGAAACTATTCGGGGAACTCAATCGGAACCCTATTCCGTTTCTCCAGAGATCCTGCTTGAACCGCTGAGTTACACCAGCGTTTAAGAAGGAACTGCAGATGCTGGAAAATCGAAGGTAGACAAAAGTGCTGGAGAAACTCAGCGGGTGAGGCAGCATCTATGGAGCGAAGGAAATAGGCAATGTTTCGGGCCGAAACTTCGGGAGAGCTCTTGGAATGAACCCATACCGTGAGACAGGGCTTTAAGTGACCATCCATCCTTCTTGTCTTTGCTTTAGAATTCCAGCACAAATAGTTCCTCTGGGCTTGTTTTTAGAAGAAAGGAGTGGCCTTTGTTAGAAGCAGAAGCCGAAATGTTTACCACCACATTATCCCTAATTTCTTACATTTAAAACAACGTTATAATATATGGAAAAAGTTGCTGGTGAAATTGTCCGTCTTATGAATTCAACAATAACAAAAATAAAGAAATGTTGGAAGAAGTGAAGATGGAAATGAAAATAGGACGAACAAACATCTCTAGTTGCTTGAATTAAGCTTCACATCTATCGTGAAGCCAACACAAACTTCCCCGACAATCTAGATCATCAATATGTAAGAAGCAGGTATGAGAGGAATTGTTTGGAAGGAACTGCTGATACTAGTTTAAACTGAAGATGGACACAAGGTGCAGGAGTAACTCAGAAGGTAGACAACTTTTTCCATATATTATAACGTTGTTTTAAATGTAAGAAATTAGGGATAATGTGGTGGTAAATGTTTTGGCTTCTGCTTCTAACATAGGTCACTCCTTTCTTCTAAAAACAAGCCCAGGGGAACTATTTGTGCTGGAATTCTAAAGCAAAGACAAGAAGGATGGTCACTTAAAGCCCTGTCTCACGGTACGGGTTCATTCCAAGAGCTCTTCCGAAGTTTCGGCCCGAAACATTGCCTATTTCCTTCGCTCCATAGATGCTGCCTCACCCGCTGAGTTTCTCCAGCACTTTTGTCTACCTTCGATTTTCCAGCATCTGCAGTTCCTTCTTAAATGCTGGTGTAACTCAGCGGTTCAAGCAGGATCTCTGGAGAAAAGGAATAGGTGACGTTTCTGGTCCCGATTGAGTTCCCCGAATAGTTTCTCACTGAAAGATACTTTATTTCTCTCACTTCATGTTGTTGGCTTGGAGATACAGCATGGAAACCGACATGCAAAACTGAAGTCCACAGTAGATCACAGTTACTGAGGTAGAGTTGTAGCTAGAGCTCAAATTATCAAATTAACAACACCACCGACTAGAGCTGATCACCTGAAGCAAGCTTGATACACATAATATGTAGGAAAGAACTGTAGATTTGATTTAATCTTAATTTCAATTTTTCATGTACCTTGTTGTGTGTTGTGACTGTTGGAAGACCAATTTCCCTCCGTGGATGAATAAAGTTCTATTGTATCATACCGTATTGTATCGTATCGTAGATGCTGGTTTACACCAAAGGTAGATGCAAAGAGCTGGAGTAACTCTGCAGGTTAGGCAGCATCTCTGGAGAAAAGGAAGAGGTGATGCTTCCGGTCTCGAGTCTGACCCACTGAGTTACTCCAGCCTTTTGTGTCTAAGTAAGTAAGTAAGTTTATTGGCCTAGTATTCACATACAAGGAATTTGCCTTGGTGCTCCACCCACAAGTAACAACATGACATACAGTGACAGTTACGAATGACTCAGAAAACACTAAACATTAATAATAATAAGACCTTAAAGATAAAACACCATTGATCAAGCATGTGAACCAGCAAAATACCAGATCAAAGGGAGGCTACAGATTTTTGGCTGTTGAGTAGAGCAACTACTCGTGGATAAAAACAGTTTTTATGTCCGGCTGTGGCAGCTTTGACAGTCTGGAGTCGCCTTCCAGAGGGAAGTGATTCAAAGAGTTTGTGGCCAGGGTGAGAGGGGACAGCGATGATCTTGCCCGCTCGCTTCAGGGCCCTTGCAGTGTACAGTTCATCAATGGAGGGAAGGTTGCAGCCAATAATCTTTTCTGCTGATCGGACGATTCGCTGCAGCCTCCAGGTGTCGTGCTTGGTGGCTGAGCCAAACCAGACCATGATGGAGAAGGTGAGAACAGACTCTACGATGGCCGTGAGGAATTGGACGTAAGGATGTTTGAAATATTGGTCTGGCAGGAATATATGTGGACAATGTAACAAAGATGAAAAAAAGGTGGCAGGAAAAAGTGAAGAGGGCCGAATACAAAGGATTAACAAGCTTTCTGTTCTTGAAGAAGGAGTGTGTTATCATTTAGATATGCTTAAAGAATATTCCAGAGAGTGTACAACACATGCCTATATTTAAGGATATATATTTGAGGACTCAGGGCAATGTATTTTAAAGGCTCATTCATGCTCCGATGTAAAGAGTCTTCAATAGAAGATCATACCAGAAATTAAAGCAATTGAGGAGGAAGGAACCGCAGATACTGGTTTAAACCGAAGATTTATTGGCTGCTCCAAATGGCATTCATGTAGAATTACAGTACTTTGTTACCAGGTAACTTGGCATCATGTTCACCATGGACATTGTGGCCCCAAAGACATTGGAGCGCAGGAGGAGGAATCTGAGGGGTAACTTTTTCACACAAAGGGTAGTGGGTGTATGGAACGAGCTGCCAGAGGAGGTAGTTGAGGCAGGGACTATCCCAACGTTTAAGCAACAGTTAGACATGTACATGGATTTGGAGGGATATGGACCAAACGCAGGCAGGTGGGACAAGTGTAGCTGGGACATGTTGGCCGGTGTGGGCAAGTTGGACCGAAGGGCCTGTTGCCACGCTGTATCACTCTATGACTATGACTCTAATGGGTGCTTGATGGTCTGCATGGACTGTGTGGGCCAAAGGGGTTGTTTGGCTCTATGACACAGTAGCTCTAGGCTAGTCTGGATGTGGATGACTGTCCATGGCTGACAGTAATGCATTGACCAGCGGCATAGCCTGAGCTTTGGCAGGGAGCAGCAGGCAGATGGAATAAGCCCCAACTCCTGTGATCTGTGACTGCTGGCAACGCGTCTCCAGCTTTGGCAGCTCTCAATTCAAGGCAATTAGAAATATTTGAAATACTGAAATTTAAAGATTTTTTCCAAATTCTAAGCTTAACTAATCTAATAGAACCTAAAATCACTCGGAGATAATTTAAAAAAAAGTGAAATCAACTAAAATAATTAAAGTAAAGCAACCTTCAGCTGCAGCCTAACAATTCCCATTGCAATCATTAAGGCCTCAGACACAGTGCCAGATCTAATCCAACATAGGATCCAAGAGGATCTTGTCTGTACGGAGTTTGTATGTTCTCCCTGTGACCTAGTGGGTTTTCTCCAGGTGCTCTGGTTTCCTCCCACATTGCAAAGACATACAGGTTTGCAGGTTTTGTGTAGGAAGGAACTGCAGGTGCTGGTTTAATCCAAAGATAGACACAAAGTGCTGGAGTAACTCAGCGGGACAGGCAGCAACTCTGGAGAGAAGGAATAGGTGACGTTTCCGGTCGAGACAATTGGGTTCGGTAAAAATAGTAAATTATCCCTAGTTTGTAGGGAAGTGCTAGTGTATGGGGTGATCACTGGTGTGCGCAGCCTCGGTTGGCCGAAGGGCCTGTTTCTGCGCTGTATTTCTAAAGTCTAAAGTCTAAAGAAGATTTCCCAGCAGAAATGCGGGAGGATCTGTGCAAGACTAAGCTTCATCCCTGTAGCTGCTTGAATGGACAGCTGGTATTCCCAATTCATAGACAATACTACAACTGCATGGAAGTCTCCAACTTCCTCCTATTTGCATTGTACATTACAAGAGTTCTGTATGGAAAATTTGGGTTTGACCTAAGAGCAATATCTTCGAAGACCCACCTTATCCTCGCTCTCGTTTCACTCCTACCATCAGAAGTAAGCCTGAAGGTTGAAGAATAGTAAGAAGAGGGGCAGACAGGCACAAAAAGCTGGAGTAACTCAGTCCACCCATGGTCAGTCATGACCGAGGGGGGCCTACAAACTCAGTGGGACAGACAGCATCCCGGGAGAAATTGAATAGTTGACGTTTTGGGTCGGGAAGGGTCCCGGCCCAAAAGGTCACATATTCCTGTTCTCCACGGATGCCGTCCATCCCGATGAGTTACTCCAGCTTTTTGTGCCCTTTCTTCTGGATTAGTTTGTCTGAAGAAAGGTCCCGACCCGAAACATATCCTATCCATGTTCTCCAAGGATGCTGCTTGACCTGCTGAGTTACTCCAGCATTTTCTGTCTAATTTTGTAAACCGGCACCTTGTTTCGACTTCAAAAATAGCTTCTTCCCAGTGTCTTGAACACTGCCATGATACTAAAGATAACTATGAACTTTTATGGACTGTCCTTGGTTGCCCTAGAGCCCATGGTCTCTTTGGCACTGGTGTTGTGGTCATCAAGCTATTTATTTATTGTCCATGTGTATTGTATTTACAGACCTGTTTATGCTGCTGCAAGTACAATTTTGTTCTGTTGTCGGCACCAATAATAATGAAACATTCTTAACTCTTGACTCTTAAGATCCAGGCCTATGAAGTTGGAGTAACCTAAGTGGATGTGGGGTCTACGCCATTAGTTTCAATTGATACTTAAGCGTAATTCCAAAGAGATTCCAAGGTTCCAGGTGCATAGATCATTACAAAGGTCATGAAGAATAAGCAGAAAACCCCAAAGAATTCTAGCGTGTATCTAGCTGCAATTCTAGCTTGTGAATTATCGCTACTGCCACTAAAGCGGCAAGAAGAGATCACAAGTAATAGGAGCAGAATTAGGCCATTCGACCCATCAAGTCTGCTGCGCCATTCAATCATGGCTGATCTATCTTTCCTTCCTAACCCCATTCTCCTGCCTTCTCCCCATAACCTCTGACACCTGTGCTAATCAAGAATATCTATCTATCTATCTCTGCCTCAAATATATCCACTGACTTGTCCTCCACAGCCTTCTGTGGCAAAGAATTCCAGATTCACCACCCTCTGGCTAAATAAATTCCTCCTCCTCTCCTTCCTAAAAGAACGTCCTTTAATTCTGAGGCGATGACCTCTAGTCCCGGACTCTCCCACTAGTGGATACATCCTCTCCACATCCACTCTATCCAAGCCTTACACTATTCTATATGTTTCAATGAGGCCACCCCTCATTCTCCTAAACTCCAGCGAGTGCAGGCCCAGTGCCGACAAACGCTCATCATATGTTAACCTACTCATTCCTGGGATCATTCTTGTAAACCTGCTCTGGACCCTCTCCAGAGCCAGCAGCACATCCTTCCTCAGATATGGCGGCCAAAACTGCTCACAATATTTCAAACGCAGCCTGACCAGCTCCTTATAGAGCCTCAGCATTACATCCCTGTTTTTGTATAGAAACATAGAAACATAGAAAATAGGTGCAGGAGTAGGCCATTCGGCCCTTCGAGCCTGCACCGCCATTCAATATGATCATGGCTGATCATCCAACTCAGTATCCTGTACCTGCCTTCTCTCCATACCCCCTGATATGGGGTATACAAGCTCTCTCGAAATAAATGCTAGAAATTGAATGTAAGAACCTGCCTCCATCGCCCTCTGAGGCAGAGAATTCCACAGACTCACCACTCTCTGTGAGAAAAAGTGTTTCCTCGTCTCCGTTCCAAATGGCTTACTCCTTATTCTTAAACTGTGGCCCCTGGTTCTGGACTCCCCCAACATCAGGAACATGTTTCCTGCCTCTAGTGTGTCCAAGCCCTTAACAATGTTATATGTTTCAATGAGATTCCCTCTCATCCTTCTAAACTCCAGTGTACAAGCCTAGCTGCTCCATTCTCTCAGCATATGACAGTCCCGCCATCCCGGGAATTAACCTTGTAAACCTACGCTGCACTCCCTCAATAGCAAGAATGTCCTTCCTCAAATTAGGGGACCGAAACTGGAGGGATATGGATCATCGGCAAACAGAGGAGAAGAGTTTAACGGCATCATGTTTGGCACATATATCGTGGGCCGAAGGGCCTGTTCCTGTGCTGTACTGTTCTATATTATGCAACAGCTCTCTTCGGAGAACTGGTGTTTTGCTTTAGTTCTACCCGGCACAATTTGAAGAAGATATATGTGTTCTGGAGAGAACGCACTGAGGTTTTTCCAGTATAATACCTCATCAAAGAGTCATGAGAGAGTCAAGAGTCTTTAATTGTAATACGATCCAGCAATGGAACAATGAAATTCTTACTTGCTGCACCTTAACAGGACCATTAACTTTAACCCTAGACTCCAAGGATTAATTTGAGCCGAGAATAAACAAATTAGAGTAATTTGGAAGGTTCGGAGGTTTTGATCTAAGTTACCAAGGTAGAAAAGGGAATTGACTGATGGTGCTAAACTATTTCCAACGTTAGGTATACCACATGGATTGCTGGTCTTGATGTAATTGATAACATTATATGGACAGTAGCTTGTATTTGGAATAAAACAGTGAAGGAACTGACTCAGCTGAGCTCCCAGGTAATGGAGCCCTCTTTGCTGTGGTTCCACCTGGAACTGGAATTAATAGTTAATCTAGATAATTAATAATCTAATAATGGGCAGAGGAAATATCCTCAAAATCTGATATAGGTTTTTTGACTGATTGATTGATTGATAGATGCAGCCTGGGAACAGATTCTTCAGTCCACGTCAAACATCGATCTCACTGCTTCCATGATATCCCACTTACTCATCCACTCCCAACGCACTGGAGGCGATTTACAGAGGCCAATTAACCTACAAACCCGCACGTCTTTGGGATGTGGGAGGAAACGGGAGCACCCGGAGAAAACCCACACAGTCACAGGGAGAACGTGCAAACTCCGCACAGGCAGCAGCCAAGGTCAGGATGGAATCTGGGTCTCTGGCGCTGTGAGGCAGGGTGTGCCACCTTGCACGGGCAAAGGTTGGTAGAAGGTTGGAAGTTAACTTGAGGTGAACCATTGATCTCATACCTGGGATCGATAGATTTTTTTTGGTAATTGGAGATAGTGAGCTTAATGATGCTGGGTCTGCACCTCACTGCGCCACACCCCATGGGGCTCTTTGCCTGCAATCACCATGGTGACCGGGAAGGGCCTACCCAACAGGCCTCTGCACCCTGCAAGGTGGTCTGGCCTGTGTCAGGCCCTCAAACAGTGCAGCACAGAAGCCCACAGCCTCCTCCCCATAAAACGCCCTGCCAACATTGGACTGCTGCTAAACATGGGCACAAGGCGTGACCAACTGTGAAGGTTATAGGTGATTACAACAGTTTTTAAATGTCTCTGACAATCCTCCTTACTTGTGCTTCAGTGCCCAAGAATGTCGGTTTATGTGAATGTCAGAGTTCCTTTTACTCATTAAACAGAGGCGAGGGCAAATAGAAAAAAACACATTAATGGTTTTATATGTGACATAGAATTATGTTGTGTTAAAACGGAAACAGTCCAGGCAATTGAAATCTATTCAGCTCCCATTCTACTTCTATCAGCCTATCCATTTCTTTTTGTCCCCTTTGATTTGGGAAAAGCGCACTTTGGGAAGTGTGAAGACACACATCTTAAAAATTAAGGAACAGTTTCTTCCCAGCTGTTATCAGGCAACTGAATCATCCTACCACAACTAGAGAGCAGCCCTGAACTACTATCTACCTCATTGGTGACCCACAGACTATCTTTGATCGGCTTTAACTTGCACTAAACGTTATTCCCTTATCATGTGTCTGTACACTGTAAATGGCTCGATTGTAATCATGTATTGTCTTTCCGCTGACAGGTTAGCATGCAACAAAAGCTTTTCACTGTACCTCGGTACACGTGACAATAAAACAAAAAAATGAACTGATTTATCTAGCTCAGGGGTGGGGAACCTGCGGCCTTCTAGGCCATTAAGTGCGGCCTTTTGAATGAATCCAAATTTTGTAGTACAAATCCTTTTATTTTTATTTAAGAATGCAGATGCTGGAAAAACGAAGTTAGACAAAAATGCTGGAGAAACTCAGCGGGTGAGGCAGCATCTATGGAGCGAAGGAAATAGGCAACGTTTCGGGTCGAGACCCTTCTTCAGACCTGAAGAAGGCTCTCGACCCATAACGTCGCCTATTTCCTTCACTCCATAGATGCTGCCTCACCCGCAGAGTTTCTCCAGCATTTTTGTCTACCTTTTATTTTTATTAATATGTTTTTGTTCGTCTTTTATTATTTTAATTTTAATTTTAAAATGAACGTATTTAAAATACCAAAAGAGTAAAAGAAGATTCAGCAAAATATTCCTCCCCGACTGACGGCCACAATTAAAACATCAGTAAGTCATGAGGGCTATTTTAACTAAATAATGTACATTTTGAAGCATATCTAATTGAAGTTTCTTGGATGCGGCCTTATTCGATTACAGCTAACTTAATGCGGCATTCCAACATGAAAAGGTTCCCCACCCCTGATCTAGCTTATATCAATGTTTCTCTTATTTTCACTTCATTAACTATTATCACAACATTTAAAAAACATTTGGACAGGTACATGGATAGGACAGGTTTAGATGTGGGCCAAACGCAGGCAGGTGGGACTAATGTAGATGGGACATGTTAGTCAGCATGGGCATGTTGGGCTGAAGGGCCTGTTTCCACGCTATGTGGCTCTATGTCTCTCCCTGCGGCAGGAAATGATGCAGAATGGAAATGGATAAAACTTCAAAATAAGAATATGTGCACGATGGTAAACATCCTGATTATAATTATTCCATCCGAGCAAGCACAAGACAGGTTTGAGAAACCTGACAATCAAAGGTAATCAAGGCATAGTTTAAGATTTTGATTTTAATGAGAGGAAGTATCTGATTGATGTTCATCCCACAGCACAAATGGTTTGTGGACGCGTAATGTGAATTTGTCATGAGGGATCAGTGAACAATGCAAAATGTTGCATACTGCAAACTCGGCTGTAGTGGAACTCGAAGCAACAGGTGTCATTAGGTACAAATAATCATAACATTATTATCGATACGAGGAACTGCAGATGCTGAAATGCTGAGCAAAACACAAAGTGCTGGAGTAATTCAGTGGGACAGGCAGCAACTGTGAAGGCGATAGCATAGGTGACGTTTCAGGTCGGGACCTCATTGTGGAATTCATTGCCACAAAAAGCTGTGGAGGCCAAGTCAATGGATATTTTTAAGGCAGAGATAGATTCTTGACTAGTACGGGTGTCAGAGGTTACGGGGAGAAGGCGGGAGATTGGAGTTAGGAGGGAGAGATAGATCAGCCATGATTGAATGGTGGAGTAGACTTGATGGGCCAAATGGCCTATTTCTGCTCCAATCACTTATAAACATATGACCCTGGGATTGTTGCCTGTTGACATTTATCTGGTTCAAATGTCATCCAACGCCGTCTCATGATAACGCAACAAGTGTAAGCGTTAAGCATTTCTGAGTCAGGCAGTGTTACCAAGATGGTGGATAAGTGCATCGTGGACATGGATCTAGCTCAGATACCATGTTCTTCCATCACCTGCCAAGAATGTGACAAGGGCGGCACGTGGCGCAGCGGTAGAGTTGCTGCCTCACAGCGCCAGAGACCCAGGTTTGATCCTGACTGCGGGTGCCGTCTGTATGGAGTTTGTACCTTCTCCCCATGACCTCGTGGGTTTGCCCCAGGTGCTCGGGTTTCCTCCCACACTCCGAAGACGTGCAGGTTTGCAGGTTAATTGGATTTAGTTAAATTATAAATTGTCCCTAATGTGTGTGATAATGCCAGTGTACGGGGTGATCGCTGGTCGGCGCTGTCTCAGTGGACCAAAGGGCCTCTTTTTACGCTGTATCTCCAAAGTCTAAAGTAAGGAGTACATCAGTTAATGACAGGGTTCCCAACCTGGGGTAAATTTACCCCCTGGGGGTTAAATTTTGCCTACCCACGGGGTAAATTTGTTGATTCTGGATTTGTACATATTTTTTTCTCATTGACTGACTGTGTTTGGTTCCGGTATCTGTTCGTCATTAGTAATAATAATAATAATAGATTTTATTTATATAGCGCTTTTCAGGACTCAAAGTCGCTTTACAATTGAGAGTCAGGAATAAACAAAACAAAATAGAGCAGTAAGACAGAGGGGAGGGGAACATGGGACTAAGGGTATGCAGAGGTGAAGAGATGGGTCTTGAGGCAGGACTGGAAGATGGTGAGGGACTCAGAATTTCGGACCAGTTGTGGGAGGGAGTTCCAGAGCCTGGGAGCTGCCCTGGAGAAGGCTCTGCCTCCAAAAGTGCAGAGGTTTGATTTCGGAGTGGAGAGGAGACCAGTTGATGTGGATCTGAGGGACCGTGAGGGTTGGTAGAGGGAGAGGAGGTCAATGAGATAAGGGGGGGCCAGGTTGTTGAGGGCTTTGTAGGTGAGGACCAGGATTTTGTAGGTGATCCGGTGGGAAATGGGAAGCCAGTGAAGTTCTTTGAGAACTGGGGTGATGTGGTGCCAGGATTTGGTGTGGGTAATGAGTCGAGCGGCTGCATTTTGGACCAGTTGGAGTCGTTTGATGCTGCTGGAATTGATTCCGAAAAGAAGAGAGTTACAGTAGTCCAGTCGGGAAGAGATGAAGGCATGGATGAGTCTTTCAGCAGCGGGGGGTGTGAGAGACGATCTTCATAAAGAAGTGAAATAACATTGTTATGTGCTATTAAAGTTGCCAGGGGTAAAAGGGAACGAGAAAGGTTGGGAACCCCTGCGTTACGGGATGGCCAATGTTTCCTTCTTCAGCAACATCACTATTCCCAGCTCCTGTGAATGACCGAGACTCACTTGTGTCTCTGGTACCGGCGTGATCAAAAGGGAAAAGATCATCATCATAAATTGGGTTGGACAAGAAAGGAGGATGACGGTGGATCATATTTCAACAAAATATGTGAAGCAGCACAAATCAAATGGAAAAATGTACAACCCAAGCACTTAGTCAATGTTGTCAACACAACTCATGAAGTAATTAGGAATTTTGAGATTCAACATATCCAACAAATGTAAAGTGGCAATCATTAATAATGAAATATTTATCCAAAACGGCAGAGCATGCCATGGGAAGTCCTACTTAAACAGAAGAGTGCTGTGGTCAGACCACATAATAAGTACATTTTTCCCATTCTGGTTACCAAAGCACATGGGAGATATCCAATCTTAGTTTTATTTAGTTTAGTTTAGAGATACAGCGCGGAAACAGGCCCTACGGCCCGCCGAGTCCGCACCGACCACACGTTAACACTATCCTACACACACGAGGGACAATTTACACATGCCTGGCCAGCCTGTACGTCTTTGTAGTGTGGCAGGAAACAAAAGATCTTGGAGAAAACCCACGCAGTTCACGGGGAGAACGTGCAAACTCCATGCAGATAGTAGCTGTAGTCAGGATCAAAGCCAGGTCTCTGGCGCTGCAGCTCTACCACTGCAACGCCATGCTGCTCATTGAAGAAATTGTTGGGAAACATTGTAAGTTTATCCCTAGTGTTGAAGATTCGAGCAATGAGGACATTCTGAGTAAATCAGAATTTTTCTTTTGCAGATGTCACAGGAATCATCTGAGAATTAATCAAGTTTTAAATGAAAAGGCAAATTGGCCGAATTGAATGGAATTAAATTGCAAGGAAACACACGTTTAAACTGGTAAAGTGCAAACTTAGGACACGATATTGGGAGGCTCAGATCAATTAGAATTTCGCTGTACCTTAATTGGTACGTGACGATAAACTGACCTTGATCTTGAACCTTGAATTGTATATGGAATGGCCTCCTGGATAATTACAGCTAATCCAGTTCAGACATTCTGGGCGGCACAGTGGTGCAGCGGTAGAGTTGCTACCTTACAGCGCTTACATTGCCAGAGACTTGGGTTTGATCTGCTGTACGGAATTTGTACGTTCTCCCCGTGACCGCGTGGGTTTTCTCCAAGATCTTCATTTCATAATCATCATAATCATACGTTATTAGCCAAGTATGTTTTGCAACATGCGATGAATTTGATTTGCCGTACATTCATACCAATAAAAAGCAACAAAACACACAAAATACATTTTAACATCAACATCCACCACAGTGACTCCTCCACACTCCTCACTGTGATGGAAGGCGAAGCAAAAGTTCAATTTCTTCCCTTCTTTGTCCTCCCGCAGCCGGCGGTCGGGCCGTCCGCGTCGGGCCAATCAAGCTCGTGCATCGGGGGGATCTCAGCTTCCCCGCGCCGGGCGATCGGACCCGGGCCGGGGCTGGTCGAACCTTCTGCGACTTTGGAGTTTCCCGACATCAGTCTCTACCCGAGACTACGAGCTCCTCGATGTTGAAGACCGCAGGCCGCGGTTGGAGCATCCATCCCAGTCAAGAGATCGCAGGCTCCGATGGTAAGTCCACGGCCCCGCAGTGGGGCTCAAAGTCAGTCCCGAGCAAGGCCTCCAGCTCCATGATGTTAGGCCGCAGAGCGACCGGCGATACGATCCGGAAAACAATCGCATCTCCGGCAAGGTAAGAGATTGAAAAAAAGTTCCCCCTGACCTCCTCCCCCACCCCCCACATAAAACAAATCAGAGAACATTAACATATACTTTTAAAACACACTAAAAATACCAAAAAAGACAGACAGACTGTTGGCGAGGCTGCCATCGCTGACGGCGCCACCCACACGCCCACACTCCAAAGACACGTAGGTTTGTAGGTTAATTGGCTTGGTATGAATGTAAAATTGTCCCTAGTGTGTGTGGGATAGCGTTGGTGTGGAGGGATAGCTGATCGGCGTGGATTTGGTGGGCTGAATGGTCTGTTTCCACGCTGCATCTCTAAACTAGACAAAACTAAACATACTGATGGATGTTCCTCAGATTGTCTCTACCATCATTGGTACTACCATTGCCTAGTCTGAGCACCAGCCCTGCCCCAGATGATGGTCGATTTCCTGCGTTCCACGTTTACGTCATACAATTCCCACTCCCATTTTACAAGATCCAGAAGACAGACACCAAATCTCATGCATCTCTAAAGTAAACTAAATCAAAAATGCTGGAGTAACTCAGCGGGTCTGGCAGCATCTCTGAAGAAAAGGAATAGGTGACGTTTCGGCTCGAGACCCTTCTTCAGACTGAGAGTCGGGGGAAATAGGAACAAGAGATATGGACTTTACATAGGACAAATGAATAAAAGATATGCAAAAAACAAGGAGGCTTAAACAATATGATGCCCTATAATGACCAAATCCTTCAAGCCGGTTTTGTCATTCAATTAGAAGGGAGCTGACTTGTGATAACATCCAACATTATTTTTAAGACCTTCACAAAATTTCTTGGAAAGACAAATTTTACAATTTCCTTCATCAAGTAAAAGGGGTAATGGCAACTTTGCAGGGTAACTGCTCTAAATAAAGCAGTGTAAACATCGGTGTTCAGTAAACTCAAAGGAACAGGATATCATTGTAGCGATCATGTGTCAGCTTGATACACCAAACCTACCAGCTTCCTCGGAGATAATTTCTGATTATTGTAACAGTGCAGGTTTCCACAGATTTGCTCTGTCATTACCATTGCACAGACTCTGCCATTGCTATTGAGGTACGTTCTCGATCTTTGCCCAGTATAAATGCCACTCCTTGGTTCCCTTGCTCACCCTTCCAAGTAAGCGAACTAACTGAAAAATGAGACTTTCATCGCCAATTTGAATCTAAATTAAAAAAAGGATGTCTTGACTCGGTCAGAATAGATGTCTTGAATTTGAGAAGTTTTGGCCCCCATATCTGAGGAAGGATGTGCTGGCTTTTGGATAAGTCCAGAGGAGGCTTACAAGAATGATCCCAGGAATGCTTGGGTTAACATATGATGAGCGTTTGAAGGCACAGGGTCTGTACTTGCCTGCACTTGCTGGATTTTAGAAGGATGAGGAGAAACCTAATTGAAACTTACCGAATAGTGAAAGGTCAGGATAGAGTGAATGCGGCGAGGATGTTTCCACCAGTGGGAGAGTCTACGACCAGAGGCCATAGCCTCAGAATTAAAGGACGTACCTTTAGAAAGGAGATGAGGATAATTTCTTTAGTCAGAGTGTGGTGAATCTGTAGAATTCATTGCTCCAGAAGGCTGTGGATGCCAAGTCAATGGTTATTTTTAATGTGGAGATAGATAGATTCTTGATGAGTAAGGGTGTCAGGGGTTATGAGGAGATGGCAGGAGAATGGGATTGAGAGGGGAAGATAGATTAGCTATGATTGAATGGTGGAATAGACTTGGCCAGAGTGAGCACCACCGGAAATTGGAGGAACAGCACCTCATATTCCGCTTGGGGAATCTGCATCCTGGTGGCATGAACATTGAATTCTCCCAATTCTGTTAACCCTTGCTGTCTCCTCCCCTTCCTAGCTCTCCCTCAGCCCTCGGGCTCCTCCTCCTCCTTTTTCCTTTCTTCTCCCCGCCCCCCACCCCCCATCAGTCTGAAGAAGGGTTTCGGCCCAAAACATTGCCTATTTCCTTCACTCCGTAGATGCTGCTGCACCCGCTGAGTTTCTCCAGCTTTTTTTGTGTACGGTGGAATAGACTTGATGGGCCAAATGGCTTAATTCTGTTCCTAGACCTTATGACCTTATGAAACGGTCTATATCATTGAGTATCTATCCAAACCTTTTAAATCAAAATAAAACGCACTTAATTTTTTAAAATTATAGTAAAAACAACTAGAAAAAAATGGCAACTATATGTAAAAAGAAATAGATTTAAGGAAACAAAATAGAAGAACTATTTTAATATAGGAATAGCTCTCAAAATAGTTCAGTAAATTGTAGCCCAAAAAATAATTCAGGAAACTTTAGAAATTAGGAACTGCAGGGTGGGGGTGGGGGGAGGGGGGGGGGTCAGTCTACCTCACGACAGAAGGGGGAGGGGTTGTACAGTTTGATAGCCACAGGGAAGAAGGATCTCCTGTGGCGTTCTGTACTACACCTTGTTGGGAACGAAAGGGATACAAGGATGTTAACGGTAGGAATAGCCTTGACAAATAATGCCTGATGCATTGAGTTACTCCAGCATCTTGCGTTTCAATGGAGATATTTGACTGGGAGATTCGTGGCATTATCTTATCCTGTTTTACTGCAAGTAGAACAAAAACAGTCTGGCAGCGTTCAGTTGAAATAAAACAACATTTCACACTCATCCACTGTTTTTGCTGCTACTGAATGTAAAGGAATCATGTTGGCATCTCAGCGCATTATTGCCATGTGTAAACCGACCCAACCACCACACCACATCTTGAACTGCAGAGTGTTAAAGGCTGGAGCAATTCTTCTCGATACCACACACTCGACAGGTGGGAAGCAGACGTCATTTAACACAGAGATTAGATCAAGAAAGTTGCAGTGATAGCACTCCCCCTCTCCCGCCTTCTGTGGTCTTGTGGTTCACCCTTGGCTTGTATATTTGTTTTAATATTATCGACCTGGGCTGTTGCCAGAAGGGCTTGAGCTACTGTTGGTGATCCAGATGTGTTTAGTTTAGTTTAGTTTAGTTTAGAGATACAGCGCGGAAACAGGCCCTTCGGCCCACCGAGTCCGCCCCGCTCAGCGATCCCCGCACACTAACATTATCCTACACACACACGGACAATGGACAATTTACATTTATACCAAGCCAATTAGCCTACAAACCTGTACGTCTTTGGGGTGCGGGACGAAAACCAAAGATCTCGCAGAAAACTCACGGGATCACGGGGAGAACGTACAAACACCGTACAGACAGAACCCGTAGTGGGGAACGAACCCGGGTCTCCGACTGTGCGAACGCTGTAAGGTGGCAACTCTACCGCTGCGCCACCTTGCCACCCGGGAGACAAAATGCCTTGAAGAAATATAATGAGGAGAGGAATGCGTGGAGGGGAGGAGAGTGATAGTGTGTGGTGGTGGAAAGAATTATGAATAACAATTATCATAACCTTAAACATTCAGGTCAAAGATTTTTTTAATTGCTTTGACCATAATAAATGTTTTTTTTCAAAACAAAGAAGGGTTCAGACCCGAAATGTTACCTATCCATGTTTTCGAGGGATGCTGTCTGGCCTGCTGAGTCAAGGGCCTGTCCCACTATACGGGCTAATTCAAGAGTTCTCCCGAGTTTCCCCTGATTCGAACTCGGAGAATTACGGTAATAACCGCTCGTAGGTACTCGGGGCTCTCGTGGACATTTTTCAACATGTTGAAAAATCTTCACGAGTCTTCACGAGCTTACCGCGTTTCCCAAGTACCTGTCGTTAGCGTTACGAGCCGCTAAGAAACGTCCCGAGCTTCGACGTACCCGCTACGTACATTCTACGTGCTTAGCACGAGTTTGATTTTTTTTTACTCTGGAGAGCTCTTGAATTAGCTCGTACAGTGGGACAGGCCCTTTATTACTCCTGCACTCTGTATCTATCCAGGGTTTTTGTAAAGATGCATTAATCTAATATTTATTACCCATATAACCATATAACCATATAACCATAACAGCACGGAAACAGGCCATCTCGGCCCTTCAAGTCCGTGCCGAACATTTTTTAAATTTTTTTAAAAATTATTCTGAGATAGATTGAAATATACCAAAGAAACCAAACTATACACTGTAAATGGCTTGATTGGAATTATGTATTGTCTTCCCGCTGACTGGATAGCGCTAAACAAAAGGTCTTCACTGTACCTCGGTACACGTGACAATAAACTAAACTGAACAGGGAACGAACGATTCTAACATTGCTCCAATGTCTGACATTAGAAAGGAAATGTAGGAAATTCCAGGGCTTGAGTTTGTTAGGTCTGAGGTAGTTTGTAATTTTAGAAAGATTATATCGATCAACTTGTGATGAGGAGATCCTGATTCGAAAGCCATTCACGACAGACATAGATAATTAAGCTTCTCCAGATGGTGAATTTGCAGTTTGAGCCAAGGATATTTGTTTGTAGACAGAAAAAATCGCAATGAAATATATACGCTCCTGCATTATTTAAGTCTGTCGCTTGTTCAAGTCGTGGCTCTGAAGGATATCTGGCGTGTGATGTTTTCAAGATGAATCAAGGACAGTGTAAATGTTTCGAGAGAAGGCAAAAGGAACAGAAAATAAAATGGGTAAGAAGGAACTGCAGATGCTGGTTTAAACCGAAGATGGACACAAAAAGCTGGAGTAACTCAGCGGGACAGTGGAACTCAGCGGGATAGAGGGACAGTATCTATAGAATTCTCTGCCTCAGAGGGCAGTGGAGGCCGGTTCTCTGGATGCTTTCAAGAGAGAGCTAGATAGGGCTCTTAAAAATAGCGGAGTCATGGGATACGGGGAGAAGGCAGGAACGGGGTACTGATTGGGGATGATTAGCCATGATCACATTGAATGGCGGTGCTGGCTCAAGGGCCAAATGGCCTACTCCTGCACCTATTGTCTACTGTCTATTGTCTATTGTCTATTGACAGGCAGCATCTCTGGAGAGAAGGAATGGGTGACGTTTCGTGACGAGACGCTTCTTCAGACTGGTTAGGGATAAGGGAAACAAGAGATAGAGATGGTGATGTGGAGAGATAAAGAAGAATTAATGAAAGATATGCGAAGGACTTGGCCTCTGTAATAAAATGATCAGTATGCAGAAGTAATCTTACCGCTAAACAATATTAATTCTTGCCTGATTTCTATCCTATTTTTTATCCAAGACTTTTAAAACACAGATGTTACTGGCTTTTATTAAATATGGTTCAGATGGAAACAATATATAGAAATGAAATGTGTGCCAGAGGATTGGAAGCCTGCCAGGATAATATTCTTGCTCAAGACTAAATAGATAAACCAGTTAAACAATACCCAAACGGGCCAAAATTAAGAAGACAGATTTTAGCAGGTGAATGCATGCAAAAGGGGTTAAATAAGTTCAAGAGTTTCTTGAAGAAATATTGAAGAGTTTAAGTATTGATAAAATGAATGGGCACAATATAATTTTTCCAAGGGTGTTTGACTTGATGCCATTTGGGACGTTTTCTAATTAAGTAATGGCAAATGGCATTAATCGATTGATGGATATGAAGTTGATTAGAGAACAGAAAGCAGTGGATACTAGTTAATGGTCGAGACTTATGGTTGTAATTAACATAAAGTGACAGATATTTTTGTTTAAGAAGGAAATGCAGATGCTGGAAAATCGAAGGTAGACAAAAAGTGCTGGAGAAACTCAGCGGGTGCAGCAGCATCTATGGAGCGAAGGAAATAGGCAACGTTTCGGCCCGAAACCTTTAAGGGAATAGGCAACCCTTAAGGAAATAACCCTTAAGGAAATAGGCAAAATTTCGGACCGAAACCCAAGGGTTTCGGCCCGAAACGTTGCCTATTTCCTTCGCTCCATAGATGCTGCTGCACCCGCTGAGATTCTCGAGCACTTTTGTCTACGACAGATATTTTTGGCTTTCTGAGCTTACGTATTTTCACATTGGAATCCTAATGATGCTGTCAGAGACGTCAAGCTTCCCTGCGTGCTGGGCCACATGTAGGCTTTGCCTCTGGGGAGGCACGGTGGCGCATCGGGTAGAGTTGCTGCCTTACAGCGCCATGGACCCAGGTTCGATCCTGACCAAGGGTACTGTCTGTATGGAGTTTGTACCTTCCTCCCGCCACCTCCGTGGGTTTTCTCCGGGTCCTCCCGGTTTTCCTCCCAGACGGCACAAAGATGTGCAGGTTTGTTGGCTAATTGGCTTTTGTAAAATTATAAATTGTCCCTTGTGTGTAGGATAGTGTTAATGTGTGGGGATCGCTGGTCGGTGTGGACTCGGTGGGCCGGAGGGCCTGTTTCCACGCTGTATCACTAAACTAAACTAGCGAACTGGGTGATTTCATGTGAATTTCTGTTACATCCACTCTTCTGTAAAATACCTCAACAATCTGCTTTATCATACTTGGTCTTAATAGTTTTTTTATAGTACACTCAACTTAGCAAACACGCTGATCCCAAATACATAAATTATATATGTGAATTTGAATTCCCTCATATAAGTACTGCATAGTATAATGTGCTTTTGATATTTGTCCTTCCTTGTTTCAAATACATTAATAATTTTGTTTCTGCCTTTACATTTTCTGTGGACGATCCTGGCATTAATGAATGTGCAATAAACTGTATAAGTATAAAAGTTGCCCTTTTCCCTCCCTGGTTTGCTCTCTGTGAAAATTCTTTAACATGAGTGATGACTTTATGGATTTTCTGACACCATAGATGCACTGTAGAATGCATTTTATCGGGATGCATCACAGCTTGGTTTGTTAACAGCTCCATCCAAGCCCGCAAGAAATTGTAGGCCTGTCCCGCCGAGTTACTCCAGCATTTTGTGTCTATCTTCGGTGTAAACCAACATCTGCAGTTCCTTGGTAGACACAAAATTATGGAGCAACTCAGCGGGTGAGGCAATATCTCTGGAGAGAAGGAATGGGTGACGTTTCGGGTTGAGACCCTTCTTCAGAGGTCTCGACCCGAAATGCCGCCCATTCCTTCTCTCCAGAGATGCTGCCTCACCCGTTGAATTACTCCAGTATTTTGTGTCTACCTTCGATTTAAACCAGCATTTGCTGTTCTTTCTCACTCATTTGCAGTTCCTTCCTACGCATGAAGTATGTGCAGGCAGATTAGAGTTAGTCTTGGCTTCATGACTGGCACAGACGTTGTGGGCCAAAGGGCCTGTTGCTGTGCTATGTTAAATGCTTCAACTCTATTCTCTGCTGCATCTTTAGCATCAACTATGACTCTGTGTACAGTTGCTTAGATTATCTTTCGTTTCTCTTGCGTTATGGATCAGCTCAATTTGTTTTTATTTCCTGGTTTAGCTCAAACAACAGCTCCACAGCCACCTCGCCAAATCCCCTTCGCGCTTGGGAACTAAAAAAAAAAAAATCTTGGGTGGTTTACAAATTGGCCCCAGAATACTCTGGGCAAGGGAATGGAAAATGAGGGCCAGGGTTCCCCCAGCACTGTTATCCAGTGGTAGAAAATGTACAGTTGTGGATATTGGACGTGGATAATGTTGAGCTCAGCCACGGCATTCCTCTCACCATATCTACACTCACACTGGAAGAACATTGACTTGGATGATGCACGGGAAGATGGCTGGAGGTCTCAGAATCACATTCCCACCATGTGTCGAGTCATTCACGAGCGGAGCTCAGAGTGTTGTTGGGAACACTGAAACTGCAGAGGAAAAGTATCCAATTCCCCAGCGCCTTCTCAGGCAGTAACTTTACTTCCAACAAAATCATATTTCAATTTTTGCAGCCTCTTGTCATGGGCCAATTGACTTTAAACACAATAGCCTTGAAAGCGGAAGAGAAAAATAAACATTTGCACCTTTTTTGTAACGCGCAAACCATGCATACAGAGTGTTTTGTGCCTGTTTTGCAATGTTTGTTCTCATTTCCTGTTGAAGTCCTGCGAATCAGGAAATTGGCCCGGTTAGTTCTTGCCATTATTCATCCTGACACGTGTCAGCTCCCTGTTATATGTTACATGGGTAATGTAACATGTAACAATACGTGCCACGTGTGTCTTCCGAATTCCTGGCAGAAATTGGGACCTCTGTGGGAGCAGGGAGGTTCTACTGCAGTTGTACAGGGTCTTGGTGAGACCACACCTGGAGTATTGCGTACAGTTTTGGTCTCCAAATCTGAGGAAGGACATTATAGTCATAGAGGGAGTGCAGAGAAGGTTCACCAGACTGATTCCTGGGATGTCAGGACTTTCATATGAAGAAAGACTGGATAGACTTGGCTTATACTCGCTAGAATTTAGGAGATTGAGAGGGGATCTTATAGAAACGTACAAAATTCTTATGGGGTTGGACAGGCTAGATGCAGGAAGATTGTTCCTGATGTTGGGGAAGTCCAGGACAAGGGGTCACAGCTTAAGGATAAGGGGGAAATCCTTTAAGACCGAGATGAGGAAAAACGTTTTCACACAGAGAGTGGTGAATCTCTGGAACTCTCTGCCACAGAGGGTAGTTGAGGCCAGTTCATTGGCTATATTTAAGAGGGAGTTAGATGTGGCCCTTGTGGCTAAAGGGATCAGGGGGTATGGAGAGAAGGCAGGTACAGGATACTGAGTTGGATGATCAGCCCTGATCATATTGAATGGCGGTGCAGGCTCGAAGGGCCGAATGGCCTACTCCTGCACCTATTTTCTATGTATCTATGTATCTATGTAAGTTCATAAGTTGCTGGAGCAGAATGTGGAGGGTTTAGCGGTTTGAGAAACGACTACTGGAGTTTCAACCAAAAACTTGATTCGAAAGTAAGTTGCAGTACACAGGTTTGTCAAACACGTCTGACCACATCGGTGGTCAGCACTGAACTAACTCGCGCCAAGGGAAAACCGTGCGAAAACAACGGCCCCTCCCGGATCACGTGACCGCGGCTTCCGAACGCCGGGTTCGATATCTGCGTGCGCTAGGTGGCGCCGCTACAAGGGTGACGTTTCGAGTTCAGACATGCTGGTACTCCAGCATTTTGTGTCTATCTTCTTTTTTGATACAGTTTAGTTGCTTTTATACAGCTTTAAAATCCTATTACATCAATTTACCCATCAAAACTCTTACTTATTTTAACCATATCCAAATTAATCTGCCATTACTGATTATTAATTTATTGTACTATTGATTATTGTTCATAGTAAGTTCATACGTTCAAGGAGCAGAATTAGGCCATTCAGCCCATCAAGTCTACTCCGCCATTCAATCATGGCTAATCTATCTTTCCCTCTCAAATTCATTCTCCTGCCTTCTCCCCATAACCCCTGACACCCGTAACAATCAAGAATGTCAATCTCCGCCTTAAAAATATTGTGTCTTTATTTGTGTTATTGTATTAATGGGCTTGAAAAGCTACATTTCCAAGGCAAAGACTTTGTGTTCTCTTGTCACTGTCTTGAACAAAACTGTTCAAATCATTCTGATGCCAAGTTAAACCAGACCATTTATTCACATCACTCCAAAGCCTGCCTATTCTGTCTCTATATCTGATTCCACACTTATCTTAATTGTTCTACTCCCATAGTCTACATTCGCGATCTTTAGATTGGATTATTGCTATTCGGTCTCCCTTATATCGTGCTCTTAAACTTGAGGTTATCCAAAATTCTGCCCAACTAACTTACAAGTAACCCTGAACTGGGCGGCACAGCGGTAGAGCTGCTGCCTTACACCGCCAGAGACCACGGGTTCGATCCTGACTTGGGGCGCTGTCCGCACAAAGTTTGTACGTTCTCCCCGTGACCTGCGTGGGTTTTCTCCGAGATCTTCGGTTTACTCCCACGCTCCAAAGACGTACAGGTTTGCAGGTTAATCGGCTTGGTACAAATGTATAAATGTAAAATTGTCCCTAGTCGGTGTGGGATTGTGTAAGTGTACGGGGATGGCTGGTCGGCATGGACTCGGTGGGCCGAAGGGCCTGTTTCCGCGCTGTATCTCTAAACTAAACTAAACTAAACTAAAGTAAACTAAACATCCATCGCCCTAGTTCTTGCTGACATCATGAGAAGCAACACTTTGATTTTAAAATTCCATCCTTGGTTTCCAAATCCCCTCTGCCTTGCCCCTCCCTTGTAATCTTGCATGTAATAAATACAAAAAATATTCCTTCCAATGCAAGGATTAAAGCTGTCCAGCAGTTGATTCATTCAACAGATCAATATTAATTCCAATGATATATTGGGTATCTTTTATATATTTCACATCCTGTTTTTCACAGGTTTGAATAGTTTTACTGCTCCAATGTCCTCGGTTGCCGTCACAGCCTAATATTTTGCAGGCCATGTTCATTTTTCCATATAAGGTTCACATTTTCCATACTGACTACAACGTTACCACATCAAAGCAAATGAGACACTGGAAATATCCATTCATAAAATCACCAGCTACCTCAAAGTATCCTCAAGTCACTTGTTCCGATACATATCATGCTCGTGAAACGTGGTCTCCGTTTCAGACTGCCAAGAAAACAATTGTCAGGCCACCGAGCTGAAGAAAGAACTATCTCCTCCAACAACTACCACCCAGCTTTCCAATTACTTTCATTAATATTACAAGTGGATTTGAAGGCAGCGGCTTTAATTCAGTAGTTGAACGTCAATGGTGATGTTTGACAATTTGTAGCCTGCAGGTAGATTGTGTAATTGCGATGGTTCAGACTCTCAGATGCCACCAGGGATTTTAGTGCAGAAGATGAGGTGGCCAGACTTCAGCCTGCATTGTAAGTATGGGCATTTATAGGATGCGTCTAGAGATTTTACACTGCATCAAATCTTCCGCTCAACCACATGGTCTGCCCCTTTGGTACCTTTGTAGCCAGAGGGTGCAAGCAGCAAAAAAAAAAATGTCTGCTTGCAAATCACACAAGAAATGGGAGACGGATTGACAGCCATAGCACCAGAATAGTGGGCGTTAAGATCCCAATATCACCACCAATGCCTTTATTCATAGAACAAAGGAAGTCTTTGCCCAAATATTAATTCTTAACCAATGGTACTAAGTTGGTTAGTTTTAGTTGGTTTATTGTCAAGTGTACCGAGGTACAGTGAAAAGTTTTTGTTTCGGGCTGACCAGTCAGCGGAAAGACAATACATGATTACACTCGTGCCATTTACAGTGAATAGATACACGATAAGGGAATAACGTTTAGTGCGAGGTGAAGCCAGCAAAGTCCGATCAACGATAGTCCCAGGGTCACTAAAGAGGTAGATAGTAGCTCAGCACTGCTCTCTGGTTGTGGTAGGAAGATTCATTTGCCTGATAATAGCTGGGATGTCACAGCTAATGCCTTTATTCATAGAACACAGGAAGTCTTTGCCTAAATATTCATTCTTAACCAATAGTACTGAGTAGTTCAGTTTAGTTTAGTTTTAGTTGGTTTATTGTCACGTGTACCGAGGTACAGTGAAAAATGTTTGTTGCGTGCTATTCAGTTTGTGGAAATACAATATATAATTACAATCATGCCATTCACAATCTACAGATACATTATAAAGGGAAATAACGTGAAAATCGCAAGATAAAGTCCAGTAAAGCCCAATCAAAGATAGTCTGAGAGTCTTCAATGGGGTAGACAGTAGCTCAGGACTGCTCTGTAATTGTTGGTAGACTCCCAAGTAGTGTTTAGTTTAGCTTAGTTTATTTTAGAGATACTGTGCCGGAACAGGCCCTTTGGCCACTGAGTCCGCGCTGACTAGCGATCCCCGTACACTACCACTATCCTACACGCTAGGGACAATTTACAATTTTCACCCCAAATTAATCTACAAAACTGTACGTCTTTGGTGTGTGGGAGGTAACCAGAGCACCCGGAGAAAACCACCTGGTCACAGGGTGAATGTACAAACTCTGTACAGCCAGCACCTGTAGTCAGGATCGAACCTGGGGCTATGGTGCTGTTAGGCAGCAACTATACCACTGTGCCACCATGCAGCCCAACAGTGTGAGAATATTGTACACAGCCTCTTAAACTCATTCTACACTCATTCTTCTAAATTCTCAGTGTTAAATCAGCGTTTAGAAAGATGAGAGGGATTCTCATTGAAACATATAAGATTGTTAAGGGCTTGGACACGCTAGAGGCAGGTAACATGTTCCCGATGTTGGGGGAGCCCAGAACCAGGGGCCACAGTTTAAGAATAAGGAGTAAGCCATTTAGAACGGAGACGAGGAAACACTTTTTCTCACAGAGTGGTGAGTCTGTGGAATTCTCTGCCTCAGAGGGTGGTGGAGGCAGGTTCTCTGGATGCTTTCAAGAGAGAGCTAGCTCTTAAAAATAGTCAGGGGATATGGGGAGAAGGCAGGAACGGGGTACAGATTGGGGATGATCAGCCATGATCACACTGAATGGCGGTGCTGGCTCGAAGGGCCGAATGGCCTACTCCTGCACCTATTGTCTATTGTCTATTGTCTAAATCCCGTGCGGTGATCAGCCTGTCGTACCAGTTTATCTTTGATCTCCGTGAATCTTATGCTATCCTCCTTCCTAGCTGTTAAAATTGCTACAAAGCTTTAACGAGGTTGCATTGAAATCATACTCACAATTGTAACATGATCCAGCTAAGTCATATAAATCACAAGCAGTGGCAGTCCCAACAATTACTACTGAGTATTCTGAGGTAAAATAATCTGAAAAAAACTGGACCAACTACAATTGCTCTTCTGTTCCTCAGTATATTTCATGTCATTCATTTGCTGCTCCTCTAATATTAAAGGTTACAATTTTTGCCAACAAACTTATCGTAGTTTATCAAACCTTTGGGTGTGAGTGGATTAGTATGGGAGGGTCAAGGAAAGAGCGTTCATGTCGCGGCCCTGTTTCCACCAATCTTTCCGTCACTATGCACAAGCACAAGAAGCGCAAGATGCCATTGTACGCAGATGCCGAGAAGTGTGTTCAGCTCTGGCTGAACAATTTCTAATCTTGTGATGTGGACTCGATAAGAAGAAGAGGGATGTGGAGGCCAAGTCAATGGATACTTTTGAGGTGGAGGTTGATAGATTCTTGATTAGTACGGGTGTCAGAGGTTACGGGGAGAAGGCAGGAGAATGGGGTTGAGGGGGAAAGATGGATCACCCATGACTAAATGGCGGAGTGGGCCAAATAGCCTAATTCTGATCCTATGACTTATGAAGATGGACTTAGTCCTTATATGCAATACATCAGCTATCATCCAACCAACCTTTCTGTTATGTTGTCAAAAGAACAATCATAACAATGAGCATGAAGAAACTGCAGATGCTGGTTTACACTGACGATAGTCACAAAAAGCTGGAGTAACTCAGCGGGTCAGGCAGCATCTCTGGAGAGAAGGAATGGACGACGTTTCGGGTCGTGACCCTTCTATCTAGAAATGTTGCCTATCCCGTTGAGTTACTCCAGCTAAACTAAACTAAGCTTTTTGTATAAGAAAGAACTGCAGATGCTGGTTTAAATTGAAGGTCGACACAAAATGCTGGAGTAGCTCAGCAGGTCAGGCAGCATCTCTGGAGAGAAGGAATGGACGATGGTTCGGGTCGAGACCCTTCTTCAAACTTCTTCAAACATTTTGTATGTACTTTGGCTCCATGCTGAATTATGAATCTAATATGAATCTGGTATGGTCCCTTGTCTTATTTCATTTTAACCTCTATTTCGACCCCCTGCGGCTGCCTCAGATACCTTTCCTTACTTCATCGTGCAGATATGTCTGTTCTGTAGCCAAACCATCTCTGAAGGCCTGACATTGCTAAGTTAATATTTTACCTGCCAACCATTGATTCCAGGTCCCTTATCAAATCTATGAAACTTGCTCTGTCCTGGGTAGAAGGTTTCCACAATTGATTTTTTTCTTTGTCTTTCTGCGACTTTAAATCGAACGATATTGAGTTTCCCGAATAGTTTCTCACTGAAAGACACTTTCTGTCACTCACTTGGGTTTGTTGGTTTAGAGATGCAGCGTGGAACCAGACATGTCAAACTAAAGTCCAACCAAACCTAGGTCGACAGTAGATCACAGTTACTGAGGTAGGGTTGTAGTTAGTGCACAAATGATCAAATTTACAACACTACCTAATAAACTACTAGAGCTGACCATCTGAACCAACTTGATACTCATAATGTGTAGGTAGGAAGTGCAGATGCTGGTTTATACCGAAGCTAGACACAAAATGCTGGAGTAACTCTGTGGGTCAGGCAGCATCTCTGGAGAAAAGGGTCGGAACCCTTCTTCAGACACATTAGTCATACTCATACTCTGATACTCATACTTGCATGAGAATCATTTAATAAATACACTGATACAATTTTAGAAAGGAATTCTAACTGACTAAATATGTACGAAGGAATTGAAGATGCTGGTTTACACCAGAGATAGACACAAAGTAACTCAGCGGGTCAGATTCCTCAGATTTGGAGACCAAAACTGTACGCAATACTCCAGGTGTGGTCTCACCAAGACCCTGTACAACTGCAGTAGAACCTCCCTGCTCCTATACTCAAATCCTTTTGCTATGAATGCTAACATACCATTCGCTTTCTTCACTGCCTGCTGCACCTGCATGCCTACTTTCAATGACTGGTGTACCATGACACCCAGGTCTCGTTGCATCTCCCCTTTTCCTAATCGGCCACCATTCAGATAATAGTCTACTTTCCTGTTTTTGCCACCAAAGTGGATAACCTCACATTTATCCACATTATACTGCATCTGCCATGCATTTGCCCACTCACCCAGCCTATCCAAGTCACCTTGCAGCCTCCTAGCATCCTCCTCACAGCTAACACTGTCCCCCAGCTTCGTGTCATCCGCAAACTTGTTGCATTCAATTCCCTCGTCCAAATCATTAATATATATTGTAAATAGATGGGGTCCCAGCACTGAGCCTTGCGGTACCCCACTAGTCATTGCCTGCCATTGTGAAAAGGACCCGTTTACTCCTATTCTTTGCTTCCTGTCTGCCAGCCAGTTCTCTATCCACATCAATACTGAACCCCCAATACCGTGTGCTTTAAGTTTGCATACTAATCTCTTATGTGGGACCTTGTCGAAAGTCTTCTGAAAGTCCAGATATAACACATCCACTGGTTCTCCCTTATCCACTCTACTAGTTACATCCTCGAAAAATTCTATAAGATTCGTCTGACATGATTTACCTTTCGTAAATCCATGCTGACTTTGTCCAATGATTTCACCACTTTCCAAATGTGCTGCTATCCCATCTTTAATAACTGACTCTGGCAGTTTCCCCACTACCGATGTTAGACTAACTGGTCTGTAAATCCCCGTTTTCTCTCTCCCTCCCTTTTTAAAAAGTGGGGTTACATTAGCTACCCTCCAATCCTCAGGAACTACTCCAGAATCTAAAGAGTTTTGAAAAATTATCACTAATGCATCCACTATTTCTGGGGCTACTTCCTTAAGTACTCTGGGATGCAGCCTATCTGGACCTGGGGATTTATCGGCCTTTAATCCATTCAATTTACCTAACACCACTTCCCGGCTAACCTGGATTTCACTCAGTTCCTCCATCTCATTTGACCCCCGGTCCCCTGCTATTTCCAGGCAGATTATTTATGTCTTCCTTAGTGAAGACTGTAGATGATATATGCATGTGCCTTTAATATAGTGACCTCATCACAACTAACCACTCCCCATATCACAAGTATAACTACAACCTCCCCACCCACAGATCGCTCTCTAGTTCCTGTGACAGACCACGTACAGCTAGTGCAATATGTAATGCTCCAGTATGAATAAAGATAGTAAAGTAACGATGTGTCGTTATAGCATCTTTACATGGTGTCAGAAGTGGGAGCTGAACCCACTCCATCCCACTTCTGAAAGTAAAAATAAAAAAAAAATTTAAAAAAGCCCGTCAGCCTGATGTGCTCATTTTCGATTCAGACATTGCCCATCGATGGGATGTCTTCAAACGTGACTTTGACCACTATGTCACGATCGCTCATCCTGCCGCCACCCCAGAGCTCACAGCCTCTCTGCTTCTCAACTTGGCTGGTCCCGAGGCCCTGGCTCGCTCAGACTTCTTTGTCTACGCTGAGGGAGAATCTGCTCGGGACCCGGTATGTCTGGTGGCTAAGTTTAATGCTATTTGTGACATTCCAACAAACTGCATCTTAGAACGTTTTAAACTGTTCGCGTGGCGTCAGCTCCCTGGGGAATCTGCAGAGAACTATGTCGCTACCGTCATCGGCTCTGCGGGGTCGCCCAGGTCTTATCTCGTCGGCCATGCGGGAGCCATTTACCGACGGTCCCGCCAGCACTTTCGGCTCGTCAACGAGCCGCAGCCGCCCGCCGCGGATCCCTTTGCTCCCCCACTGCCGTTTCCGCGTCCGGGCGATGCTCTGCCCGTCCTTCCTAACATGCAACGGTCTACACCACCTCAACTCCTTCCGTCCCACCCTACTCCGGCTAGTCCTCGCTCGCCTGCCCGCGCTCTGCCCGCTCCTGATCCCGCATCACCTCCGGTTCTGGTGCCGCCGTCTCCTCCGTCTCCTCCCGTTTCCCCCTTTCCGGTTCGTCTGTCCCCATCGGTGCCTCTTCTTCCTGCCGGAAGGGAGGATGGCGAGATGCGAACCCGGTCAGGATGTCTTGTCAAACTGCCTGTCCGCTATGGCGATTTTGTCCTAGCGCATGAGCCGTGGTCGCCCTGTCACTATGGTATTTGCCTGTCGTTTCCAAGGGGAAGGATGTAGATGATATATGCATGTGCCTTTAATATAGTGACCTCATCACTACTAACCACTCCCCATATCACAATTATAACTACAACCTCCCCACCCACAGATCGCTCTCTAGTTCCTGTGACAGACCACGTACAGCTAGTGCAATATGTAATGCTCCAGTATGAATAAAGATAGTAAAGTAACGATGTGTAGTTATAGCTTCTTTACAAAGACTAAACTTCGTTTTGAAGAAGTGGCAACTTCACCAAAGACGTTTTAAGTTCCCAAAAATCCTTTGGTCATATTTCTTACGGATCTTGCTGTAATGCCAAATGTGGATGTGTTGTAAATAATTTAAGGAATGGGGACTAGTGGTTGTTACCAGGGATGAATGCAGAGTGGGGAAGTGCAAAGAATTCATTGTCTTCTGCTTCGATGTCAGCATCTCATCCATTTGAGAATGTATGAAATAGTCGGCCAAATGGCCTCTCCCATTGAGTCCATGCCAAACATCCATCTCACAGATGAGGAGGAATGTCTTTAGTCAGAAGGTGGTGAATCTGTGGAATTCATTGCCACAGACGGCTGTGGAGGCCAAGTCAAGGCATATTTTTAAGGTTGAGATTGTTAATTTCTTGATTAGTACAGGTGTCAGGGGTTATGGGGAGAAGGCAGGAGAGAGAAAGATAGATCAGCCATGATTGAATGGCCATTCGGCCCATCAAGTCTACTCCACCATTCAATCATGGCTGATCTATCTCTCCCCTTTAACCCCATTTTCCTGCCTTCTCCCCATAATCTCTGACACCCGTACTAATCAAGAATCTATCTCTCTCTGCCTTAAATGTATCCACTGCTTTCTGTGGAAAATAATTCCACATATTCACCACCCTCTTTAAAGCTTCTTCCTAATTCCTTTCTCCCTGATAGATCAGTTTAAGTCCCTCTATGCAGCACTGGTTAAACTCCAACTTACTGCAAGGATATTGATCCCAGCCGTGTGAAGGTGCATCCTGTGTACAGAACTGCTCCTAATATCTCCTTGAACCTCTCCCTCCACCAGCACTTCCCAGCCATACATTAACTTGATTTATCCTGTGCTTGGATATGTGACCTTTACCGCCTGCTATATACATAAGTGATCTGGATGTGAATGTAGGAGTTATGATAAGTATGATCTGTGGAGACACAAAAATGTCACGTCCATTCCTTTCACAGATGCTACCTGATCTGCTGAGTTACCCTGGCGCTTTGCGTTTTACTTATTCAGCAGCACAGTTATGCCTCTGACTCCGCAATTCATCCTCTTTTGGGGCAATGTTCCTCTTTTTCTATGTTATTATGCGGATTATATGTCTGGAAAAGGTTTGTGTGTCCACATGATATTAATATATAATCGGTTCCTATTTCCTTTTTATAATTTCTCTTGTATACTACATAGGGCAGCAGCGGCAGAGACCCGGATTCGATCCCGACCACGGGTGCTGTCTGTACGGAGTTTGTACGTTCTCCCCGTGACCGCGCGGGTTTTCTCCGAGATCTTCGGTTTCCCCCACATTCCAAAGACGGACAGGTTTGTAGGTTAATTAGCTTGGTATAAGTTGTAAATTGTCCCTAGTGTGTGTAGGATAGTGTTAATGTGTGGTGATCGTAGATCGATGCAGACACGGTGGGCAGAAGGTCCTGTTTTTGCGCTGTATCTCGAAAATAAACTAAACTAAACCTTTTGTATGTACGTTGGTTCTCTGCTGAATTATGAATCTAATGTGCTTCTAATATGGTCCCATGTCTTATATCATTTTAATCTCTATTTCTATCTCCTGCCTCAGATACTTTTCCTTTCTTCATCCTGGGGATATGCCCTGTAGCCCAACTATCTCCACTTCAAAGGCCTGGCATTCTTCACGAGAAGGATCCCAACCCGAAACGTCACCTATCCATGTCCTCTGGAGATGCTGCCTGCCCCGCTGAGTTACTCCAGCACTTCGTGTCTTTTTTTTTTGTAAACCAGCATCTGCTGTTCCTTGTTTCTTCAATCCGTAGTCTCTTTTGCAGCTGCTGAAACTCTGCAACCTTAAATCTATCTGTAGCATTGATTGCAAAGATCACAACATCAGCCATTTCCCCTACTGCGCAAGATATTTTTTTCAAGCATTCAGTAATGTCCCAGAGCTGAGCACCAGGGAGCCGGGTCACTATGCAAGACCGAAGCAGAAAATAGTGGAAACACTCAGCAGGTCAGGCAGCCTCTGTGGAAAGAGAAACAAGGTTAATCTTTCATTTCCGAGACCCTCGGTCAGATTTCAAACACATGGAGTTCTTTTGATTTTCACATCACGTGAGGTTTGTACTGATAGTTTCAGAAACACCTGATAGGATAGGAGAGGTTTAGAGGGATTATAGGCCAAACGCAGACAGGTGGGACTAGTGTAGCTGGGACATGTTGGTCAGTGTGTGCAAGAGGGGCCGAAGGGCCTGTATCCATGCTGTATCACTCTATGGCTCCATAACGCTATTACACCGCTCTATCCTCTTGAAAGTTAATTCTCCTATAATACATTTACAAATATATTTCATTTGGGTAGCTTACAACCCAATGGTATGAAATTTGATTTCTCTAACTTCAAGTAACCCTTGCTTTCCCTCTCCCTCCATCCCTCCTCACCCTAGTTCTCTGACTAGTTTCACTGTCCTTCTGATTAATATTACTGATTGCTCACCTCATTGTCACCTTCCCCTCAGCTAAAAATTAAACCATTCTACATTTCCTTATCGTCGTCTGCTTTGATTTGACGTTTTCGCACCTTGCCCTTAGATATCTCCAGACTCCCTCTCCCCTGACTCTCAGTCTGAAGAAGGGTCTCGACTGGTCTGCTCGCGTCCGGCTCCGCTGGCTTGTGTGTGAGAGAGAGAGAGAGGGAGCGGGTCTTTGTGTAGTGCCGTAATACCATGTGAAGGGTGGCGTGCACATATCTGGTGATGGTTATAAATGGCATGAATTAATAAGGGTCAATCTACAGAAACGTCACCCATTCCTTCTCTCCAGAGATGCTGCCTGTCCCACTGAGTTACTCCAGCACATTGTGTCTATCTTTGGTGGACTGTATAACCAGCATCTGCACTTCATTCCAATACATTTATGGACTTTGGTTTGATTTGATGCACGGTAGTGTGAAGGTGCTTTAAACTGCAATCTGTTGTGAAGCAGCAGTTCTTACCACTGTGTTACTGGCTTTATTTAAACCAACTTCATTTACCAGTAGACCCAATGATATGATGAATAGATTTAACTGTTTTAATTAATTTAAATGAAGCAGGAACAAAACAATTATTTTAAACAGTTCGATAGATTCACTGGAGAAGGAGATCCTGGATATAACATATAACATTCTTAAGGGATTGGACAGGCTAGATGCAGGAAAAATGGTCCCGATGTTGGCGGAGTCCAGAACCAGGGGTAACGGTTTAAGAATAAGGGGCAGGCCATTTAGGACTGAGATGAGGAAAAACATTTTCACCCAGAGAGTTGTGAATCTGTGGAATTCTCTGCCACAAAAGGCAGTGGAGGCCAATTCACTGGATGTATTCAAGAGAGAGCTAGATATAGATCTTGGGGCTAATGGAATTAAGGGATATGGGGAAAAAGCAGGAACGGGGTACTGATTCTGGATGGTCAGCCATGATCATATTGAATGGCGATGCTGGCTCGAAGGGCCGAATGGCCTACTACTGCACCTACTTTTGATGCTTCTCACTGAATGATTGCAGAAAGAAAGACATTTGTGTTAATTACTTCAAGAATCAAGAGAGTTTCATTGTCATGTGTCCCAGATAGAACAATGAAACTCTTACTTGCAGCAGCACAACAGAATGTGTAAACATAGGACACTGTAAACAATATAATAAGCAAGAGAAAAAAAGTTATGTGTGTATATATATATATATATACACACATATACGCCCATATATTTACACACACACACACACATATACACATATACACACACACACACACACACACACACACACACACACACACACACACACACACACACACACACACACACACACACACACACACACATATATATATATATATATATATATATAATAAACAAGAGAAAAAAAGTTCAGTATGTGTGTATGTACAGTACATATACACAAACACGCACATATACATATAAACAAACAATACAAACAATAATAGTGTAAAAGTATTTGCAAAGTAATGTCCAGATTAACTGAGGAGATTTCACAGATTCATCCATGCGTGTGCTGTGATTGTTTTTGAATAAGCTGTGACCAGCAATTCTCTAAAATGAATTGTAGATTTTGCTATTTTATTTTATTGTGTGTCCGTTAACATGCAGATAGCTTATTAATGAATATAAAATTAGTTATTACCCTGTAGCATAAGTGTGTGCAGGATGTTTAGCTACAATTTTGGCTTTGGGCTTGGTTTTCTTGCTTGATCGCTTCCCCTGGTTCGATAGCACGAGTACTTTGTGTTTTAACAGTAATGTTACTTAATGTTTTCTTTTCCATGTTTTTATTGATCAGGTTTCAGGGTTTCAATTAATTTACACCCGAAACGTCACTCTTGGAGTAGTTTTGACTCACGGGAAAAACTTTTGTCATGTTCAAATTTCATTCTGCCTGTGAGACATCAATATCCTTTTGGTTTTCCGTGACTTCAGCTTTATTTGAAGAAGAATTTGCATCTAAAACTCAGCAATTCCTTTTAAAAATGTTGAAAAAAAACACAAACTGGCCGAGTGTTTCCATAGTCCCTTTACCAGCTTAAACTTTAGATGTATGATTCAGTTTCTCGTCCAAAGAAAATCCTTTGAAGATATATCTGTGATTTATTCTCAGCAAGCTCTATAGCACCAGTCAGTAGAAATAGTTATTTGCTAGTTTCCCCGAACAAGAGCAATTTGCTGAAAGGAATGCTTTGGTCAACAAAGACGTTTCCATTGATACTCCTTGCTTTGCAAAGAATAAGGTGAGAAATCTGTAAAAGATGCAGTGTTCCATGGTCAGATTGATTGCACAGTGAATGGGTGGAACATAGGCATCATTCAAAGTCAATGGGTGGAATTTTCCTCTCCATTCAAAATCAATGGATGGAATTTCTCACTATTCATCGTCAATGGTGGAATCTACCCTTCCATTCACAGTCAAAGGTAGAATATTCCTTGAAGTGACAATAGGAAGTTTGTGAACCCTGAATTCCAAGCCGACCCTCTTGTTGTATTTATTTCCCATCATCAATGCACCTTATCTACCTCCACCACGATTCTTCAATCCATTACCAGACAATCTCCAGATTACCAGAAGCGCCACTTAATGGCAACCATCTTACAATGTTAAATTGAGACAGTCTTGCAGTTTTTTATTCCTTAATTCCCCTCCTGCGAAATTTAAATTGTGATATTACCAAATATTATCTAAAAGAATATATGATGTCAATGAAAATTGAGAAGGTGCTGTGTTCAGAACCCCCAATAAATACATTTTAGCACAAGAGTGAATTTCCTCAGCAATTATTTTGATATGTAATGTTATCTCACAAGCCACAATTAATATCTGTAATTTTTACAGCCATTTTCAACATTCAACATGAACCGTAGGTTAACGACACAATACATTATTTAAAGATCATTTAGTTTAGTTTAGTTCAGAGATACAGAGGGGAAACAGGCCGTTCGGCCCACCGAGTCCGTACCGACCAGCTATCCCCGCACACTAACACACCAGGGACAATTTACATTTATACCAAGCCAATTAGCTTGCAATCCTGAACGTCTTTGGAGTGTGGGAGGAAACCCGAAGATCTCGGAGAAAACCAAAGCAAACCGCGGGGAGAAGGTACAAACTCCGTACAGACAGCACCCGTGGTCAGGATCGAACCTGGGTCTCCGGCGCTGCAAGTGCCGTAAGGCAGCAACTCTACCGCTGCGCCACCGCATCGTTCTAAGGGACAAATCATGTACCAGTTTTGTTTATTGTCACGTGTACCGAGGTACAATGAAAAGCTTTTGTTGCGCGCTAACCAGTCAGCGGAAAGACCAAACATGATTACAGTCGAGCCATTCATGCTCGAGCAAAGCATGCAATCGGGCAATGGAGCAAATCATGGCCGCATCATTAAATGCACTGATTGAGATGAGTCTCAGAATAAAACTATAAATTTATCTTATGTGCATCCATTTGCAAATAAACCACCTGCCCATCCCATCGAGAATCTTCCTCCCCAATTATGTCGAGGTTGGTTACCATTCTGTTCAGGACTACAAAATTGAGGTGAAAATAAAGGATTCTCTATCCTGGTGGACTGCCTATAAGGACGAGGACTAATGCAGTGATTAATTTGAATACAAAAAATCACAAAAATGATGAGAGGTGTATAATATCATGTGAGGAATTGATCATGTAGATGCACAGAGTCTCTTGACCTGAGTGGAGGAATCGAGAACCAGATGACATAGGGTGAGGGGGGAAAGAATTAATGGGAACTTGAAGGGTAACTTTTTCACACAAAGGGGTGGTGGGTGTCTGGAACTTGCTGTCAGAGGAGGTAGTTGAGACAGGGACTATCCCAAGGTTTTAGAAACATAGAAACATAGAAAATAGGTACAGGAGTAGGCCATTCGGCCCTTCGAGCCAGCACCGTCATTCAATATGATCATGGCTGATCATCCAAGATCACTACCCTGTTCCTGCTCTTTTCCCCATATCCCGTGATTCCGTTGCACTTCCGTTCCATTCCGGAAAGCCTTGAAACAGTTAGACAGATACATGGATAGGACAGAATTAGAGGGATATGGACCAAACGCAGGCAAGTGGGTCTGGTGTGGCTGGGACTTGTTGGGCAGTGTGGGCAAGTTGGGCCAAAGGGCCTGTTTCCACACTGTATTACTCTGTGAGTCTATGACTCTAAAAGGTGCTGGTTTGCATATAACAGTTATTGGCTGCTGATATCAATCAAGGTTTTAACTTTTTAGAGGTGTTGACACATCAGTGCATAGCGTCACAAAACAAAGCATTGGACAAATGTATTATATGTCTATCATTTGACTGGGAGTTGGAATTGGCAGAAATCAGAGTAGTCTGCGTTCACTTTTGCAATTGCATTTGAAAGTTTTTTCTTAAGAAGTATTTAATGCTATTCCAATTGGATCTGGATTTCAACTGCAATGAGCCATCACAATCCACCATTTCCACTTTGAAACATTTCTGGTGCTTTTGAGCAGATTTTGCACCATACTAAACAATAGTTTGCAGAATCTTTCAGTCTAAAATCTGTGATATTCATCTATACCTACAGTGTGTGAATAAGGAGTTTACAAATTGTCCTAGTTGCATTATTTGTGTTTTGAAATCCACATATGACTATATTAATGCTTCCTGTCTAAATAGATAACTGAGATGTTACAGACTGAAGATGCACTTTGCATTCAGTTATATTAATATTGATTAATTTTAAAAGAAATGTAGTAATGAGATGATGTGAAAGGTAAAACAATAGTCTTCTGAATGGGCAAGTAGAATTTTGCAGCCAACACATAGTGAAGTGGAAGATAAAGATGATGTGGAATATTCAGCAGCATTTAGCTTAGTTTAGTTTAGTTTAAAGGTACAGCGCGGAAACAGGCCCTTCCATCCACCGAGTCCGCGCCGACCAGCGAACCCCGTACATTAACACAACCCTACACACACTGGGGACAACTCTACATTTATACCAAGCCAATTAACCTACAAACCTGTATGTTTTTGGAGTGTGGGAGGGGACCAAAGATCTTGGAGAAAACCCACACAGGTCATGGGGAAAACGTACAAACACCGTACAGACAGCACCCGTAGTCAGGATCAAACCCGGGTCTCTGGCGCTATAAGGAAGTAGCTCTATCACTGCACCACCATGCCACCCTTTTTGAATGGGGATTGAACCCGCCACCTTGGCGTTATTAGCACCACGCTCTAACCAACTGAGCTATTCAAGCCCACTTTGGCAAAAGGAGATTTTGTTGGTGAAAGTGGACATGTTTGATGGTGGACGAAATGTTCGGCAGGCACAGTTTTAGAGTAAAGGACAGCAATGTAGTACACTATTGAATTTAGCCTGAGCAGGCATCCAGGATGAGGGATGGGAATAAGTCCAAACAGATGGTTTTGATTTGACCAATGTTGAATCGCACAAAGTTCTGCCTCATGCATGACTTGAAATCACACGGGAAATACAATAAATTAGGCAAATATTTGAGTACAAGACAACTAGGTTTTAAAACAAGCACATTCAAGGTCTTATCAACTCTTCGGAAACAGTGAGACTAGTTTCGGCTCTACAACAATAAATGCCCAATGATCAAGCATGTCTGATCTTCTAATGTTCTTTGGCATGTGCCGCGTTCACAAAAGGTGTTACGTGAAGAAAGTCTTTTCATTTTCTCCCCTTTCTTTGAATATTATCTACCTACTACAGTTTTTAATTTGGCTACACACACAAACATTCTTGTTCTTCACCCTTTAAGTCATTTCAGAACCAGCAGGAAACTCTTTGAAGAATAAAACCATGCCATCCAAATGGAAACACTTCACAATAACACTTTTTAAAAATATATAACTGTAAAGAAATCTCCTTTTTGATGCATTCCAGTTAGGAAGTTTTAAGATAAAACCCCAAGAAGTCAGATTTACTTCTGATTGTGGAAGTGAAATTCATATATGTGCAGTTTCTGGATGTGAAGTGAATGATTGGTGTCAATTCACAATCCTCGAGATATGGCCTTTAACTAATCCAGTTCAGAGGAACAAAGGCGATACAACTCCTTTGAAGCTGAGGCAATTTTTAAGTCATTTCAGAGGCAAGTTACTAATATAAAAGGCAACATAATGTTTAGATTTGTGAACAGCGACTGTCTTGATTTTTAGCCACAAAGGTAATCCCATCCTCAATCAACAATAATGCCTGTGTTCTTGGCACTGAGGGAGTTGAGAATAAGTAGAAATGCTGAGTTCTTCAAAGCTCAGAAATGATGAAATATGCCACTCCATTTCTTGTGTACATTCAGTACTTATACCTGGGACCCTCTTACTCTGTGGGTCTCGGTTGTGTTAAGAAACCTAATATTTTGCATGTGTATATACTCTTGAAATTATGCAGCTTCAATGTTTCACTGCTCTTACTTTCTTTGTCACCTCAGCTTGTGGTGTTACTAGTGACTGCATAGTGTCTTCATGTTATTCCTATAGTTGGCAAACTGCTGCTTCTAATGCACAAGCTCTCGATATGATACAGAGGTTTGAAAACACATACCCCACCGGATTCAGGAACAGTTTCTTCCCAGCTGCTAACAGGCAACTAAATGATCCTCCCATTAACTTGAGTTGCTCTCCCATCTACCTCAATGGAGACCTATGAACTATCTTTAATCGGACTTCAATGTTATATCTTTGTACGATATGTTGTACCCTTGATCCTTAAACTGTGCGCTGTGGGTGGTTTGATTGTATTCATGCATAGTCTTTCCTTTGATTGGATAGTATGCAAACAAAAATAATTCACTGTTCCTCCGGTACACATGACTATAATAAACTAAACTGAACTAAGTATTGCAGGTTTATTCTGAAGAATGATATTGCTCACTTCTTCTTCTTCTTGCGTATGGCGTGCACAGCCTAAAGTTGTAGGACAACTTGTTCTATTTGATCTTATTTGATTGTGCACGCCAGGTTGATTGCATTCGTCGAAACAGGGCGGACCACGTGAAGGTTGCAATCTCCCACCCCATTGCTCACTTAATTAAATTACACCAATTTCATTTTTTAAATTCAGTTTGATTTCAATCCAAATAAATATGGACTGTTATTGATCCAGCCAAATTCTTTTTTGCAGTTGAAAAGTTTGTCATCCATTTAAACTGGAAACACACCAATGGATTCTTTTTCAGGTGGAGATCAACAGATTCTTGATTAGTACGGGTCCTGGGGTTATGGGGAGAAGGCAGGAGAATGGGGTTGAGAGGAAAAGATTGATCAGCCATGGTTGAATGGTGGAATAGACATGATGGGCCGAATGGCCTCATTCTGCTCCTATAACTTATGAACTTTAGTTTAGTTTAGTTTAGAGATATAGCGCGGAAACACGCCCTTCGACCCACCGAGTCCGCGCCGACCAGCAATCTCCCAGTACACTAACACTATCCTACACACACTTGGGATAATTTACAATTTTACCAAGCCAATTAACCTACAAACCTGTACGTCGTAAGGAGTGTTGGAGGAATCCGGAGCACCCGGAGAAAACCCACACAAGTCACTTATGAAACTTTGAATGTGTTCAAGGTCAGGCAAAAAAAAGATAATGTGGGAGAATGAAGATTATACTTATAAAAGCACAAGGTGAGATCCTAAAAGTCAATTTATTCAGTACAATTAAAATAAATCATTTTATTATAAATTATAACAATTTTGTCGCAGAATGTTCTCTGTACCTGAATAATTCAATCCCACTATAGCTCGCTTCATTTCTATGTTTGTTTACCACAGCAAACACTTGTGTTGAAAGAACATCTCTGGATAAAAGGAATAGGTGCTGTTTCCGGTCGAGACCTTTCTTCAGACTGAAAATTCGGAGTCTGAAGAAGGGTCTCGGCCCGAAGCGTCACCTATTCCTTGTGCCCAGAGATGCTGCCTCACCCGCTGAGTTACTCCAGCATTTTGTGTCTTATCTTCAATTTAAACCAGCACCTGCAGTTCTTTCTTACACATAAAATAAATCATTACCATTACCACATATTTTAAAAAAGTTGTGAAATTATAATAATCTGAAACTGGTAATATATCTCTCGACATGAATTCAACGCAAAACCCAGCCGTTTTCATTAGGGATACATTGCTTGTATCCTGCCTGGAAGAAGTTTTATAAATTGATTTTCACAGCTTCACAATTCAGCACTACGACAATTTCCAGGTCAGGCCCATCATGCAGTGTTCTGCAAAACACATCCATTATTTGTCAATGGCCCATTTAAATCGTGCCATCTCACACACACACCTTGAAGCTCCGGAGGATATAAGGGACGATATAAACACAAGTGTGGTGTGGGAAGGAACTGCAGATGCTGGTTTAAATTGAAGATAAGACACAAAAAGCTGGAGTAACTCTGCGGGTCAGGCAGCTTCTCTGGAGAAAAGGAATAGGTGACGTTTCGGCTCGAGACCCTTCTTCAGGGTCCGAATTTTCAGTCTGAAGAAGGGTCTCGACCGTAAACAGCACCTATTCCTTTTCTACAGAGATGTTCTTTCAACTCAAGTGTTTGCTGCAGTAAACAAACATAGAAATGAAGCGAGCTAAAGTGGGATTGAATTATTCAGGTACAGAGAACATTCTATGGCAAAATTATTGGACATACTATTCAAGACTTTAGAAAAAACATGTACAGGTTTGAATCTTTTTTCTCTTATGTTATTGGACAACTATCTTCAAACTCATCTGTCTGTATTCTAATCTATTACTTTACAAAATTGAAATTATAATTCAATTTATAGACACAAAGAACTGCAGAGGCTGGTTAGGAAAGAACTGCAGATGCTGGTTAAAATCAAAAGTGGACACAAAATGCTGGAATAACTCAGCGGGCCAGGCAGCATCTTTGGAGAGAAGGACTGGGTGACTTTTCAGGTCGAGACCCTTCTTCATACCCTTCTGCAGATGCTGGTTAATACACAAAAGGACACAAAGTACTGGATTAATCCAACTGGTCAGGCAGCATCTCTGGAGAACATGGATAGATACATCTCTGGAGAACATGGATAGGTACATCTCTGGAGAACATAGATAGGCACATCTCTGGAGAACATGGATAGATACATATCTGGAGAACATGGATAGGTACATCTCTGGAGAACATGGATAGGTACATCTCTGGAGAACATAGATAGGCACATCTCTGGAGAACATGGATAGATACATATCTGGAGAACATGGATAGGTACATCTCTGGAGAACATGGATAGGTACATCTCTGGAGAACATGGATAGATATATCCCTGGAGAACATGGATAGGTACATCTCTGGAGAACATGGATAGGTGCTTCTCTGGAGAACATGGATAGGCATATCTCTGGAGAACATGGATAGGTACATCTCTGGAGAACATGGATAGGTGCTTCTCTGGATAACATGGATAGGCACATCTCTGGAGAACATGGATGGATACATCTCTGGAGAACATGGATAGGCACATCTCTGGAGAACATGGATAGATACATCTCTGGAGAACATGGATAGGCACATCTCTGGAGAACATGGATAGGCACATCTCTGGAGAACATGGATGGATACATCTCTGGAGAACATGGATAGGCACATCTCTGGAGAACATGGATGGATACATCTCTGGAGAACATGGATAGGCACATCTCTGGAGAACATGGATAGATACATCTCTGGAGAACATGGATAGGCACATCTCTGGAGAACATAGAAAGGTACATCTCTGGAGAACATGGATAGGTGCTTCTCTGGAGAACATGGATGCTGCCTGACCTGAGTTACCCCAGCACTTTGTGTCCTTTAAAAAAAAAAAAGGTCTCCTGTGCACTACACTATGCCGTTGCCAAAGGGACAAGGAGACCTCTTCATTTATATATTGTTCTATCGGCAAGCAAGCAGACTTCAGGAGGGAACAGGGGAACCGTTTCAGCGCTGTAGTCAGTGTCTGTCGATGGGTGAACAGCCAAGATCGTTTTAATGCAAGTCATTCCACATTCGGTTTGCGTGTGAATATTTTTAAACTGATGTTAAGATTATTAATACAGTTTGGATTTTTTGGGGGATCTGCAAGTTTTACTCGAAGACCGGTTATCCGAGAATGTCTGTCATGAAAAAACAACAGCCTTGTAAAAGCTACTGTGTTTTTATTACGTGCGATTATGTTATCTGTACCTTAACTTTACCTCTCTCATTTGTGTTCAATTATACAACTGATTTTAAGAGCCTGCCCATTATTACTGCAATTGGAAAAGTCGTATTTGCTCTTCAAATGGTGCATCAAACTTCCTTCAAATGTATTCGTCAACTAATCAATCTTGCTCATTTTTATTGAAAAATCAATGTAGGCTTCAGCATCAACCGAACACAGGCTGCTAAATAGTTAAGTTATGAGGCCGCTTCGGTTGACATATATTGGTCTAATCCATTTAATTTTGCCACACTAAATCTTAAAAGACCAATCTACCAATTGATCCGATTAGCTGGTAAATGGTTCAATGCTTTTTCTCTACCCCCCCCCCCCCTCTTCAGGTAATGCTCTATATATATATTTAATATATTTCATTGCGTCAGTTTTTCAGAAAGAGCTGTATCAGAATGTGTAGGCTAGGAAGGAACTGCAGATGCTGGTTTACACCGAGGGCAGACACAAGAAGCTGGAGTAACTCTTCTTGCGTGTGTGACCTATAGGTGGGAATAAGGGTCGGACTCATTGATAGGGAGGGACACAAAAAGCGGGACAGGCAGCATCTCTGGAGAGAAGGAATGGGTGACGTTTCGGGTCGAGACCCTTCTTCAGCCAGAATGCATGTGCAAATGTAGGGAATTGCGTGAACAAACCACTCAGTGCGATCGATATTAACACTGATCATCCAAGGGGAAAAATAGGCTTCCTTTACGTCATCTTTTGAAATACTTAGTAACAAACTATGTGGCCGAACACCCTTTTAAACAACATACTTTTTTCCCCCGTCCAACCAGAATTAGTGTGTGATGCTCCCAAATCTGTTCCCTATTTTCTTGCGCATATTTTCTCAGCTTCCCAATCTTTTAAATATTATGGTACTTATTGGTCTGGTACATCTTTGTCACATGTACAGTGAAATTAATTTTGTGTACAGTTATTATTGTTCAGTTTTTGTGTGTGTACGTATGTGTGTGTGTGTGTGTGTGTTGTGGGTGTGTGTGAGTGTGTGTGTATTTGTGAATATGTGCATATATCCACACACTGAACTCCCCCCCCCCCCCCCCGTTTATTACTTTGTATACAGTGTCCCATGTTTTACATATTCTGTTTTGCTGCTGCAAGAATTCCATAGTTCTATCTGGGACACATGACAATAAAAAACTCTTGACTCTTGAAGTGACTAACACAAAGTTTCTTTAATTCCGCAATTCCCATGCGAAATTATAATCAATATTTTTTATCGTCAATTAGCTTTTGAAGAGAAGGGGTGTTCAAATGGTTACTCCCTACTCGGCCAAACTTTCACGTGAAATTGGGAACCGGTTCAACCAATTTACGCGGAGTTTCCAGTCCATCGTCAGTCTTGGTTTAAGAGATTTTATGTTTAAGAAGTAACTGCAGATGCTGGAAAATCGAAGGTAGACAAAAGTGCTGGAGAAACTCAGCGGGTGCAGCAGCATCTATGGCGCGAAGGAAATAGGCAACGTTTCGGGCCGAAACCCTTCTTCAGACCCGAAACGTTCTTCAACCCGAAACGTTGCCTATTTCCTTCGCTCCATAGATGCTGCTGCACCCGCTGAGTTTCTTCCAGCACTTTTGTCTACCTTGGTTTAAGAGATGTTTTCTGTACAGTGTCTCTCGACGCCGCATTGGATTTAAAGTCGGCGTTGGGATCAGTGGCTTAAGCGGCGCTGGGAGGGGAAGTGACTTATTGAAAATGTTTAATAAAAAGGACAATTTGCTCAGGAGATAAATGGAAACGCGCACAGTTCAGAAAGCAATTTCAAACCAGTTAGGCCTATGAGCCGAAGGTCGACCACAAAATGCTGGAGTAACTCAGCGGGACAGGCAGCATCTCTGGAGAGAAGGAATGGATGACATTTCAGGTGAAGGGTCTCGACCCGAAACGTCACCCATTCCCTCTCTCCAGAGATGCTGCCTGTCCCGCTGAGTTACTCCAGCATTTTTGTGTTGTGTCTACCTCCGGTTTATTCCAGCATCTGCAGTTCTTTCCTACACATTTAGGCCAACGAGCCAGTGAGGTGCTACAACCCAGGGTAAAAAAACACCCCATCTCTTAGCGCAGCTCTCTCCATTAGAAGCAACCGCGGTCGCAGGGGAAACAAGCTCAGAAATTACGCCGCTGGGGAACGCCACCCTTGTGTCCGGTTAGTTCGTCAGGTGATTAATTAGTTGGGGATCCAGACCTCCCTCGTTAACAGAGCACTGACGGAAAACTGTCAAAAGTTGCCCTGACTTTTCAGCAAAGCATGAAGCAAGCACCGTGATGGCCCTCGATGCAGATGATTCACACTGCGGTTTGCAATTTTCTTCATATGTTCTCATCGATGAAACGTTTTACCAATTGAAGGAATATTGAGAGATAACAATATTCATCATGGAAATGGCTCAATTGAAGGACTTGCCCATCCTCACTAAATACTTTCGCTTAATCGGACTCTGGCATTTGATATGAGGTAAGCCAGTTACTCCAGCGTTTTGTGTCAACCTTCTGTATAAAGCAGCATCTGTAGTTCCTTCCAACACTAACCCGGGACCGGGACTTCCAACATGTGAATCGGACTTGGGGGTGTTCTTTTCCCCCTCTTTTTTTTCTTTGTAATAATATTTTTAAGGCAAAAGATTGACATATTAATGATTACAATAGACAATACACAATAGGTGCAGGAGTAGGCCATTCAGCCCTTCGAGCCAGCACCGCCATTCAATATGATCATGGCTGATCATCCCCAATCCTGCCTTCTCTCCATATCCCTTAACTCCGCTATCCCTAAGAGCTCTCTCTAACTGTGTCAGGGGTTATGGGGAGAAGGCGGGAGAATGGGGTTGAGAGGGAGAGATAGATCAGCCGTGATTGCATGGCAGAGTAGACTTGATGGGCCGAATGGTCTAATTCTGCTCCGAGAACTTCTCAATGTATGGAAAGGGCGCCGAAATATGGTGACAGTGCCTTTGTGGGTCGTGCAAAAGAGTTTTGTGCTGTGCACACGTGACAATAAAGAACCATTGAACCATATGTGACTATTATTCGTGTTATTTTGAAATATCAAATATTGAGGGAACTCCCAATCTAAAGACCCAAATTGTGCAATGAAATACCAGGCGCATCGGAGCCATTGGTGAGAGGGCATCTTTGCTGATGCGGTTTTCAACTGCGAGTCTCAGCAATAGGCACAGGTATCAACTCTTCTCCGTTTTACTGACAGGGACCAGGCGTCCATGGGCGACACCCTGCGCGTCAAATTCATTCGTAAACAGTAAGTGACGAAGGGAAAATAAATACGAACTTTTTTTTGTTTTGTTTGCAATTTCCACTCCAAAGGAAAGGTGTAAGTGGGTGGATGCGATAATATCGCGGACAGCCTTTCCAGCGTCAGAATGAATAGTCAACGTTACTGATGCCCTCTGAAGTAGCACGATGAGCTAGCTGCGCGAAAACGCGTGAACGAAGCACATTCTTCACAAGCTGGGATTTAAAGTGCCGCGCTTGGTCGCATGGAGTTGCTTGAAGTTCTGCGCTTCCAGAACCTTCTTGCGTGTGTGACCTATCGGTGGGAATAAGGGTCGGACTCATTGATAGGGAGGGACACAAAAGGCGGGCCAGGCAGCATCTCTGGAGAGAAGGAATGGGTGACGTTTCGGGTCGAGACCCTTCTTCAGATTCTGACATTGGGATACCCTCGGACTATCTTCGACGGGACGTTACCATAACACTAAACGTTATTCCCTTGATCTCGCATGTACACTGTGAATGGGCTCGAATGGAATCATTTCGCGGACTGGTTGGCGCGCATCAAAATTATTTTCACTGAACCTCGGTGCACGGGCAATAAATTAAACTCAAAACTCTTAAGAGAGCAGGACCTCCTGGTGCGCGTCGGGGACAGAAATGATTGAAATCAGCATTGCTTGGAAATTGAACTAACGACTTTGTGCACATTCTGAATGAAACCGTCAACAGCTGATGCCACCGTGTTGAAATACTCTGGGAATTAAAGTAAGGGTAACCAATTCATTATAGATGTTAAACTTAACTTAGGTTCCTAAAGGTTATTTCGAACATGGTTCTAAAGAGAGTTCACCAAATTTCTTGACCGCAGCAGCATTGGACCATAATGACCACCTCACGACTTAAGGAAGCAGCACCTTGCTTTCGTTGGTGTTTAAGAAGGAACTGCAGATGCTGGAACAATCGAAGGTGGTCAAAAATGCTGGAGAAACTCAGCGGGTGAGGCAGCATCTATGGAGCGAAGGAAATAGGCGACGTTTCGGGTCGAGGCCTATTTCCTTTCGCTCCAGAGATGCTGCCTCACCCGCTGAGTTTCTCCAGCATTTTATGTCCACCTTTGCTTCGTTGGTGGGTGGTTCAATCTATTGGCAACGAAATTAGTTCCAAGCAATGTGTAGGAAGGAAGTGCGGATCCTGGTTTACACCGAAGCTGGAGTAACTCAGCGGGGCATATAGCATCTCTGGAGAGAATGTCACTTATTCCTTTTCTCCAGAGATGCTGCCTGACCCGCTGTTGCTCCAGCTTTCGGTGTCTATCTTAGTTCCAAGTAACGTTTTACTGGGGCAGCGGTATAACTAGTTTTCACACAGGGAAAAAAAAGGGGGTGGGCAGGAAAGCGTGCGTTTAGTGTATAACTAGTCTTTGGCTCGTTCTTAAAACGGTTCCTCTGCCGCCGCTGTTAAATAAAGCTCATCACCCGTTTGCTCCTTCGCGGTAGCGGGGGTGGGAGGGGAGGGGGGGGGGCGGCGATGTGACGCCGTTCTCATTGGCTTTCTATAATTTTCCTTTCAATGCTCCGTGTGTATTGGAGGTTGGCGGTGTGGGAGGAACTCGGCTCGGACCAATACAGCGCCGGAGGTCCCGAAAAAGGTTCTTTTAACATCACAGGGCCTCCACAGATCTTAATTCCACACAACCTAGTGGCGGGTCTCAGCCTCTCCCGTTGCTCTGCAACTCGTTGCAAAGTCCCGCTCTTTGCGACTCGGAAGAGAGTGAGACTCAGCGCTCCCAGAACAATCAGCTCTGCGTTTAAATCAATCTTTCTTTTCTGCGGGTGGGGGGGGGGTGATTTGCATTTAGTTGCACAAGTCATCGGTTGTGGAGGACACATCTTTTGTCATTCGGCTTTAAGATAAACCACGATTGTTTATTCTTTATTCATCCCCACTCGCTTTCACCTCCACTCGCTCGCCGGTAATCGGACACCTCGCATTGAAAATAAAACCGTATCGTTTACCCCCCCCCCCCCCACCCCCCATAGTTCAATCTCACCAGTTTGTATAAATGAAATAGAGATTCTGCAAAATAAATGCAACATGTTCAGGTGGGGGTAAAGTACTAGCTGTCTGGATCCCACCCGGAGAGCGCTTTCGCTTTCAGCGTTAAGGTCAAATCAAGCGAAGCGCTCACTCAGTGAAAAGCGCCTTTCACCGAAAAGGAAACCCAAATATTTCTGATCGAGATCTCCCTTTTACTCTCAGTCCCGGGACTTGTTCCCGGTCGGATGAAAGCTCTCTTAGACGGGGCTTGGTTCGGCGCGTTTGAAGAAGTGAAATTTCCAAGGGAATTGCATCTGGAGCCGCTGACGTGCACGTTAAAAGCGCCCCACACGCCCCCCCCCCCCACCCCAGTCCCACACGCTCCACTCCAGCCAACAATACACACCGGGAAGCCGCTGCCTGCCTCCCTCACGGGTACCTGTGGCTAAAACTCGGTTAGAAACCACACAGACACACAGAGACACACAGAGACACAGACTCACACACACAGACACACACACACACACAGACACACTAACATACACACACACACACACAAGGCACACGCACTCACACACACACACAGACACAGACACAGACACAGACACACACAGACACACACAGACACACACACACACACAGACACACTCACAGACACACTAACATACACATACACACACACACAAGGCACACGCACTCACACACACACACAGAGAAACGGACACACGCACACTCTCACACAGACAGACACACACACTCTCACACAGACAGACACACACACTCTCACACAGACAGACACACACACACACTCTCACACACACAGTCCCATACATCGAAGTGTGAAGCGTTTAAAGGCATAAGTACAACAATAATGAGCAAAAATAACAGAGACAAAGCAACAAACAGCACACTAATGAGAAACATCGCCCGCTCTCTCCTTCTCTCACTTGTCGCTCCAGTATGCACCGTCATGTGAGATTATATTTATTTCAATAAACGCAATAATGCAACTTTAGAGGGAGATTCGCCAGCCCGCCTCTCGGTTCAAGACGGTGACCGAATCTTGCGTTGGAGTGTGTCACACGTTCCAACACCAGCCCAAACCACGTCTCCCTGACTTGCTCGGGGTACCTCGGGCCAGTCCGTGGAGGGATAAAAGTAGGGACTGATTGAATGATGAGTGTTACTAGAACCCTCTCAATGGGGACACTAGGAAGGTGCGCTTTCGCTGGTGCGGGCTGATAAATTAGCATATCCTTGTTTACCCATCTCCGGTCCGTGCGTATTTGAGAGGGGGGGGGGGGAGGCAAGAAAGGGGGTCGTGTCTTATTAAGAAAAAAGGTTCTGTGTAACGGGATCATTGTGTTTGAGGCGGTAGAAGAGGAAAGTCGTAAGCGAGAGAGAGAGAGAGAGAGAGGGAGCGAGAGAGCGAAAGAGAGAGAGAGAGTCAAAGAGAGAAGGGGGGGGAGTGAGTGAGAGGGACACAGAGGAGGCAAAAGATTGTAATGAAGATGAAAGTTTGGAGTTTGCTGTCCACTCTCTGTATCTTAGCCCTGGCTATGGGTCGGAGTGCGACGGGCCACAAGACAGGTCAGCCCCAGCGCTCCAAGCGTGCGCTCCGGCTGGCTGTGGATCACCGGGCTGGCCCCGGGACCGACCCAACCGGCTCGTGTGGCACCAGGGTTACCCGCGGCTAGCGAGCGGTGCCCCGGCCGCGCTCGGACCATCCACTCAGGCAGATGCCGCCTTCATATCAGCAGCAGCAGCAGCAGCAGCAGCAGCAGCAGCAGCAGCCGTCAGCCCGCGACCGCAACCCGGGCAAATTGCTCTACTTCGCCGGCACCGGCAACCAGCTGCGACTACGGACTACACCGAGATCCCCCGCAGCGATTCACCCTGGAAGTCAGGGTGAAACCAGAAGGAGGGCAACGTTCGCCAGCTGTCATTGCAGGTAAGGTGCCAACTAGCCAACTAGCAAAGGTGAATTATAACCACGCACAGA
>CM075987.1:24273470-24307792 GCA_038087875.1 Malacoraja senta
GTGGAGGTGGTTGAGGCTGGGACTATCCCAACGTTTAAGAAACAGTTAGACAGGTACATGGATAGGACAGGTTTGGAGGGATATGGGCCAAATGCAGGCAGGTGGGACTAGTGTAGCTGGGACATGTTGGCCGGCGTGGGCAAGTTGGGCCGAAGGGCCTGTTTCCATGCTGTATCACTCTATGATTCTATGCCACAGTCTAATCTGCAGGCTTTCATTATTTGTCCTTCTTGCTTCTCTGTCAGCTTGGAGCAGGATCTCTCAACACTCAGGTGGGTTGGTTCCCTCAGGTGCTTCCTTCATCCTTTCAAAAACAACGCACTGGTGCACTTGCACGCACACACACACACACACATCTACTCATTCTTCCTCGGGCAATTTTCCTGCCCTCCTGTCCATTGGAGGTGGTGTCAGAGTAATCGGTTCATGGACAACTGACTCACGCGAAGATGCGAGGAATGGAAAAAAAAGATCAGTGGAACCTCTGCACCTTAAGCAGCTGGTAACGGCATGACAGCATATTTTATGCATGTCAGACCCGTGTGAGCCCACAGCGTAGTGTTGGCATTACACATATGTGGAAATCAGTCCGCACTCATTTGTAAGCTCTCAAAGTAATTTGTTTCAGAGTCTGCCACTATGTCTGTTATGAATCCAACTATTTATACTATCTAGGTCAAGCAAACTACAATGATATCACAACTGAGAAAACAGGTTATTTATAGCGATGACATATTCCACACAGGAGGTGCCACCTAAGTGCGTGTGTTACTATGTGCTTCTTTTGGACAAGTGATATCAGACTTTACTGCTCCAGTGGGATGAGTGTTCACTGTAGGCGACCAGCAGGCCAGATTTCCAGACAGAGGTATCGATGCCTACTCTGTTTCCAGTATTAAATCTCCTTTGATAGATACACAATGCTGGAGTAACTCAGCGGGACAGGCAGCGTCTCTGGAGAGAAGGAATGGGGGATGTTTCAGGTTGAGACCCTTCTTCAGACAACACTGGGAGGAGGGAACATGAGCCACTGTTCATAAGGTCATAGGTGATAGGAGCAGAATTAGGCCACTCGGCCCATCTAGTCCACTCCGCCATTCAATCATGGCTGATCGATCTTTCCCTCTCAACCACATCCCCCTGCCTTCTCCCCATAACCCCTGACACTGATCCTGGTCCGGATCACACAGAAGGTGATATTTGTCAGGAAAAGTGTGTGTGAGAGAGTGTGTGTGTGTGTGTGTCTGTCTGTGTGTGCATGAAAGAGTGTGAGTGTGTGCGTGTGGGAGTGTGTGTATGTGTGCGAATTGTGTGAGTGTGTGTGAGAGTGTGTGTGAGTATGTGTGAGAGTGTGTGCGTGTGTGCGTGTGAGAGTGTGTGTGAGTATGTGTGAGAGTGTGTGAGAGTGTGTGCGTGTGAGAGTGTGTGTATGTGTGTGAAGTGTGTGTGAGAGAGATTGAGTGTGTGTGAGTGTGTCAGTGTGTGTGAGTGTGTGTGCATGTGAGAGTGTGTGTATGTATGTGAGAGTGTGTGTGTGAATGAGAGAGAGAGAGAGAGTGTGTGTGTGAGGGTGAGGGTGTGTGCGTGCGTGAGAGAGAGTAATAGCGTGTGTGTGTGAGTGTTTGTGTGCGGGTGTGTATGTGTGTGAGAGTGTGTGCGTGTGTGAGAGAGTGAGAGAGAGAGAGTGTGTTTGTGTGTGAGTGTGTGTGAGTGCGTGAGAGAACATGTGTGTGAGGGTGTGTATGTGTGTGAGAGTGTGTGTGAGAGAGAGTGATAGCGTGTGTGTGTGAGTGTTTGTGTGTGAGAGTGTGTATGTGTGTGAGAGTGTGTGTGAGAGAGAGTGATAGCGTGTGTGTGTGAGTGTTTGTGTGTGAGGGTGTGTATGTGTGTGAGTGTGTGCGTGCGTGAGAGTGAGCGTGTATGTGAGTGTTTGTGTGTGAGGCGTGTGCGTGTGTGAGGGCGTGTGCGTGTGTGAGTGTGTGCGTGTGTGAGAGTGTGTATGTGTGTGAGAGTGTGTGTGAGAGAGAGTGATAGCGTGTGTGTGTGAGTGTTTGTGTGTGAGAGTGTGTATGTGTGTGAGTGTGTGCGTGTGTGAGAGTGAGCGTGTATGTGAGTGTTTGTGTGTGAGGGTGTGTATGTGTGTGAGGGCGTGTGCGTGTGTGAGTGTGTGCGTGTGTGAGTGTGTGTATGTGTGTGAGAGTGTGTGTGAGAGAGAGTGATAGCGTGTGTGTGTGAGTGTTTGTGTGTGAGGGTGTGTATGTGTGTGAGTGTGTGCGTGCGTGAGAGTGAGCGTGTATGTGAGTGTTTGTGTGTGAGGGCGTGTGCGTGTGTGAGGGCGTGTGCGTGTGTGAGAGAGAGAGAGAGAGAGAGAGAGTGAGTGTGTGTGCGCATATCGGATTAGGACAGTAATTCACCAATCTCTGTTGCTTCCCCACTTTGCAACATAACATCTCTACCAACCCCAACCTCCTTCCCTGCCCCCACCATGGCTGAATAATCCCACCATAGAGCCCAGTGTTGGCAACTGCAGTAGCTCAATGAATTGGTGTCCAGCCCCTATCTTTCACACAGAGTCCAGCTGCAATCAGTCCCTTAAAACAAAGAGAGTGAGAGAATTGGAACAAGGAAGAAGTTGACTCATTAAATGCCACGGGATTTATTCTTGAAAGCTGTATTTAGACGTTCTGGTGATCATCAAAGACACACAGAGGAATGTTTGTTTTTTCTATGTAATGGTCTCTCGATGAAAAACATTTAAACAAATGTTGGTGCCATATGCACCACCAGGCCCTCTCAACTTCCCACTATTGCTTAACTCTTGGAAATCTGGAAAAGTGCATTATTTTCTTGCAAATGGCCAAAAGCTCTACTGTTGGACATTGTACAATTTCTATAGCAAAAATGCTAGCCACATGTTTCAAGGTATGTCTTTTAAAATGAGCTCAGCGCAAATTGTTTTTGAATTGGCTGGCAAAGATGATACCGTGGCGCAGCGGTAGAGTTGCTGCCTCACAGCGCCAGGGACCCGGTTTCGATCCCGACTACGGGTGCTTGTCTGTACGGAGTTTGTACGTTCTCCCCGTGACCTGCGTGGGTTTTCTCCGAGAACTCCCACACTCCAAAGACGTGCAGGTTCGCAGGTTAATTGGCTTGGTATAAATGTAAAGATTGTCCCTAGTGTTAATGTGCGGGCGATCGCTGGTCGGTGCGGACTCGGTGGGCCGAGGAGCTTTGTTTTCGCGCTGTGTACCTCGCAACTAGACAAAGAATCAGTGCGGATCTGAGTGGAAGGAGGAATTGTTAATGGTGAAAGCCGTGACTTCATGAGGAAGTTCCAGCTCCTTGCGAACGATGCCTTCTAGGTGCAAATCTTTCCGTTTAAACTTCCAGAAATAGTGCAACAATGATTGTCACTGGAGTGTTTACATGGGCTGTGAAGCTGTTGGAAAGCATTTGACACTGTGTAAAATGATGGAGTGGAACTCACTGGTTTACAGGCTGCAGATAATCTATTTCATTTGTAATCGCCAGTCTCGTTTGGTCTTCACATTCATTTGCAGTGTTTGACAAACACTTTCTCAACTTCATTGACTGATTCTGGAATTCACACGCAAATCTAGCACGTCTGAAGCTAAAGTAAGCATTTTTCACCTGTACTATATGAGGTCACTCCAAACAGTCTGCCAAGAAAAGTCAGTAAAACGCTGAACTGGTTTTATTTGTAGTGGAAGCTATAAAACGCAATAGGGTGCAATTAGTAGAGCATACTTAGTAAAGAATTGGGGTGGTAGTGCACCTATTCCTAGGTCATTACAAGTGGACACAGTGCTTTGAAATGGTTAAGAAGGAACTGCAGATGCTGGAAAATCGAAGGTAGACAAAAGTGCTGGAAAAATCGAAGGTCGAGTCTGAAGGAGGGTTTCGGCCCGAAACAATGCCTATTTCCTTCGCTCCATAGATGCTGCCTCACCCGCTGAGTTTCTCCAGCACTTTTGTCTAGCTTTGAAATGGTGTTGTGGTGCATGTGTGGGGAAAAGCATGTCGGGTACCACTCTGGTGAGAGAGGTATTGTTCCCATGTTGTATGTCTGAAGGAAGGATGGCGTGCTGAAAGAACACAACGTTATTTAGTGAAAGTGCTGCCATTTTAACACTAATTTGACCGTTAGTTTAGTTTAGACAAACAGCGCTGAAACAGGCCCTTCTGCCCACTGAGTCTGTGCCGACCAGCGATCACCCGGTACACTAACACTAACCTACACACACACTAGGGACAATTTACAATTTTTACCGAAGCCAATTAACCTACAAACCTGTACGTCTTTGGAGTGTGGGGTTTAAACCGGAGCACCCGGAGAAAACCCACGCAGGTCTCGGGGGGAACGTCCAAACTCCGTACAGACAGCACCCGTAGTCAGGATCAAACCCGGGTCCCTGGTGCTGTAAGGCAGCAACTCTACTATTACACCACTGTACTGAACTTTAACGATGTGTTGAACAAAGGACTGCCATCAATGATGTTCAAAGCTACCAAGAACTAATACACACAAGGACACAACGTGCTGGAGTAACTTAGGCGGGTCAGGCAGCCACAAAGCATTAGAACAAAATATCTGCGTGTGCCATAGTATGTTCCAAGCGGTGCAGCTGGATTCACTGGAGGTGGTCTTGGCTAAGCATCCTGGACAATACAGCTCACCCCCGCCATGACACACGGGTCAACTTGAGGAGCACCTTCAGCAACAGACTGGTTCCACCAAGATGCAGCACAGAACGCCACAGGAGAATCCTTCTTCCCTGTGGCTATCAAACTGTACAGCTCGTCCCCCATCTGTCATGGGGTAGACTGAAAGGGGTGGAGATGGGAAGATGTGGCCAGTGGTGGGATCCCGCTGGAGGTGGCGAAAAGGTCAGAGGATTATGTGCTGTATGCGACGGCTGATGGGGTGGAAGGTGAGGACAAGTTACAACTGGGGGAGGGGGAGCGAGAGCGCACCTGCGGGATATCGAGAAGACACGAGTGAGGACCTCATCTATGATGGAGGAGGGGAAGCCCCCCTGTTCCCTAAGGAATGAGGACATCTCCAATGTCCTGGTATGGAACACCTTATCTTGGGTGCAGACGGAGGAATTGGGAGTTGGGGATAGTCTTTATAAGAGGCAGGGTGGGAAGAAGTGTAGTCTGGATAGCTGTGGGGAGGCAGAGGTTTATTGGAGGTAGATGGGAGGTCAGTACTGTGCTGTAGCTGGTGAGAACATGGTGGGACAATCAGTTGATGTTCGATGTTGAGAATCATTGACAAAATGGTCACGTGTGTGAAGAATTAGTAGGCAGTCAGTGGTCTTGCAAATGCATCCATTGGGATGATATAATGATTTTAACATAAAAATAATTTAATTAACTCCAATCCAGTTGGCAACCGGCAGGATTGGTTGCCTTATCTACGTCAATGCTGTCAGCCAGCATCCTACCGAGTGGATGAGGTTAATACAAAATATGACTTTTGTGGATTTTATTTATCGCCAGCAGAGATTCCTGGCAGCACTTTCCGTTTTTTACCCTTCATCAGAAGGGCGTGTTTGCATTGCAAGTTTAACAAAGCTGCAAGTCCTTTCCCAACTCAAAATCTACGTTAGCAACCTACGCTTCACTACGTGACCCGAGATGGGCGAGAACGTAAGTGCCTCCACAGTAGGAGCATGAAGAGGTGCATTGAGCCTTTTCATTGAGTCAGCAAGATCCAGAATTTCATTTTGTTTCCCAGGTCTTACATAGAAAATAGGTGCAGGAGGAGGCCATTAGGCCCTTTGAGCCAGCACATTAGGCCCTTTGAGCCAGCAATCAGCCATTCATTGCGATCATGGCTGATCGTCCCCAATCAATAACCCGTGTCTGCCTTCTCCCCATATCCCCTGACTCCATCAGCCCCTAGAGCTCTATCTAACTCCATACTGGCTTTCTCCAGTATATCTGTGCTCTCAAAGCACATTAATATTCTTCACACTGGAGTCCTATCAATCTCATGCGCTTTTGATACCACTCATTACTATACTCTGGAGGAACTGTTTACAATAGAACATAGAACGATACAGACAGAGATAAAAAGCTGGAGTAACTCAACGGGACGGGCAGCATCTCTGGAGAGAAGGAATGGGTGACTTGCTTTCCCTCTCTCTCCATCCCCTCCCCCTTACCAGTTCTCCGACCAGTCTTCCTGTCTCCCACTCCATTTATCTCTGTTGGCTTTGTTGTTACCTTCTCCCAACTAACAATGATCTATTCTACATTTTCCTCGATCTCTATTCCCTTTGTCCTGTTTTCACACCTTACACTTCCTTATCTATACACTTCCTTATCTATACACTTCCTTATCTATGTACCGCCCACTCCCCTGACATCAGTCTGAAGAAGGGTCTTGACCTGAAACGCCACCCATTCCTTCTCTCCAGAGATGCTGCCTGTCCCGCTGAGTTACTCCAGTTTTATGTGTCTATCTCCGATTTAATCCGGCATCCGCAGTTCCTTCCTACATAGAATGATACAGTGCAGGAACAAGCCCTTCAGTCCACAATGACCATGCCGAACATGATGCCAGGTTAATCTCCTCTGCCTGCACATGTGATCCATATCCATCCATCCCACCCTATCTAAATACTTCTTCAATGCCCCGATTGTATCTGCCTCCACCACCACGCCTGGCAGCCATTGGAACCTTTGGCAGCAGTTCAAATCTCTGGCAGCATCTTCCGGCCCCTGCCAGAGCGTTCCATCTCCTGTTAGCGCTTTCCAATATTATTCTCCCTTCCATTGACTCCATCTATACGTCACGCTACCTTGGCAAGGCTACCAGCATAATCATGGACAAGTCTCACCCCGGTCACTCCTTCTTCTCCCGCCTCCCATCAGGCAAGAGGTACGGAGATTTGGAAATGCATACTTCCCGATTCAGGGGCAGTTTCTTCCCAGCTGCTATCAGGCAACTGAACCATCATCCCACCAGCTAGAGCACGGTACGGGCCTCCATCTACCTCGTTGTGACCTTTCAACAATCTTTACTCGGCCTTTAACTTGCACTAAATGTTGTGCCCATTATCCTTCACCAGTACATGGTGGGCAACTCATGTATAGCCTTTCCGTTGACTGAACAGCACGCAACAAAAAGTTTTCCACTGTACCTCAGTACACATGACAATAATAAGCTAAACTGAATTAAGTGACATGTGTATTTTCCGATTTGCGGACAAAAATCAATTTATGAACTCTATGATAGACGTCATCCTACCACAACCAGAGAGCAGTCCTCATTGTCTACCTCATTGGTGATTCTCGGACTATCCTTGATCGGACTATGCTGGCCTTACCTTGCACTTGAAGTTATTCCCTTATCATGTGTCTATACCCTGTAAACGGCTCAATTGCAGTCATGTAGATAAAGATGCTGGAGAAACTCAGCGGGTGAGGCAGCATCCATGTAGCGAAGGAAATAGGCGACGTTTCGGGTCGAGACCCTTCTTCAGGCATGTGTTGTCTTTCCGCTGACTGGATAGCAGGCAACAAAAGCTTTTCACTGTACCTGTACGCGCGACAATAAACTAAACTGTTAATTGCCTACAATGGTGTTACAAACATTCCAAGTATAGTTCTTGCACCTTGCTGTCCCTGCCTCTGTCACTAATTCCTCAAATGCATTCTATAACCTCAACCCTAGTTTGTAAAGAAAGTTCTCAATTTTCAAGAGTGCAGCATATGATATCAATAACAAACAAACGGACATCTAATATTGTAGGACGTGGGGGGATCGCTGGTCGGTGTGGACTCGATGGGCCGAAGGGCCTGTTTCTGTGCTGTATCTCTAAAACTAAAAATGAAATGAGCTCCAACCCTGAGCTTTGCTCAGCTAGGCGATCAAAGGCCACAATATGAAGACTTCCTCCAAATGTTCAAACTTTGTGGGAGACTTTGGAATGTGAAATTGAAATTGTATGGAAACATGGGAGCTAAGCATAGAATGTAACAACAATTATTCCACGTATTCCATCTATTCCCAAAATAGATGATTCTAACAAAATATGCGATTAATTTGCTTCATAGAATAAGCCCAACGACACATGCGGAACGATGTTTCGAAGTAAGGAGAATTTCATCTGTGACCCGAAACGTCAGCTAACCACGTTCTCCAGAGATGCAGCCTGACCTGCTGAAGCACATCCACAAAGGCTACGTAATCTGTAAAAAGTCCTTCAACCGTTGCACCACTGTGCTGACGAATATTGTGACAACTGCATCAATAAATTCATAAATGGAGAGATGATGTGGCCTTTGTCAATGTGCTTGAGCTAAGTTTATGAAGAATGTGGCAAGTTGGTCAGGAGCAGTCCGACAGATATTAAATGATGAAATGCTTTTCGGCAGTTAATGAGAGAAAAGGAACAATTTCCCATTCAATTTTTCCCACATTCAAGGTCTGAACCTTTCGCATTTTCTCTGCTGACTCAGGTTTAGTTCAGTTTAGCTGAGAGACACGGTGCGGAAACAGGCCCTTCGACCCACTCCGACCAGCGATCCCCGCACATTAACACTATCGTACACGCAAGGGACAATTTTACATTTACACAAAGCCAATTAACCTACAAACCTGTCCGTCTTTGGAGTGTGGGAGGAAACCGAAGATCACAGGGAGAACGTACAAACTCCGTACATGCAGCACCCGTGGTTGGGATCAAACCCGGGTCACTGGCGCTGCAAGCGCTGTAAAAGCCCTGTCTCACGGTACGAGTTCATTCCAAGAGCTCTCCCGAGTTTTAAAAAAATCAAACTCGTGGTAAGCACGGAGAATGAAGGTAGCAGGTACGTCGGAGCTCGGGTACGTCTCTTCGCGACTCGTAACGCTAACGGCAGGTACTCGGGAAGACTCGCTAACGGCAGGTAAGCACGGGAAGACTCGTGAAGATTTTTCAACATGTTGAAAAATGTCCACGAGAGCCCCGAGTACCGACGAGTGGCCATTACCGTAAATCTCCGAGTTCGAATCAGGGCAAACTCGGGAGAACTCTTGGAATTAACTCGCACCGTGGGACAGGGCTTTAAGGCAGCAACTCTACCGCTGCGCCACCGTGCCACCCAAGTCAATATACCTACAAACCTGCACGTCTTTGGAGTGTAGGAGTTAACCGGAGCACTTGGAGAAAACCCACACAGGTGTCTGGCACAGATAGCACCCGTGGTCAGGATCGAACCTGGATTTATTTTTATTAAATGTGCTGAGGGTCACTACTTCCACTCAATGAGACAGTGAATTCCAGACCCCTTCTGCTCCTTCACTTCCCAGCAAACCTTTAATGAATTAACTTCAATCCAAGTTGCCTAGTTATTGACCTCTGTGCTAAGGGAAATAGGTCTTTCCAGTTCACGGAGCCTGGGCCTCTCATAATTTTATAAACCTTAAGAACATTATATGGTCTAAAAATAATAATGACAGAAACCAGAGGCATTGCAGAAACCCACACCAAAAAACATATTGGTGTCACGTTGAATTTCGCAGTCCTTGGTACAAGAGGTGACAAATGCTTGCGTGCCGTAATGCTAAGAATGTGAGGAAAAGTTAAGATGACAGTTCTCTTCTGTTGACTTTCCCCTTGAAATGCCTCTGAAAAATGAGTTGGCGGAGCAATTGAGTTGACGGAAGCTTACATTCCATCACTCCAGTCTTTGAAATGTATTCTATTCAACAGTATAGAATTGTATTCAGTGTACTTAATTGGATATTTATAAGCTGGCATTTACTTGGTCAATTTTACTCCGTGAGGAAAATTAGCGCAAGGATATGAATGGTTATTTTTAAATCTGAGACAGATTTAAATGAGATTTTGGCTCACTGGGCATTTTAACACAACTATGCCTAAATGGATCAAAGACGTTAACATGTGTATGCAAGGGCTATATTTGAAATTGCCCAGACAAACATTAGCTCTCTTGCAGTCAATATTCCATGTTTTTTTTTAAACCAGTGTACTTGAATTTTTTTTCTTGATTGTACGAAAAGTTTCCTTCACATGTACAAACACATTACCTTCCTGAACTTGACATCTGCTTTCCAAAGGAAACAGGAAAAAGGGAATTTTAGAGCCCCTAGGATAATAACATTTTGCAGAATGTACCATTTTGATTTTCTCTTTCCCATTAGTGAGGTAAATTTCGAGAAAATATGGTGAAATATTCACGTAACCTTGACTCTATTGACATTAGACCATAGTACTAATGACTGATTGTTAGCAGATGGCCTCTCTGTTACTTAGCAAGAAGTGACTTGCTTGCAATAATAAAAAATTGCATTCAGAAATTAAACTTAATTAAACAAAATCCAGTTTGCTTTCTGGCCTATTCCTACTTTTGGCTTTCGTAAAACAACCTGCCTCTCTGTACAGCAAGTGATTCAGATGATATCAGCACACATCACCAACAATTTGCAACAGATATTTTTTCAATATTGGATCTATTTCCAAAGATAGATTTACAAAGATCATTGAATGTCTCCCTTGTATGTTATGCCATGCAAGTCTGCAGCAGCACTTTGTTTAACTGCTGTATTTCAGGTTCAAGAAATGTTATGTGTAGGAAGGAATTCCTGCCGCTGTTTTAAACTGAAGACAGACACAAAAAGCTGGAGTAACTCAGCAGGTCAGGAAGCATCTCTGGAGAGAAGGAATACGTGATGTTTCGGGTCGAGACCCTTCTACAGACTCTGGGTATGGTAACATATGATGAGCATTTGACGGCACTGGGCCTGTACTCGCTGGAATATAGAAGGATGAGGGGGTACCACATTGAAACTTATGGAATAGTGAAAGGCTTGGATAGGGTGGATGAGTCTAGGACTAGAGGTCACAGCCTCAGAATTAAAGGATGTCACTTTAAGAAGGAGATGAGGAGGAATTTCTTTAATCAGAGGGTGGTGAATCTGTGGAATTCTTTGCCACAGAATTCTGTGGAGGCCGTCAATGGATATTTTTAAGGCAGAGATAGATAGATTCTTGATTAGTATGGGTGTCAGGGGTTATGGGGAGAAGGCAGGAGAATGGAGTTAAAAGGGAGAGATAGATCATCCATGATTGAATGGCGGAGTAGACTTGAAGGACCGAATGCCCTTATTCTGCTCTGATCACTGATGACCTTATGATCTGAAACGTCACCTAAACGTCGTCTATATCTCTTGTTCCCCTTATACCTAACCAGTCTGCTGAAGGGTCTCGACCCATAACGTCATCCATTCCTTCTCTCCAGGGATGCTGTCTGACCCGCTGAGTTACTCCAGCTTTTTGTGTCTACCTTCAAGAAATGTTATGCCGCATGAAATGAGAACTAAGTCGTAGTAACGTTAAGATATTTGAAAACCTTTCCTTCGAAACATCTCACAGACTTTTATGTTTCTTGGATGTAGGACTTTACGACAAATGCCCTTGCACATTGCGGGACAGAGGATGGGGAGTTGGCATCCAGTCGGCGGACGGCTTGGGCAAGAGGGACCCGCGGTTCTTCTTCAGCCTGAGGACGGACAGAGCTCGGAAGTTGACCACCATCATGACCCAGCAGAAGTACCAGGCCAACCAGTGGGTCCACTTGGCCGCCAGCTACGACGGGCGGGAAATGAAGCTCTACGTGAACGGAGCGCAGGTGGCCAGGAGCAACGAGCAGGTCGGCGACATATTCAGTCCCCTCAGCAAAAAGTGCAAGGCTCTCACCCTCGGGGGAAACTTTCAACATCAGAACTTCCGTGGCTACGTCACCGACTTTAGCTTGTGGGGCGAAGGCAGAACTCAGCAGGAGATAATCCAAGATATGAAACACCACGCTCACGATACCAATGGGCCGGTCCTTTATGACAACTTTGAGGATGTGAAGAGGCACTGGCTCACTGTGAAGGACAGCAAATACCCTCGAGCAGAACTGAAGCATTACGTCGACTGGGTATCAAGCACTAACCTGGAACCTCCACCCTGTGGCCAAACTGTGTGTGACAACATGGAAGTCACGTCGAGCTACAACAACCTCTTCAACTTTCGCAAGGTGAAGACAGTTCGCTACAGGGTGGTCAACATCTGCGACGACAACCGCCAGAAGACGACCGTTACCAGAGAGCAGATCCAACTTCAGCACCGGCACCTAAACAGCGCCTTCGAGCGGTACAACATCACCTGGGATATTACAGTTTTGGACGTGAAGAATTCCTCCCTGAGGGACCGTCTTATCTTGGCCAACTGCGATATCAGCAAAATTGGGAACGGGGACTGTGACCCCGAGTGTAATCACACGCTGACCGGAAACGATGGCGGCGATTGTAAACCACTCAGGCGCTCACCTCTGTTAAAGAAGAAAGGAAATGGGGTGTGTGATATGGAATGCAATGATGAACTGTACAACTTTGATGATGGTGATTGCTGCAATCCAGCGGTGACTGATGTAACAAAGACATGTTTTGACCCCAAATCACCCTACAGGTAGCATTAACAATATTTAATCATTGAATGATTAGCATGAGATATACTTAACAGGAGGACACACAGTGCCTGAGTAACTCAGTGTGTCAGGCAGTGTCTCTGGATAACAAGCATGTTCTACAGAGATGCTGCCTGACCTGCTGAATTACTCCAGCACTGTTCCCTTTGGCATATTGAGCAGCATTTGCAGTTCCTTATTTCTATACTTAACAAGGATAAGTTCAAATAAAGGCCTCTCGAGGTGAATATTTGAACATAATACTATTGAGAGTGCGGGGTGGTGCAGCCTTTCTTACTGCCACCTCACACCTACTCAATGCTGTCTGTGTGGAGTTTGCAGGAGCTTCCTCTTTGTTGTTCTTGTTACCTTGTGCCCAAGCAGGTTAATTGCCACAGACAAAGTGTTTAAGAAGGAACTGCAGATGCTGGAAAATCGAAGGTACACAAAAGTGCTGGAGAAACTCAGCGGGTGCAGCAGCATCTATGGAGCAAAAGAGATAGGCTCCTTCGCTCCATAGATGCTGCTGCACCCGCTGAGTTTCTCAAGCACGTTTGTGTACCTAATTGCCACAGACAGCTGTGGAGGTCAAGTCAGTGGATACATTTAAGGCAGAGATAGATAGATTCTTGATTAGTACTGGTGTCAGGCGTTATTGGGAAAAGGCAGGAGAATGGGATTAGGAGAGATAGATCAGCCATGATTAAATGGCGGAGTAGACTTGATGGGCCGAATGGCCTAATTCTGTTCCGATCATTTACGAACATGAACTTATGAATTGGCCAAATGTAGTAGGTGGGAAAAGAATCAAAAAAGGGGAATGAGAGGGCATGTAGGAGAGAATAATGTTGCAACCTTTCAGGGATATAAGAAGCAAAATCAGACTGAGGGGATAGCTCGTCTAGGAGCCAGCAACAAAATGATGGGCCAAATGTCTTGTGTTTCAATAAGTATGAAAGAAATGCTTCAATTTCATGCCATCTAATTGCTTTGTGCTTTTCTATTATGGGGTTATGAAGTGGAAATTCGTAGGTCCTGTTTGAGACAGAGTGCGGTGAGTTTAATGGCACTGTTACTCATCTCGAACCTTATGGGCCTGTCCCACTTTTTCGGCAACTGCCGGTACCCGTCATAGGTCGTTACAGGTCGCCGAAAATTTTCAACATGTTGAAAATGCAGAACAAGGTACGACTCTTTGGGTGACTACTCACGACCATACAGGCTTCACCTGTCGCAAGGGTGTCGCCTGTATGGTCGTGAGTCGTCTCCTCAGTCGCCCAAAGAGTCGTAGCGTCTTTCTGGTCGCCGCTGGATTTTCAACATGTTGAAAATTTTCGGCAACCTGCAACGACCTATGACAGGTGCTGGCAGTCGCCAGAAAAGTCGCGTAAGTGGGACTGGCCCATTAATTGTTCTTAATCGGGTAGCAGTCAGCTGATCAGTGGGACGTGGGAGGAAACCCATGTGGTCACAGGGAGAAGGTTCAAATGCTATTCCGACAAAGGGCAGGAGGTCAGGAATGTAATGGGTCAGTCACTGGGGTTGGAGAGCAGCATTTCTACCCTTTACGCTACTGTGCTGCCCTCCCTCACTGCTCACTGCTCAGTCCTTATCATCATTGAACTCAACCAGCAGTAGATTGATTTTCAATAAATGTCAACACCAAGTTAACGTCCTTGTTTATTTTGCAGGCTCGCTTCTACAATTCGGTTTTAGTTTCAGTTTGAGTTTCGGATTTACAGAGCGGAAACAGGCCCTTCGGCCCACCGAGTCCGCACCGACCAGAGATTCCCGCACACTAACGCTATCCTACACACACACACTAGGGGCCGCACACTAACACTATCCTACACACACACACTTATACCGAGCCAATTAACCTACAAAGTTGTACGTCTTTGGGGTGTGGGATGGAACCGAAGTTCTCGGAGAAAACCTGGAGAATTCCTTCCTCAATTCCTAAAGCATGGATTCTACAATCCATGTTTGATATTTTAAAATATTATCCTGAAAATACATGGTTTCACTTCCATCATCACCTTATTTTGTTTCAGACTTATCCTTTCACAAAGTTAAAAAATCTCAGTTGTTGTCTTGGGCTCTAGACGTCAAATAGAGGTTTATAGATTCAGTTATGAAAATAAGGTTTCAATTAAGATTTTTAAATTTTCAGTCTAAAGTTTATTTGGGTATATAAAAGTATGCAACCTCAGAGAATTCTCCTCAATCTGAAACCTTTCTTGAAGTCAATGGGAAATAAATTTAAATAGATATGGCAGCCTACTTGTATTACACAAGCAGTTTATAACTAAAGTTGCCAACTGTTCCGTATTAGCCAGGACATCCCGTATATTGGGCTAAATTGGTTTGTCCCACCCTTGTCCCGTATTTGACTGCTACTACTCGGGTCGAGGGGGACTGTCGGGTCGGAGCGCCACGTCTGGCCCCGCCTCACCCGCCCTGACGTAGTGCAGCCCATGGAGTGCAGCAGCAGCAGCAGCAGCAGCGCCTCGCCCGTGGCCCCGTCGGTTGGCAGCCCGGCCAGCTGTCCGACTTTCAGACCTTCGCTTACCGCCCACACCACCACCCCTCCTTCTCACGGCCGATCATCGGTTCACGAGTTGGACGGGGTGCCGGACCTTGCGTGCAGCTGAACACAAAGCCCAGCCGGCGGGCCAGCTGAGGAGTTTTGGCCCGGGCCACGCGGCGTCGCACACAAAGTCTGGTGCCCTGACCCGAACTCCTCAGCTGGCTCGCCTGCTGGCCTTTGTGTGCAGTCCAGCACCCGGGCCAACTCATCATTCACCCAGCCACGGCCGAGTCGGTCAACGAATTGCCGACGGGAATTTGTCCCTTGTTTTGACCTTTTGTCCCGTATTTGGGAGTGAGAAAGTTGGCGACCCTCTTCATAACATTACCAATCACAGGCTCCATGGTCGTTTCGCTGAACACCTCCGCTCAGTTTGCCTAAACCTACCTGATCTCCTGGTTGCTAAACACTTCAAGTCCCCCTCCCATTCCCACGCTGACCATTCTGTCCTGGGCCTCCTCCATTGTCAGAGTGAGGCCCAGTGCAAATTGGAGGAGCAGCACCTCATATTTTGCTTGGGCAGCTTACACCCCAGCGGTATGAACATTGACTCCTCTAACTTCAAGTAACCCTTGCTTTCCCTCTCTCTACATGCCTCCACCTTCCCAGTTCTCGGACCAGTCCTACTGTCTCCGACTACATTTTATCTCTGTTTGCTTTGTTGTTACCTTCTCCCAGCTAACACTGATCTATTCCACACTTTCCTTGATCTCCATTCCCTTTTACCCTGTTTTCACACCTTACACTTCCTTATCTATCTATCTCCCTCCCCCTTGACGTCAGTCTGAACAAGGGTCTCCACCCAAAACGTCACCCATTCCTTCTCTCCAGAGGTGCTGCCTGTCCCGCTGAGTTACTCCAGCATTTTGTGTCTATCTTCGGTTTAAACCAGCATCTGCAGTTCCTTCCTACATATAACATCACCCTGTATTGTACATAGCAAGGTTGAATATTTTTGGATGAACTATAGGCTGATCTTTGTGTAAATCTACATGCTGCAGTGGTAATTTTATTTGATATATTTTCCCACTCCACATGTGTTTTCATGGAATTGTTATCAGCTAACCACAAAGATAATAAGTACGGTATCAAAGATCTATACAAGATTGTAGGATTCACCGGAGACCACTTAAAACAATTAGCGATAAGACCATGATAGCAAAGAGCTGACTGATGACAATGTGCCTCGAACCAGTAAATGTGCAGTTGAACCCCCCCCCCCCCCCCCCCCCACTCAGAGAGAGATCATTTTGTGAAAGGGCAAAGTTTGATTGAAGACTTCAGTCGTCTTTCCCTTATTGTTTTACATGTTATCGGTAACATTGTGTGGTCTCGGCAACAGTTTATTGATTTTACGCAAGTTAGTTGAGAGATACAGTGCGGAAACAGGCCCTTCGGCCCACCGAGTCCATGCCGACCAGCGATCCCCGCACACTAACACTATCGTACACACACTAGGGACAATTTTGCACATGCACCAAGCCAATTAACCCACATACCTGCACATCTTTGGAGTGTGGGAGGAAACCGGAGATGCCGGAGAAAACCCACGCGGGTCACGGGGAGAATCTACAAACTCCGTACAGACAGCACCTGTAGTCGGGATCGAACCGGGGTCTCCGGCGCTGCAAGCGCTGTAAGGCAGCAACTCTACCGCTGCGCCATCGCGCCGCAGTGGCACAGCCTTCTGTGGCAACGTTGATTTACCACACGGAATAAACATGGTTATGAGAGAGAGAGAAAAAAAAACATTCTTCCCGTATTAGAAAAATTGCTCCATACTTAATTAGTTGCTAAATTTGAAAGTGTCCCTCAGGAGTCAAATAGAGGTTTATAGATTTAGTTATAAATTTCAATTCAGATTTTTTTAAATTTCAAAGTATCTAAGTTTATTTGAGAATGTAAAAGCTTGCAATCATGGTGAATTCTACTGAATCTCAAACCTTCCTTGACAGTCAATGAGAAATAAATGTAAGTAGATATGGCAGTCACCTTGTATTGTACAAGGAATCTATAACATTACCTTCATAAGGTCATAAGGGATAGGAATAGAATTAGGCCATTCAGTCCATCAAGTCCGCAATTCAATCATGGCTGAGCTATCTCTCCCTCCTAACTCCATTCTGCTGCCTTCACCCCATAACCTCTGACACCTGTACTAATGAAGAATCTATCTAGCTCTGCTTTTAAAATATCCACTGACATGGCCTCCACAGCCTTCTGTGGCAAAGAATTCCACCTTGTGCAAGTACATAGTACCTTGTTTTGTATAGCAGAGTTAAATACTTTGTAAGATTTGGTTATCTAAGTGTACCTGTAAAGCACGAGGCACTGCTTTATACTTAGATATTGAGGCGATAACTGCAACAAAGAAAACAAGGACAATTGGAAATATTGACTTGGTCAGGCAGGATCGGTGGAGAGGGAATGTGGAGTGATTGCTCAGGTTGATAACCCTTTCATCAGAATTAGATGAGGTTAGGAAAAAGCATCTTTCTAATTGCAGAGAAGGAGAGAGCAAGGGAATGCCCGATATACGGTGGCGAGCAAGAGAGACGGTGAGGCTGATGACGATGATGATGAGGGGGAAGTGAGGTCTTCTTAATTACGGACGATTTGACTGGAGAAGGTGTAAACAGGAGGAGATGAATGAGGGACAGGGAAAGAGCAATCGCAAGATACCGATCAAAGAGGTTGGAAACCTGAAATCTGAAATAAAAGAGCCTACCACAAATACACCAATGCATAGGCAGAGGGAAGAACTGAGATAACATGGCAGGTTGCAGGAAAACATACAGAACACAGGTAGACAAAAATGCTGGAGGAACTCAGCGGGTGAGGCAGCATCTATGGAGTGAAGGAAATAGGCAACGTTTCGGCCCGAAACGTTGCCTATTTCCTTCGCTCCATAGATGCTGCCTCACCCGCTGAGTTTCTCCAGCATTTTTATCTACCTTCGATTTTCCAGCATCTGCAGTTCCTTCTTAAACATACAGAACACAGGAACAGGCCATTTGGCCCACAATGTCAATGCCGTACATGATGCTAAATTCATCTAATCCCTTCTGCCTGCATATGACTTGTATCCTTCCAATCCTTAGCCTTTTAAAATTCCACTTCTACCACTATCCCTGGCAGCATGTTCCAGACCCTTAACACTCTCAGTGTAGAAAACATCAGACACACATCTCCTTTGACCATTCATTCTCCCTCTGACCAGCTTTTGGAAAAAATACTCAAATTGAATACCCTGTCTATGCCACTCGTAAACTTACAAACTCACTGAGAGTGGTGAGTCTGTGGAATTCTCTGCCTCAGAGGGCGGTGCAGGCAGGTTCTCTGGATGCTTTCAAGAGAGAGCTAGATAGGGCTCTTAAAAATAGCGGTCTGGGGATATGGGGAGAAGGCAGGAACGGGGTACTGATTGGGGATGATCAGCCATGATCACATTGAATGGCGGTGCTGGCTCGAAGGGTCAAATGGCCTACCCCTGCACCTATTGTCTATTGTCAACCAGTTCTCCCTTCAGCCGCTGACACTTCAGAATCCATATTTTTCCAATCTCTTCTTTTGGCTGACACCCTCTAATCCAGCCAACATCACGGTCAACCTATTCTGCACCCTCTCTAAAGCCTCCACATCCTTTCTGTATTGGGGTGACCTGAACTGGATGGCACGGTGATGCAGCGGTAGAGTTGCTGCCTTACAGCGCCAAAGACCTGGGTTCGATCCTGACAATGGGTGCAGCCGGTAAGGAGTTTGTACCTTCTCCCTGTGACCTCCCAAGGTGCTCCAGTTTCCTCTCACACTCCATGGATGTACAGGTTTGTAGGTTGATTGATTGGCTTTGGTAAAGATTGTAAATTGTCCCTAGTGTGTGTAGGATGGTGCTAGTGTACAGTGATCGCTGGTCAGGGCGATCTCGGTGGGCCGAATGGCCTGTTTCAGAGCTGTATCTCTAAACAAAACTAAATTGCACACAATACTCCAAATGCGGCTTAACCAAAGTTTTATAAAGCTGCCACATGACTTCTTATCCTCAATGCACTGACCGATGATTTTTACCACTACATCTGTTTGTACTGTTACTTTCAAGGAGCTATGGACTTGGACCCCAATATCCCTCTGTACATCATATCAATGGCCAAGTATCAATGGTAGATTTTCCTCTCCGAAGGAAATTTTTACATTCACAATTAATTTGACTGAGATTGGAGTTTTTTCCTCTATTTCTAAAATATTTAAAAACTTTAATTTAATTTTAATTAATCTCATTCAGTGATCCATGAATCTGTTTGGCCAGTACCATAACCACTGTGGTAATGTACCATACTCTGACCTCTGGCGTGGTTGCTAATTACACTTTGTCCCGGTTTTGTTGTTAGGTGAAATCATAGTCAGTGTACAGTCGAGCATCGAGAAAACTGCCATAGATGATTAGGCTAAAGTATTTGTTGGCTCAATGCACTACCCCCCCTCCCCCTCTACCCCCCCTTCCCTCTCTACCCCCTCTCTACCCCCCTCCCTCTCTAGGGATTGAAGAGGGAGGGTGAAAAGGAGGAGGAGGGAGTGCCGGGCGATGAGGAGAAATGAGCCACACCTGCGCAGTTGGGGGCTATGCGTGAGTGGTGGAATATTGCGTTGGGGGAACGGGTGAGTGGTGGAATATTACATTGGGGGAGCAGAACCAACGGGTCTGGACTTGGTCTAGTCACTTACATAAATAATATAATCTGTATTCATTTCATCTAAATCAAACATTTGTATGTGAGGACCAGATTGGTAATCTGAATCACTTCTAAACACAACTTAGGATGGCATGGTGGCGCTGCGGTAGAGTTGCTGTCTTATAGCGCCAGAGAACAGGGTTCGATCCTGACTACGGGTACTGTTTGTACGTAGTTTATACGTTTTCCCCGTGACTGCGTGAGCTTTCTCCAGGTGCTCCGGTTCCCACCCACACTCCAAAGATGTGCAGGTTTGTAGGTTAATTGGCTTCTATAAATTGTCACTGGTGTAGGATGGAACTAGTGTACGGGGTGATCATTGGTTGGTGTGGACTCGATGGGCCGAAGGGCCTGTTTCTACGTTATATCTCTAAACTCTCTAAACTAAGAACAACTTATTGAAATACTGGAATAAGCCCTTCGGCCCACAATGCTTGTGGTGAACAGGATGCCAAGAGACATAACCTTGCTATTTTTCTTCAGACTTCACACTGCAACATACACAGAGTCATACAGTGTGGAAGCAGGCCATTCGGCCCAACTTCCCCTTGCTGATCAACAGGTCCCATCTACATTAGTCCCACTTTATGGAATCCAGTGTGGGAATGTCAATTTTCCACCATTTCCCAGCAATTACGGGAAAATCTAGGAACAAAACAGGCTCACAAGCGAGTTAAAGCTATTTTATATTTTGAATTCATTGAATTAATTTTAATTGCAAGTAAATTTTTACATTCAAAATACCACGGTTACCATTGTCCACACTCATGGTCCAACCACTTGTCTTCATGCTGCACTTCTTCACAGAGGCTTTCAGCACATCCTTGAACCTTTTGGAGACACAAGGAACTGAAGATATTGGTTTACAAAAAAGCAAACTCAAAGTGCCGAAATAACTCCACAGATCAGGCAGCATCTCTGGAGGACATGGGTCGGCGATGTTTCGTGTTGGGACTGAAGAATGGTCCCGACCAGAAAGGGTCCCAACCAGAGATGTCAGCTGTTTGCAGCTGAAACAGGCATTAGCTGTTTCTCCTTCCGCGGATGCTGCCTGACCTGATGAATATTTCTAGCATTTTCTGTTTTTATCTACGAACCTGAGATTAGTCGGCGCCTAGATGGTCACAAAGTGCTGGAGTAACTCAGCGGGTCAGGCAACATCTGTGGAGAAAAAGGACGGGTGACGTTTCAGGTCAGGACCTGAAGATGTGTCCCGAGCCGAAACGTTACCCATCCTGTTTCTCCAGAAATGCTGCCTGATCCGCCGAGTTACTCCAGCACTCTGTGTCTAACTTTGATATAAGCCAACATCTGTAGTTAGTTGCTTCTATATTTAGTATTCGCCTAACCCCTTGGTTCAACTATAACCTCTCGTTCCATCGCATTTCCCTGTATCACAGCATCTCGATTTCTTCTCTCAGGAAGTACAATAGGAGCCACAGTCTTAGAATAAAGGGGAGGTCATTTAAGACTGAGGTGAGAAAAAACGTTTTCACCCAGAGAGTTGTGAATTTATGGAATTCCCTGCCACAGAGGGCAGTGGAGGCCAAGTCAATGGATGGATTTAAGAGAGAGTTAGATAGAGCTCTAGGGGCTAGTGGAGTCAAGGGATATGGGGAGAAGGCAGGCACGGGTTATTGATAGGGGACGATCAGCCATGATCACAATGAATGGTGGTGCTGGTTCGAAGGGCCGAATGGCCTCCTCCCGCACCTATTTTCTATTTTTCTATGTTAGGAGTATGTTCCTCACTGGTTGTTTCAACCAACGCGAATCGAGGAAGGGTTTCTTGAAAAGTGACGGTAGCTATCCTGGAAACGGATTATTGCCAGGAGATGTTTGTGCTACTACTTCACATACTAGTCCAAACCTGACCTCCGAAATTATCAGGGGTCAGGTTCAGGGTCAATTATGTTCGCAAACAATGCTGATTACGGCCCTGGCACGGAATCAAAATAATGAATTTGGCATAAATACCTTTTTGAAATTAATTTCATTTAATCTCCTCTGAAGCAGTCGCAGTAGAATTAGATTTGCTTCATTGGCATTTTCCATTGCTAACATGGAGTAATCCTTTAATACAAGTTTAAGGATTAGATACACCGTATTTCATGTTGCTCATTTCAGTGTAATTGTGCAATATCATTGAGCTTAGCCACAGCATTTGCATTGCAACCTTTGCTCTGTGGTGTTAAGTCCCAATGCTGGCTTTGATCTGTACCCACGTTTGTCGGACGCAATCTTCATTAGCCTTTCTAATGCACTTAGTGAGTAGCAAAGCCAACAAATTACAATAAGATGCTGAGCTCATAATCATCACTATCTTTTTTTTTTTTTTTACCAACTGAAGGGATTTTGTGATTTTGTTTGGTTTAGCGTAGTTTAGAGATACAGCGCGGACACCGGCCCTTCGGCCCACCGAGTCCGCACCGGCCAGCGATCCCCACCCATCAACACTGTTCTGGGCACACACTGTGGACAATTTACACACATACGCCAAGCCAATTATCCCACATACCTGCACGTCTTTGGAGTGTGGGAGGAAACCGAAGATCTCGGAGAAAACCCACGCAGGTCACGGGGAGAACGTACAAACTCCGTACAGACAAGCGCCCGTAGTCGGGATCGAACCCGAGTCTCTGGCTCTGAAAGGCAGCAACTTTACCCCTGGGCCACTGCACCGCCAGCTTGTAACAGCTTTTTCCTGGGACACTGATATTTAAACGCAGATTTGTTTTGATATTGTTGTCAGCCCTGCTTTCTAACCCCACTTCTTGTCTGCTGAGCCCTGTTCAATTCTAGATCTGGGTTCCCGCCCCTTTTTATCATACAGTGCTATCTATTGTAACCAGACTCAAGCAATTCATACGATACGAATCGATAGAACTTTATTTATTTACAGTCATAAAAGACGAAATAACTGAAACATGAAATTCTATGAAGGCTTTTTCTCCTTCTCACCCTCTTATCAAATGTTAGGCGTTGAATGGCCTTCTCTACTAGACAACTGAAACCACCAGAAAATGAATGCCACAGTCACTGGAAAGAGATTCGAAAGAGTTGAATGGGCAAAGGTTCACACTGACCATTCATATGTTCAGAAGTTCCAGGAGCAGAATGAGGCCATTTGGCCCATCGAGTCTACTCCGCCATTCAATCATGGTTGATCCATCTTTCCCTCTCAACCCCATTCTCCTGCCTTCTCCCCATAACCCCTGACACCCATACTAATCAAGAATCTATCTATCTCTGCCTTAAAAATATCCACTGACTTAGCCTCTACAGCCTTCTGTGGCAAAGAATTCCACAGATTCACCACCCTCTGACTAAAGAAATTTCTCCTCATCTCCTTCCTCAAAGAACGTCCTTTCATTCTGAATGTGCCAAAGGGCTTGTTTCCGCACTGTATCTCTAAACTAAAGGTGGCTATTGACACATAGATGTTTCAATGTATGCGGGAGGCTCTGTTCATCTTGATCAGGAAAAAGACTGACGTGTTTTAATGCTGGGAAAATCTTCCCAACTCCAGCAATACAGATTCATAACTATAATCACAAGATTATCATATGCAGGCTAGTTCATAACCACAGGTTATTTAACACATCACAAGCTAAACCATCATTCTCCACCAACAACGACACTTGTGTGCCACTTGGCACACACTACGAGGACATTTAAGATATCCGTAAGGATTTGTGAATAACTCTCAGCTTCAAGTACATGTGCCAATGGTGTTTGCTAACAAGGGCTGAAACTTCCCACAGCTACAAGTGAACCTCGGGATTATCTCATAATCTGTGGATCAGGATTTCAATTTAAACTGTTTAGCTGAGACGATTTGAATCCAGGCCTTGGACTTAAGTCTGAAGAAGGGTCTCGACCCGAAACGTCACCCATTCCTTCTCTCCACAGATTATGCCTGGCCCGCTGGGTTACTCCAGCATTTTGTGTCTGCGTTTGATTTAAATCAGCATCTGCAGTTCTTTCCTACACACCTTGCAATTAAATGTTAGCAGTGCCAGAACGATGGGTGTTGAAACTATCAAAACTGCCTGTGATATAGTTGGATTTGAAGAGCACAGGAAAACAGAGTAAGTGAAAGAATTGGTTTCCCAAATTGTTCAAAGAAAATCGGTGCCCCAGGAAGACAATTTATAGTTCAGTTTAGTTTGGAGATACAGCATGGAAACAGGCCTTTCAGCCCATCGAGTCCGTGCCGACCAATGATCACCCATACACCAGGTCTGCCCTCCATGCTTGGGACAAACTAAACTGAACTATATATTGTCTTGCTGGGTCACCAATTTTCTGATGGGCAGAAAGGACTGTTGGGGTCCCTGGACAGAGCCGGGGGAGGAGGTATAAGGACAGGTGCTGCATCTCCTGCAGTTGCAGAGGAAAGTCCCCGGGGAAGGGGTCAGATGGGATGAGTTAACCAGGGAGTTGCAGAGGAAACGGTCTTTGCGGAAAGCAGGAAGACAGAGTCCACCATCTCCTCACTTTCCACCCCATCAGCCGTCGCATACAACACATAATCCTCTGACATTTTCGCCGCCTCCAATGGGATCCCACCACTAGCCACATCTTCCCATCTCCACCCCTTTCCGCTTTCCGTAGAGACCGTTCCCCCCGCAACTCCCTGATTAACTGAGGGTCCTGATGTGAAACGTCAGTTCTCCAGAGATGCTGCATTACCCACTGAGTTACTCCAGCACTTTATGTCTTTTTTTTTGGGTGTCAACCAGCACTTGCAGTTCCTTCCATCTCCTTAGTTAGTTTGGGTGGAGTGTAGTGAAAGAATGTGCTGTCTCTCATGGGCCACGGAACCAGGGGGGCTGGGGGCGGCGGGGGGGGGGGGGGGGGCTGCAGCCCCTCCACTTTTTTGGCGAGACATGCTTCATAACCTGAAATTATCCAGCCTGCAGGCGTATTTTTCTCTTCTTCTGAGGACCTCCGACATCCAGAATCTCAGAACAAGCGCACAATGTGCGTGGCAAAACCAAAGAAGATAGAGCGGAATTCTGCTCCATGATCTTTGGGGAAAACCACGACCAGCCGCGGCAGAAACCGACTGACCCCCCCCCAAAAAAACCCTCCACTCAACGGGCAATCACAGCGTGGTTCACAGTCGAGATATGGGGCAGTGAACGAGGCGCTGTGATTAGCCGCCGGGCGGAATGGAGGGAGGGTGGGGCCACAGAGAGAGAGAGAGAGAGAGAGAGAGAGAGAGAGACTGCCCCGAGAGGCAGGGAGGGAGAGAGAGAGAGAGAGGGGGGGAATGGGGGATATATCCCCCCACTTTTTGAGTTGGGGGATGGCCTGTATTATCCCCCAGTTTTTGGAGGTCGAGCAACAACAAAAAATAACAATAGTGTCACCCTCCCACACCCTCCCTCACCGGGTACCCCAAAGGCCGGTGATCAGTGATCGCTCAGCCCCCCCCACTTTCAAAAACCTTCCTCAGCCCCTGTCTCTTAGTCTTTTAACAGAAAGCAATTCGCAGTCCTTTCAATAGACAATAGACAATAGACAATAGGTGCAGGAGTAGGCCATTTGGCCCTTCGAGCCAGCACCGCCATTCAATGTGATCATGGCTGATCATTCCCAATCAGTACCCCGTTCCTGCCTTCTCCCCATATCCCCTGACTCCGCTATTTTTAAGGGCCCTCTCTATCTCTCTCTTGAAAGCATCCAGAGAACCTGCCTCCACCGCCCTCTGAGGCAGAGAATTCCACAGACTCACCACTCTCTGTGAGAAAAAGTGTTTCCTCGTCTCCATTCTAAATGGCTTACTCCTTATTCTTAAACTGTGGCCCCTGGATCTGGACTCCCTGTAAGTTCTTTAACCTTCAAGTAAGAAACAGTAAACCAAACACAAAAAACTGTTTAAGAAACAAGCATGCAAAGAAAATAGTTTCCGCAAAGACAATCTTTGACAATCAGCCCATAGACTTTGGAATCGTGAAGGAAATATATCTTGGCATACGCCAAATTTTCAGATTTGTGGTTTTCAGTATTTTTATAATAAAATTTTAATCCACTCTATTTAAAGATGAAAGGTTAGGGATATTTTATACATATAAAATTTTATTATAACTTGTCTAGCCGACATTGCCAGAAGCTAAATGACAAGTGATATTTTACAATTTATATTGATTGCAGATCCCTGTGAATGTATTGTAATGTACAGCTGTTCTTTACAGAGCCCCATTATGAACATGTTGACATTCCCTACAACAGACATGTTTAATTCTTGAGAGCTGGTCAGCTTTCTATCACACCTTGGCAGGTCAGCGTGAGGAATGATGTAATCACATGTTGTGATCTAAAACTTTCCCATCCAGTGTTGAAATGTCTGGCCTTCCTGTCAGGTAGACAAAAATGCTGGAGAAACTCAGCGGGTGAGGCAGCATCTATGGAGCGAAGGAATAGGTGACGTTTCGGGTCTCGACCTATTTCCTTCGCTCCCTAGATGCTGCCTCACCCGCTGAGTTTCTCCAGCATTTTATGTCTACCTTCGATTTTTCCAGCATCTGCAGTTCTTTCTCTAGCCTTCCTGTCGGCGTCAGTTGCAATAATTCAGACTCTCGGATCAATTACTTTCTATACTTTTAGTTTAGTCTGGTTTAGTTTAGTGTGGAGATACAGCGCGGAAACAGGCCCTTCGGCCCACCGAGTCCGCGACGACAAGCAATCCCCACACGCTAACACTGCCCTACACACACTGGGGACAATTCTTACATGTAAACCAAGCCAATTAACCTACAAACCTGTACGCCTTTGGAGTGTGGGAGGAAACGGAAATTCTCGGAGAAAACCCACGCAGGTCACGGGGAGATCGTAGAAATCCTATACAGACAGCACCCGTAGTCAGGATTGAACCCGGGTCTCTGGCGCTGTAAGGAAGTAATTCCACCGCTGCGCCACTTTGCCGCCCTATCTTGTGATCGAAAACTTTCCCATCCATTGTCAAAATGTCTAGTCTTCCTGTCAGTGTTAGTTGCAATCATTCAGACTCTTGAATCAATTAGGATCTATACTGTGGTTGTTTCCAAAAGCCCCTTACCATTTAAAGATAACTGATTATCAAGAGGGCAGTGTTTTGTACCAATGTCCCAAGAAAGTGAATGGCTTTTGCTGGTAAGTTTAAATTAAATTAAATTAAATTAAATTTCAATCCAATCCAACTAATTCTAAATATATTAAAGGTTTTGTTCTTTAATCAATGGGTTCAAAGAAGAACAGAAAGTTTCTGTTCACACCTTTTCATTTGATCTCCTATTCTACCCTTGGGGAATAAATTGGGGCCTGTTGTAAAGGATGGCATGGTGGCGCAGCGGTAGAGTTGCTGCCTTACAGCGCCAGAGGTCCGGGTTCGATCCTGACTACGGGTGCTGTCTGTACGGAGTTTGTACAGATTGAGGGGGGATCTTATAGAAACTTACAAAATTCTTAAGGGGTTGGACAGGCTAGATGCAGGAAGATAGTTCCCGATGTTGGGGAAGTCCAGAACACGAGGTCACAGTTTAAGGATAAGGGGGAAGTCTTTTAGGACCGAGATGAGAAAAACATTTTTCACACAGAAAGTGGTGAATCTGTGGAATTCTCTGCCACAGAAGGTAGTTGAGGCCAGTTCATTGGCTATATTTAAGAGGGAGTTAGATGTGGCCCTTGTGGCTAAAGGGAGCAGGGGGTATGGAGAGAAGGCAGGTACAGGATACTGAGTTGGATGATCAGCCATGATCATATTGAATGGTGCTGGCTCGAAGGGCCGAATGGCCTACTCCTGCACCTATTTTCTATGTTTCTATGTTTCCCCGTGACCTGCGTGGGTTTTCTCCGAGATCTTCGTTCTCCACCCACACTCCAAAGACGTGCAGGTTTGTAGGTTAATTGCCTTGGTGTATGAGTAAATTGTCCCTCAGCGTGTGTGGGGTAGTATTGGTGTGCGGGGGATCGCTGGTCCGTGCAGACTCGTTGGGCCAAAAGGCCTGTTTCCGCGCCGTATCTCTAACCTAAGCTAAGCTAAGTGACCTATAGTTTAAACCTGTAATCTCTCTAATGCACTGCCATATCGATCTATATTTCATGGGAAACTGGCTGACAGAAATATGTTGTCAGGTCTGAAGCATCCAGAACATTTTCCATCAGTGTAGTCCAATTTTGTCTGGTAAAGAAAAAAATTCTCATCCAGTTAAGAATTGTACATTTCAGCGATTTCTCACCAAAATAGTCCTTAGAGCTTCACACACGACATGCTGAGAAATCATTTTGGAAAAACTCAGCCTTTTTTGTGCTGAATTGCAACAGCTGAAGACCACGTTATTCATTTTGCAGTCGGTGACGGCTAATTCAATATCAGAGTGGCTACTGAGTGAAATAATCCCAGGTGGATTGCCTTATCTGGACCTCTGGGCTAATACCTGCTCACCCCCATGGTAGTTTTGTTCTTGGTTTAGAGAGATCAAGCCAGGAAACAGGCCCGATGCCCTCCCCTCCTCCCCGGCTCCACGCTGACCACCCATTCACACTTGTTCCTCGTTACCCCACTTTCCCATCCACTCCAGACACACCTGGGACAATTTTACTCAGGGACAATTAACCTGCAAACCCGCACGTCTTTAAGATGTGGTTGGAGAACGGAGCACCCGGAGGAAGCCCACGCTGCCACGGGAGAACGTGCAAACTCCACACGGACAGCATCCAAGGTCAGGTTTGTACCTGGGACTCTGGCTCTGCGAGACAGCAGCTCTACCCGCTGCACCACTGCGCCACCTGCCCAGATGATAATGATCTTTCCGCAGCTGTGCAGGTACCTTACAACTTAACTTTCTAACCAAACTACTGCAGTGAAAAAGAAATATGAGTGGGTCATAAAACTCCACAGGGGAATGACTCTACAGTTGTGATTCAGGATGATGAGCATCCAGAGATGAAGACTATTGATCTGGACAAGTGGTTTTAAATCCCATCATGGCTGCTGAAGAAGTTCATTGCAAATAATTAAATGAAAAGGAAATCTGAAATATAATGTTTCTCTCACTGACAGTGAACAGCGCTGTGATAGAGTTGCTGCCGTACAGCGCCAGAGACCCGGGTTCGATCCTGACTGGAGCTGCTGACTGTACGGAGTTTTCACATATATATAAATATGTGTACACTGAACTTTCATGCTCTTATATCTACTTTCATCCATATCAATCTGGAATGCGCCTCCTGAGAAACTGGTGGGGTTAAGGGCCTGTCCCACATGGCGATTTTATCGGTGACTGCCGACGTCATAAGATTTTCAAATCCCGCGGCGACAAAAAAAATATCGCGACACTTGAAAAAACACCGCGTCACGCCGCATCACACCGCAAATTTTTCGGTGACCTTTATACGTCAGTCCATGATGCCGGCAGTCGCTGAAAAAATCGTCAAGTGGGACAGGGCCTTTAGTTATATTATTGAAGCAGTATCTGGACTCGCACTTGAACAGCCAAGTATTGTAGGCTGTGAACTACAGTAAATGCTGATAAATGAATTAGTATAGATAACGTATTTAATGGTCAGCATAGACATATTACCACCCACTCCCCAGACATCAGTCTGAAGAAGGGTCTCGTCACCCATTCCTTCTCTCCAGAGATGCTGCCTGTCCCGCTGAGTTACTCCAGCATTTTGTGTCTTGTCTTGTGTCTGGTTTAAACCAGCATCTGCAGTTCTTCCCCACACATTTGGACTGAAGGATCTGTATCCACACTGTATGATTCTATGATCTAATAAAAGAGATGGAGGATTTAGACTCCTGCTGGGATAAAGAGGCCAAAATGTTTTGGTGCTCATGTAGCAAAGATTTCAAGGCTCTCTCTCTCTTTCCCCTCACAAGATGGACTTGTCAAAGCACTAGGACCATAGGCTCAGCTCGCAATGGACACCTGCAGAGCACAAGCAATCTGGTAGTAATCCTTGTAGTAAGTGTGTTATTCTTCAAGGGTGTTATCGACAGGTTTTTGGAAGGAACAAATTTAAGTGAAACAAGGAAAAGGAAATCACCACACCACCATCTGAATCCAATTTACTCACAAGAGAAGCACCTAGAGATTGGACTCAACTAAACCTTTGGAAATAGACACAAAATGCTGGAGTAACTCAGCAGGTCAGGCAGCATCTCAGGAGAGAGGGAATGGATGACGTTCCTTCTTCGGTCAAGGGGGGAGGGAAACTAGAGATATGGAAGGTTTACAAAGAGCATGTCAGGTGTGAAAAGGACAGATCAAAGCAGATGATGTTCAAGGAATTGTACAATGGTTGATTGGTGGCTGAGGGGAGGTGACAACGAGACATGCAAACAGTACAAATAATCAGGAGGACAGGAAAAGTAGCAGGACTAGGGTGGGGGGGGGGGGGACGGAGAGAGAGTGGAGGAGGCCCAGGATAGAAAGGTCAGTGTGAGAATGGGAGGGGGAGTTAAAGTGTTTAGCGACCGGGAGATCGTGCAGGCCCAGGCGGACTGAGCGAAGGTGTTCACCTTTGGAAATGTTAGGTGCAGCCCAGTTCAGTGCAATGGATATTCATTGAACTTAAGGGCCTGTCTCACTTGGGCATCATTTGCAAAGATTTTGTACATCCCAAAATCCTGGGGCGCCGCGCGCGACCGCGCGTCACTGCCTACGTCACCATGCACCATGCGCGTCTAATGCACACCATGCGAGCGTGCGTCGTGATGCGTAAATGATGTCGCGTAAATTACACGCAAATGACGCCCATGTGGGACAGGCCATCAAAGTTGTGAGTTCCTGCAAGAGAACTGAAAATGACTTGGTATTAGGGTTTGAGATCCATTCAGTGGACCCACTCAGGAGCAATGAATGAACTCACTGTTTACACACAGCGTTATTATGGTACAGAACACATAGTCAGTGCATTTAACTCCATAATGCAAGTCTGAAGTCCACCGTTTGGTATTTACAGCAATTTGAGCACAATCACGCTCTTCAGCCTCCATTGTAAAGAAAAATCATATGGTAGTTTTTAAGATTTTCTTCTGGCAACATTCTCGATAATTATGACAAAAAATTGCTGCATAAATATAACTTAATTCACGTTCTCAGGTCATGCCAAGGCACATTGCAACCAACACTGCAATTTGTCAAAGTGCTGCCAAGATTGTAATGTGGTACAAATAAAGACACAAAGTGCTGGAATAACGGGGCTTAAGCGAAGAGAGTTGCAGCCTGCGTTGTCTCTCTGTCCAGTTACGTATTGTCTTTGCGCTGACTGGTTAGCACGCCACAAAAGCTTTTCGCTGTACCTCGGTGCCCGTGACAATAGACTAACCCCGCTCATTAACTCACTAGTCGAACTGAAAGGTCACGATATGATTGGCTCATGCACAAAGATTCTTGATTAGTACGGGTGTCAGGGGTCATGGGGAGAAGGCAGGAGAATGGGGTAAGGAGGGAGAGATAGATCAGCCATGATTGAATGGCGGAGTAGACATGATGGGACAAATATCCTAATTCTGCTCCTATCACTTATGAACTTATGGAAATCGAAGTGTTAGCGCTGAATTCCATGGTCACTCAGGAAAAAGAGAAATGAATAGTAGGGTAGAAAGGGAGAGTGTGATGCAAATTTAGAAGGATGTTGCCAGGACTTGAGGGAGAGGTTGGGCAGGCTGGGACTTTATTCCGTGGAGTGCAGGAAGCTGATGGGTGATCTGATAGAGATGTATAAAATCATGAGGGGAAGAGACAGGGCGAAGAACGCACAGTCTTTTACCCAAGGCAGGGGAATCATGAACTAGCAGGCATACATAGAAACATAGGTGCAGGAGGAGGCCATTCGGCCCTTTGAGCCAGCACCTCCATTCATTGTGATCATGGGTTTATGGTGAGAGTGGAAGAATTGAATACAAACCTTAGAGGCAACTCTTTCAACACAGAGGGTGGTGGGTGCATGGAATGAGCTGCCAGAGGAGGTAGTTGAGGCAGGTACATTAACAATAGTTACATAGATGGGAAAGGGATATGGGCCAGACACGGGTAAATGGGACTATCTTAGAGACAGCCAATTTCATCTACATACCTCTATGTCTTTGGACCATGGGAGGAGTCTGAAGATCTCGGAGGAAACCCACGTGGTCACGGGGCGAACTTACAAACTCCATACAGACACTGTAAGGCAGCAGCTCTGCCGCTGCGCCACCCGTTGTGGCAGCATTTGTATATATATATATCACTCTGACCGCCTTCAGCCACACTGTTACTGCAACAGCTAGGTGTAGAAGATGTTAGTTTAGTTCAGCCATAAGAATGATCATTACTGCTCAGGTCTACTTGAAATGGATCCAGCGTCTTACATCAACCGGAGAAAGAGTTTGAGGTGCATTTTCATCGGACTTATGTTTTGATTGCAGGGCGTACTTGGATGTCAACGATCTGAAGAACATCCTGAAGCTGGATGGTGCAACGCATCTCAACGTATTCTTCGCCAATTCTTCGGATGAAGAGCTAGCCGGGTTTGCCACATGGCCATGGAATAAAGAAGCCCTCACACACCTAGGTAGTTTACGGATCATTTCCAAAGTAACATTTGTTTCTAAAACTACTTTTCTCTTCATCTTGATCATTCATTTTGCTGACAATCCATTCATCTTGCTCTGCCTCAATAACAAGGCATCCTAAGGGTTTTAGGCAGACATATGAACGAGTAGGAAATTTAAGAGGCCTTTGGATAGATACATGTTCATATATCTTTCCTAGAGTCTCTTAAACTCCCTGCTTGTTCATGCATGGCCATGCAAGAATGTGATCTTTGATCCGACTTTGCTGGCCTTACCTTGCACTAAAGGTCATTCCCTTATCATGTATCTGTACACTGCGAATGACTCGATTGTAATCATGTATTGTCTTTCCGCTGGCTGGTTAGCACGCGACAAAAGCTTTTCACTGTACCTCGGTACACGTGACAATAAACTAAACTGATGTGCATGCAATGGAGGAATATGGACCAGATGAAGGCAGAGGAGAATAATATAACTTGGCATCATATTTGGCATGGACATTGTCGGCCGAATGGCCTGTTCCTGTGTCGGGATTATCTATGTTCTATATTCCATAAATTGCCAGGACATTAAGAGAACAGTATGTGAGAAAAGGCTCAATCAAACATTATTCCAAAGAGAGACACAAAAAGCTGGAGTAACTCAGCGGGATAGGCAGCATCTCTGGAGAGATGGAATGGGTGACGTTTCGGGTCGAGACCCTTCTTCAGACCAGTCAGGGAAAAGGGAAACGAGAGATATAGACGGTGATGTAGAGAGATAAAGAGCAATGAATGAAAGCTATGCAGAAAAGTAACTGATAAAGGAAACAGGCCATTGCAGTTTGTTTTGATATGACAGCACAGTTTGAGATCAACTTTCACCAGTGCTTCACCAGTGCTTCACCAGTGCCTCACGCACACCCCCAGATTCAGGGACAGTTTCTTCCCAGCTGTTATCAGGCAACTGAACTATTCCACCAACAACTAGATAGCAGTCCCAAACTTCTATCTACCTCATTGGACTATCCTTGACCGGACTTTGTTGTGCTTTACCTTGCACTAAAAGTTATTCCCTTTATCATGCATCTGTGCAGTGCGAATGGCTCGCTTGTAATCATGTATTGCCATTCCGTTGGCTGGTTGGCACGCAACAAAAGGCTTTTCACTCTACCTCGGGACACGGGACAATAAACTAAACTGAGAACTGGGAACACCAGCGTGGCTCATGGCAGTGAGCTGACTTGCTGGGTAGACACTTTGGAAAGAGTTGCCGCAACTTTATAAGGCTGGATTGTTTTAATGGGGGAAGGGGCCAGTAACCTCATGGAAAGCTGAGAGAGAGAGCGGAATGCTCCTGGGATGTATGAAGTTAGCATTGCAGGCGGCAATTTGCAAAGAGTCACAGAATGCCATGTGGCAAAGCAACAGATACACCATCCAAAACTTCCAAGTACAGTCAGAGCAGCGAAACAAACGGGAGCCTGGCCGCTTCCCATCAGCTGATATCCTCCCTGCTGATCTGCCCAATTATTCACAACTTCCTTGCGTTTCTTCACGAGCTGAGATTGAATAAAAAATGGTGACATAAAACCGCTAACAGAACAGGGCGGCACGGTGGCGCGCCGGTAGAGTTTTTCCCTTACAGCGCCAGAGACCCGGGTTCGATTCTGACTACGGGTGCTGTCTGTATGGAGTTTTGTACGTTCTCCCCGTGATCTGCGTGGGTTTTCTCTGGGAGCTCGGGTTTTCTCCGGGAGCTCCGTCTTCCTCCCACAGTACAAAGACGTACAGGTTTGTAGGTTGCAGGCAATTGGGTTTGGAAAAATTGTGTGTGTAGGATAGTGTTAGTGTGTGGGGATGGCTGGTCGGCGCGGACCCGGTGGGTCGAAGGGCCTGTTTCCGCGCTGTATCTCTAAACTAAACTAAACTATACTTTCTGATTGTGCAATCAAGGTGGCATCGTCCTGAATCCTTCGTTCTAC
>CM075987.1:24307992-24312992 GCA_038087875.1 Malacoraja senta
GCTCCAGTCTTTCCGTTGGCTGGTTAGCACACCAATGCTTGTCACTGCACCTTGGTTCACGTACACATTCCTACAGGAAGGAGATGAGGAGGAATTTCTTTCGTCAGAGGGTGGTGAATCTGTGGAGTTCATTGCCACTGGAGACTGTGGAGGCCAAGTCAATGTATATCTTTAAGGCGTAGATAGATAGATTCTTGATTAGTGCGGGTGTCAGGGGTTATGGGGAGAAGGCAGGAGAATGGGGCTCGGAGGGAGAGATAGATCAGCCATGATCTATGGAATTCAGCCTGTGGAATTCTCTGCCTCAGAGGGCGGTGGAGGCAGGTTCTCTGGATGTTTTCAAGAGAGAGCTAGATAAGGCTCTTAGAAATAGCGGAGTCAGGGGATATGGGGAGGAGGCAGGAACGGGGTACTGATTGGTGATGATCAGCCATGATCACATTGAATGGCGGTGTTGGCTCGAAGGGCCGAATGGCCTACTCCTGCACCTATTGTCTATTGTCTATTGTCTATTGATCCACATGGTCACCGAGGGAATGTACAAACTCCTTACGGACAGCACCCGTAGTCAGAATCGAACGCGGGTCTCTGGCGCTGTAAGGCGGCATCTCTACTGCCCTTATGTTCAGGCCTATGTTCTGGGACTTCATACCATTTTTTTCACTGAGAGAGTTAGGCATTATCAATGAACCCAACCAGGGCGCCCACTTCACCTCACCTCCATTGCTGCGTGTAAAATGAGAAATAATATAGTTCTAACCACCATTTTTAGCTTACTCTGAAAAGCATTGAGAAGAAACCTTAAGGGCAATGTGCATGTTTGTAATTCCAGCAGAAATGCTACAAAAAGTCATTTTTCCAGATGTTAGGAGAGTAAACATGAAGTTTTTGAATGTCACAAAAAGTTTTTAGGGCTTGGCAGTGGCTCCGTGCTCCCTTAAGATCCATTTGCATTCTACAAAGTTTCATACAAGGGATTTGATAACAAAGATTGCCAAACCACTAATGATTGGGTTAAAAAATGAAGCTATTCAAATACTGAGTAAATAAGTATAATTGACCTCCGAGTTCTCTTCCTTTTTAATATTCTGGCTGGAGTTGGAAAGGTTTAGTACAATGATAAAAGCAGATCGTCGGATAGTTGGCTTGGTGGTAGGAATTGTCTGATGTTTCTGATTTATCCTGGATGACCACTTCACCCTCTCAGGGGGAATGTGTAATGGGTGATTGGGTTTTGAAATATGTGTGTGTGTGTGTGCGTTTGAAGATCTACACATCCTTCCCGCCAGAGGAGCGCCCCCTGTCTACTGCATGATATAATGCAAAGAGGATTGACCTCAGATCCACCCATGAGTTGTCCATGAGTTGGCATTGGGTCCATGAATGAGAGAGCCTTTAGCAAGGCGATGTGGATACAAGATAAGGGGTGGTCATTTAAAATTGTGGTCCATGGGAATTTCTTCTCACAGAGGGTAATGTATCTCTAGAATTTTCACCCCCAGAGGCCAAGTGGCCTTCTCTTTTTTTAGCTTAATTTTCAATGTGGTTTAGAGATACGGCACAGAAACAGGCCCTTCAGCCCACCGAGTCCACACCGACAATCGATCCCCGCACATTAACACTTCCATACACACACTAGGGACAATTTTACATTTATACCGGGCCAATTAAGCTACTAACCTGTAGGCCTTTGGAGTGTGGGAGGAAACTGGAGATCTCGGCGAAAACCCACTCAGTTCACAGGGAGAACGTACAAACTCCGTACAGAATTACCGCACCAGTAGTCAGGATCGAACCCGGATCTCTGGCGCTGAGAGGCAGCAACTCAACCGCTCTGCCACCGTGCCGCCCATTCTTGCATGCTTGTGAGAATGTGGTTCTTAAGGTATTTACATGAAGGCCCATTGATGGGGCAAATAGTAAAATTAATCGGAGTAGAACTTGTTCTTATATTGCGTGTCGTAAACATGTGGCACAAGAACATGTTTAAGAAGGAACTGCAGATGCTGGGAAATCGAAGGTAGACAAAAATGCTGGAGAAACTCAAGAGAGTGCGGCAGCATCTATGGAGCGAAGGAGATAGGCAACGTTTCGTTCGCTCCATAGATGCTGCCGCACCCGCTGAGTTTCTCCAGCACTTTTGTCTACCTGGCAAAAGAACATACTGTGTTTTGAATTTGGCTTTTGCATTTCACTTCCACTGATTTCAATGGAAACAGTTCCTTCCTTCGTTTCCCATTTCTATTCAATATATTAATTGAACTTGGTTTCTCCAGCCTCACCATTACAATGTGACTTTTGAAGGTCCTTTGCAAGTTTTTTTTTTTTTTCAATGTTAACACATTTCTCAAAGGAATTCAGACTCTTCCTTCAAACATTATGGATAAACGGCAGCAAAAAGCATCTTAGTTGTAAAATGCAAAGTGCTGCAGCCACTCAGCAGGTCGGGCAGCATCTCTGGAGGACATGGATAGTCACCATTTTGGGTTCAGTTTTAGTTTAGTTTATTGTCTGAGGTACAGTGAAAAACTTTTGTTGCGCGCTAACCAGTCAGCGGAAATACAGTACATGATTACAATCGATCCATTTACAGCGTATAGTTACATGATAAGGGAATAACGTTTACTGCAAGGTCATGCCAGCAAGATCTGATCAAAGATAGTACAAGGTTTACCAATGAGTAGTTCCAGCACTGTTCTCTGGTTGTGGTAGGATGATTCAGTTGCCTGAAGGCAGCTGGGAAGAAACTGTCCCTGAATCTGGAAGTGTGCGTTTTCACACATTCTATACCTTTCGCCTAATGGGAGAAGAGGGAGTGGCCAGGGTGCGACTTGTCCTCGATTATGCTGCTGGCCTTGCCGAGGCAGCGTGAGGTATAAATGGAATCAATGGTTTGTGTGATGGTCTGGGCTGCGCCCACAATTTGTTGCAATTTCTTGCGGTCTTGGATGGAGCTGTTTCCAAAACCAAGCTGTGATACATCCTGATAAATGCCGGGTTGGCTTAGTAATCTTTAAGAAAAGAAACATATTTGGCAGAGAAAAAGCTTAACGGTTTCCTGCTCGGCCTTCAACTTGGGATAAGTGGCAATGGAAGGAAAGCGAGGTATTGCGATTCCAATGAAAGATTCAACAGTGGCTATCGAATGTTTTGTTCGACCTCAGTATGAGGCTATGCTAGTTCCACAGCACCAGATCTAAAAACACAGATGAGACAAACAATGAGGGTATAAAGCACAGATCAGATTGAATTGCTTGGACAAAGGGCGGCACGGTGGCGCAGCGGCAGAGTTGCTGCCTTACAGTATTTACAGCGGCAGAGATCCAGATTCGATCCCGACTACGGGCGCTGTCTGTACGGAGTTTCTACATTCTCACCGTGACCTGCGTGGGTTTCTCCCAGATCTTCGGTTTCCTCCCACACTCCAAAGACGTGCAGGTTTGTAGGTGAATTGGCTTGGTATAAATGTAAATTGTCCCTAGTGTGTGTAGGATAGTGTTAGTGTGCGGGGATCGCTGGTCGGCGCGGACCCGGCAGGGCCAAAGAGCCGGTTTCCAGCGCTGTATCTAAACTAAACTAAAACTAAATGCCACAAGTTACAAACGATGGCGATTGCAGAAATTTTTATTATTTTTCTATAAATATCACAGACAAAGCCAAAATAATAACCTCTGTTGGAAGCACTCACAGGGGTGGTCATGAAGGCAGATACGACAGTGGCATTTAAGAGGCTTTTGGACAGGTAGACATGCAGGCAATGATGGGAAATGTATTGGAAGGAACTGCAGATGCCGGTCTACACAAAGGTAGACACAAAATGTTGGAGTACCAGGCAGCATCTCTGGATTGAAGGAATAGGTGACGATTTGGATCAACACCCAAGAAAACAAGAGTTCAAAAGGGATGAAGTACAAGGATAATGTAGAATTATTTGTTAGCTCATGTGCAGACAGAAGTGATTAGTTAATCTGGATTTTGTTATTTGGCACAAACATTGTAGGCTGAAGGTCCTTTTCCTGTGCTGTAGTGTTCGATCTTCTGACCTGACTGTATTGAAAATCCATTTTGCTTAAGCATTCCCCCCAAAATAATTCACCTTTGACTTCAACAACATTCCGAGTTTGTTAATAGGCTCAGAGGGGAAATGCAATATACTGACACAGATTGAAGGATGTTGGGCACTTTACAACCGAGTGGTATGAATGTCGAACTTCAAGTCACCCTTGCATCCTCTCTCTTTCCGTCCCTCCCCCGCCTAAGTTGTTGTACTAGTTTCAAAGTCGTCTTGTTGAGTCTCATTGTCTGTAACTTGTTTTCACCTCGCCCACAGCTAACAATGGCCTGTTTCCTTTATCATCGTTACTTTTTTGCATATCTTTCATTCATTTTGTTCTATATCTCGCTATATCACCATCTCTATCTCTCGTTTCCCATTCCTTTGACTCTTGGTCAGAAGAAGGGTCTCGACCCGAAACATCACCCTTTCTTTTTCTTCAGGGATGCTGTCTGACCCACTCCAGCTTTTTGTGTCTATCTTGAAGTATATTGATTAGGGCAATCTTATATTCCTTATGCTCAAAGTGAAACAAGAGTATTAAGGGGCTGTCCCACTTGGGCGACCTAATTGGCGAGTTTAGAAGAGTTTAAAAAAATGACATGTTGAAGACCTCCTTCGACTATGTTGAAGACCAGCTACGACTAGCTACGACTAACTTCGGGAAAATTGGACACCGAATAGTGGAGAGTGAAGACGACCTCCTTCAATCTCCTTCGACCTCCTTCGATCTCTCTTCGACTATGATGAAGACTATCTACGACTACCTTCGACTACCCTCGATTACCTACGACTAACATGCCGACCTACTACGACCTACTACGAGTAAAAAAAGTATTGATTTTTACCGCGGCGACCTTTTTTCACTCGTGGGCATTTTTTAACACATTGAATAAAACGCCGCGACCTAGCTGAGGCCTCGAGTACGCGGAGACCACTCTCGAGC
>CM075987.1:24317992-24460492 GCA_038087875.1 Malacoraja senta
TTGTTGCGTGCTCTAAAGTTAGCAGAAAGACCTGCCCAGACACATTTCTAACTATTGACTGTACACAAAAATGCTGGAGAAACTCAGGATTCTTCTGAAGAAGGGTTTCGGCCCGAAACGTTGCCTATCTCCTTCGCTCCATAGATGCTGCTGCACCCGCTGAGTTTCTCCAGCATTTTTTGTGTACCTTCGATTTTCCAGCATCTGCAGTTCCGTCTTAAAACACTCTAACTATTGACTACCATCTTACTCAGCGGTGGCAGGGAGTTCTGTCTGTACAGTCTGTGTCCGTGGTCTGTGTCCCTATTGTCTGTATGGTTCAGTGCCCTTCCCGGCACGACGGATCCTCGCGCTAGTCAAAGACATGCAAGCATCTCAATACCAATAACATGTTGAACTCACCGACTACTGATTTCATTCCAAACAGATTGTTGCATCAGCTCGACGCCCATGTCCCAGTGCACACTGTACTTACGCACCAAACCATTATTTTTAATGACTTCTTCGTGAAAATCAACTGCCGTTCAAAACAAAACATTGACTTAGGGCTGACTCAAAGTCTGGCACTGGGAATGGAGATGGGGGTTTCAGATTTGCAACTGAACTCTGTAGTTGAGCCATTAACAATAGTGACATCTGTCTGCCACTATCGACAGTGACAAGCAGTCCTCTCAACACCAATGTCGGCACTGCAGGGAAATGAGTGCTTGATGAACCATTTCACAGAACAATTAGGAGCAATATTTACTTTTTTCTAGTTTTAAGTTTTAGAGATGCAGCGCGGAAACAGGCCCTTCGGCCCACCGAGTCTGCACCGACCTGCGATCCCCACACATTAATGCTATCTTACACACTCTGGGGACAATTTATATATTTTTTAAATATCGAGCAAATTAAACTACAAACCCGTACGTCTTTGGAGTGTGGGAGGGAACTGAAGATCCTGGAGAAAACCCACGCAGGTTATGGGAAGAATGTACAAATTCCGTACCGACAGCACCCATAGTCAGAATCGAACCTGGGTCTCTGGCGCTGTGAGGAAGCAACTCTACTGCTGTGCCACCATGCTGCCCTTCTGGTGTAACTCCGGGTTGCTTTTGGAGTAACTATTTGCTTAGAAAGCTGTTGTGACATGTGTAATACTTGTTCAAAATAATCCAGATTAGAAACTAATCGCATGTTAATGCATTTACTGGAATACTTTTAAAGGCAAATGAAGATTAATGGCTCTGTCCCACGGGCAGGCGGTTACTGGCGGTGAAGCGCGGCGTCCCCGGAAGCGGGGACCGTGTGGCTACCGCAGGAGCGCCGCGTGGATACGTCCCACGAGCATGCGGTAATTTCAACCTTACCGGAAGCTGTTGCCGCGCGTATGCCGGGTGGTCACCGCACGGCCTGTCCCACGGGCTGAATGGAATGGACGTCGCGCGGCGTCGGGTGATGACGTCCATTCCTGAGCTACTATCTACCACATTGGACACCCACAGACTATCTTTACCCAACCTTACCTTGCACTAAATGTTATTCCTCAACGTTATTAGGAAAGCGTGACTTTTCTGGTCTGAAAAAGGGACTCGACCTGAAACATCAACTATTCCTTTTTTCGAGAGATGCTGAGTTATTCCAACATTTTGTGTCTATCTACGACGTAAACCAGCATCTGCTGTTCCTTCCTCACTGTTCCATGTTCTATGTTAGGTTGGGGTTCTGCATCAATTTAGTGGTTGCATTAGTCAGCATTATAGTAAATATCTGAATTCAAAGTGGCTCCATATTACTGGATGACTCTTGAAATCAAGAGCCCTATCCAAATGAAGGGTTCAGTTTAGTTTATTGTCACGTGTACCGAGGTACAGTGAAAAGCTTTTTGTTGCGTGCTAACCAGTCAGTGGAAAGTCAATACATGATTACAATCGAGCCATTTACAGTGTATAGATGCGTTTAGTGCAAGGTAAAGCCATTAAAGTCCGATCAAATATAGTCCAAGGGTCAACAATGAGGTAGATTTGCCTGATAACACCTGGGAAGAAACTGTCCCTGAACCTGGAAGGTGTGCATTCTTGTACACTTCTATACATTTTTCCCGATGGGAGAGGGGGAGAAGAGGGAGTGGCCGGGTTGCGGCTCGTCCTTGATTATGCTGCTGGCCTTGCCGAGGCAGCTTGAGATATAAATGGACTCAATGGAAGGGAGGTGGACAAAAGTGCTGGAGAAACTCAGCAGGTGCAGCAGCATCTATGGAGCGAAGGAAATAGGCAACATAGAAACATAGAAACATAGAAAATAGGTGCAGGAGTAGGCCATTCGGCCCTTCGAGCCTGCACCGCCATTCAATATGATCATGGCTGATCATCCAACTCAGTATCCCGTGCCTGCCTTCTCTCAATACCCACTGATCCCTTTAGCCACAAGGGCCACATCTAACTCCCTCTTAAATATAGCCAATGAACTGGCATCAACTACCTTCTGTGGCAGAGAGTTCCAGAGATTCACCACTCTCTGTGTGAAAAATGTTTCGGGCCGAAACCCTTCTTCAGACTTCTCTTCAGAATCTCCTCAATGGAAGGGAGGTTAGTTTGTGTGACAGTCTGGGCCACGTCTACAATTGGCTGCGATTTCACGCTGTCTTGGATGGAGCTGTTCCCAGACCAAACTGGGGGATGGATCCCGATAAACTCCGGGTTTAGATACTGACCATTGTCCCTGAAACCCTGTGGCCTGGAGTTTGTAGCGCTCCCCACTCGCCTGATTGGGTCGCTGTCTTATTGAAGAGGAAGATGTGACATTTATTGCGCTTTTGGTTTGTAGATAGAAAGCTGCAAAATCTGGGAGGCGTAAAATGGACCAAAGTTACTGTAATATTTACCAGTGTAACACCAGACTGCCTTTGGAGTAACTGTTTGTTTTGAAGGGTGTTGTTATAAGTGTAATACTTGTTGAAAAAGATCCAGATTGAAAACTAAGTGCATTTTAATAGTTTAAGAAAGAACTGCAGATGGTGAAAAAAAATCGAAGGTAGACAAAAATGCTGGAGAAACTCAGCGGGTGAGGCAGCATCTACGGAACGAAGGAATAGGTGACCCAAGGGTCTCGACCCGAAACGTCACCTATTCCTTCGCTCCATAGATGCTGCCTCACCCGCAGAGTTTCTCCAGCATTTTAACAGTTTACTGGGTTACTTTGAAGGATTCTGTGCTGAATATTTAGTATTCTGAAATGCCACAACATCCTCCTGCATTCTTAACTCCAAATTGCACCACTGGCAAACTGCCCACAATGGAGTTTAGTCCCAGCTTGTGTAACAAACATTTAATACAGATGACAAAATGCCACATACATACTTTCGACTGATTTTAGTTCTTGGAAGTCCTTGATTGTTTGAGCCCATCACACAAAGTCATCCTTTCGAAGTGGGAGGTCCAATTTCAGTCAGAAGAGCCATTGAGGGGTGGGGGGGGTTAAAGGTGTGGTGTCAATGAAGTGCTGTCACTTCATTCACATCAATGCTTACATGGTCAATCGGCCCGTTCTTAAGGGTCTGTCCCACTTGGGCGACCTAATCCGCGAGTTCTGGCGAGTTTGCCCTCGCCTCATACTCGCAGCGTGGTCGACACAAGGTCCTAGGAGGTCTTTGTATCTCTCCTTCATGCTCGAGATTGGTCCCCGCGTACCCGAGGCCTCAGCTAGGTCGCGGCGTATTTTTCAACATGCTGAAAAATGCCCGCGAGTAAATAAAGGTCGCCATGGAAAAAAATCGATACTTTTTTTTACTCGTCGGTTTAGTCGTAGTAGGTCGTAGTTGGTCGGCATGTTAGTCGTAGGTAATCGAAGGTAGTCGAAGGTAGTCGAAGGTAGTCGTAGATAGTCTTCATCATAGTCGAAGGGTTGAAGGAGATCAAAGGAGGTTGTCTTCACTCTCCACTATTCAGTGTCCAAATTTCCTGAAGTTAGTCGTAGCTAGTCAAAGCTAGTCTTCCACATAGTCGAAGGAGGTCTTCAACATTACATTTTTTCAAACTCTTCTAAACTCGCCAATTAGGTCACCGCAGTGGGACAGCCCCTTTAGAGTCTTAGTCACGTGTGTGACCGAAATGATGAAAAATTGTGGAATACACTTCTAATTCTGAAAGCATTACAGGTATATTGTTTTGCACTGCATATATGATTCATATTTTTTTCCATTTTATTGTGAAATTTTTATACGTTAAGCTGACAATGCTTGTTTAGGGTAAGAGGTCAAATATGACTGGTCACGTGTGTGACGTTTTGGTCTCACTTTCCAAAGAATGGGCTGGTACAGGTCATAATCGGGAGTGTCTCGTTACTGAGTCGTGCAGCATGCCAACAGGCCCTTCAGCCCAACTTGCCCATGCCAACCGAGCTGCCCCATCTAAACTCGTCCCATCTGCTCGCATTTGGCCCATGCCCCTCCACACCTTTCGTATCCACGTATCTACCCAAAGGTCTTTTAAATGTTGTTATAGCATCTGCCTCAACTACCTCCTCTGGCAGCTCGTTCCATATGCACACCACCCGCCTTGTGAAAAAGTTGTCCCTCAGCTTCCAATTCAAACTCTCCCCTCTCACCTTAAACCTCTGGTTCTTGATTCCTCTATCTGTATACAAGACTGTGCATTTACCCGATCTGTTCCCCTCACGATCTTATACACCTCTATAAGATCACCTCTCATCCTCCAGCGCTCCAAGAAATAAAGTCCTAACCTCTCCAACCTCTCCTTATAGCTCAGGCCCTCAAGTCCTAGATACATTCCCTTATATCTCTGCACTCCTTCCAGCTTAAAAACATTAAAGACAGATACGAAATGCTGAGAAACTCAGCAGTCCAGGCAGTATCTCCAGAGAAAAGGTATGGGTGACATTTTGGATTGAGACCCTTCTTCAGACTCAGAGGGAGGGGGAGACTAGAGATATGGAAGGGTAAGGCGTGAAAAGGACAGATCAAAGCAGACGATGATCGAGGAAATGTAGAATGGTTCATTGTTAGCTGAGGGGAGGGTGACAACGAGGTATACAACCTGTAAAATATCAGTACAATTAATCAGTGAAACTTGTGGGGGAGGGACAGAGAGAGAGGGAAAGCAAGAAGTTAGAGAAATCAATATTCATACCGCTGGGTTGTAAGCTGACCAAATATGAGGTGCCGTTCCTCCAATTTGCGTTGGGCCTCAACGACATCAAATCAGTGCAATTTCATGCAAGTGTTGAATTTCGTTAGCCGGAGGGTGGTGAATCAGTGGAATTCATTGCCACAGATGGTAGTGGAGGCCAAGTCAAGGGGTATTTTTAAAGCAGAGTTTAACGGGTTCTTGATTAGTAAGGGCGTCAAAGGTTACAGAGATAAGGCAGGAGAATGGGGTTGAGAGGGAAAATTATATCAGACATGATCGAACGGTGGAGCAGACCCGATGGGCCGAATGGCCTAATTCTGCTCCGATGTCTCATGGTCTTAAAGTCACAGGCACAGGTCAATTTTTGGCCATCATTTCTGGGGGAAATGTTTCCGTTAACTGTCCTTCCGCTGACTGGATAGCACGCAACAAAAGCTTTTCACTGTACCTCGGTCCACGTGACAATAAACTGAAGTTTAGTTTACCGAGGTACAGTGAAGAGCTTTTGTTGCCTGCTAACCAGTCAGCGGAAAGGACAGTTAACGGAAAACATTTCCCCCAGAAATGATGGCCCAAACATTTATTCTGAATCGCACAACTCTGAAAACCAAGTGCTGTTAATTCAAATTTCGAGGCTCATTCTTGTGAGTGGCCCTGCAGCCCGTTACTAAAATAGAACTAACCCAGACAACATTTGTTTGGGGACTAAATTCGATCCAGAATTTGCGAGAGAGTGGGGAGGCCTTTTGATCTTTCTGTTTGACCATTTACCACTTTCAAAGTTTGAAAACATAGGCAAAAAAAACACACACACACACATAGATGAACTTTGGCACCACTCCTAACTGCAGAGAACACTTACCTGACAGCTAGCATGAAGGGGACTGATTAGATGGATGAACGTTTGTGTGTCAGTGGCCCTGATAAAGAACATCGATGCTGAACAGAAGTAGAAAGAATTTATTTTGGGTCAGAACATGAGATCTTAGGCTTTTAAACTTGAGGTCCAAGGTTATCTATACAGGCATGAGAACAAGAAAAATTGATGGCCCCTCGAACAGACAGATCTTTGAAAATGTGGTAAACAAGCCAGAAAGCTTTCAGTACAGGCCAATGCGATATTATGTGTTATTGTTATTTTAACACATACTTAAATATGTCGGCTACTTATTACATGGAGTGATGATACAGCTCTGTGTAAACCGCGGCTCATATCTGTAAGTTCAGTGCTGTTGTTTATAAACAGCAGTGAGCAGAGTTCCAGCGTTGGGTTCGGGCATGACCTGGCACACAGTCACTTCATTCAACAAGATGTTTAAGAAAGAACTGCAGATGCTGGTAAAATCGAAGGTAGACAAAAATTGCTGGAGAAACTCAGCGGGTGAGGCAGCATCTGTGGAGCGAAGGAATAGGTGACGTTTTTCGGGTCGAGTCCCTTCTTCAGACTGATGAACAAGATCCTCGATCCAGTCTCGGATTCGGGGCCACGTTAGCTGCTTGCAGCCAGGGGAGCAGGTTTGGGATAGATGATCAGAATGAAACCCTTCCTGGCAATGGTGGGCTTCCCCGACCATCAGAGGGATTTACAGGAGTCGCTGCCTCAACAAGGCAGCCAGCATCATCAGAGACCCACACCACCCTGGCCACACACTCATTTCACTCCTGACATATATAGGAGCTTGAAAACTAACATCCAGGCTCAGGAACTGCTTCTTCCCTACAGTCACCAGGCTATTAAACACTACAACCTCCAAATAAGCTCTGAACTACATTGACTTGAGGGGCTTTGGTTTTGTCTTTTTGCACTATTATTGTGGGTTTGTTGTTTTTATTGGCAGATTCTTGCTTAGGGTAGGTGTCAGGGGTTATGAGGAGAAGGCAGGAGAATGGGGTTGAGAGGGAGAGATAGATCAGCCATGATTGAATGGCAGAGTAGACTTGATGGGCCAAATGGCCTAATTCTGCTCCTAGACCTTATGAACATTAACTAACTGTGGAAACCAATTGCGTTGGTTAATTGTGGGTCTTTACATACAAAGGGTTCAGTTCAGTTCAGTTTAGTTTATTGTCACGTGTGCCGAGGTACAGTGAAAAGCTTTTGTTGCGTGCTAACCAGCCAGAGGAAAGACAATACATGATTACAATCGCGCCGTTCACAGTATGCAGATACACAGGGGAAATGTGAATATCTAAGATACTGCAAAACCAGCCATTTCAAATTGCTTATTCCACTTGAATAAGTTGTCTTCATTCCAAACTCAAATGAGAACAAGGATTAAATTCTCACTGCCTGCTGCCAACACTCTTGAGTTTGCTTGTGTTTAGAACGTCCACCAGTAAACCAATTGTTGCCATAGTCATCTCCAAGGTCCCAAGTACAAACTTGGAAACAACACATTACATGAAGCAGGGGGCTCCTGAGACTGCAAAGGCTCCCAAACTTTCTCTGAGAGTGAGGAATATTGATAATGAATAGTGAAAGGCCTGGATAGAATGGATGTGGAGAGGATATTTCCACTGGTGGTGGGAGAGTCTAGGACCGGAGGTCATAGCCTCAGAATTAAAGGACGTTCCGTTAGGAAGGAGCTGAGGAGGAATTTCTTTTGTCAAAGGTTGGTGAATCCGTGGAATTCATTGCCACGGAAGGCTGTGGAGGCCACGTTAATGGATATTTTATGGTTGAGAAAGATAGATTATTGATTAGTCCGGATGTCAGAGGCTATGGGGAGAAGGCAGGTGAATGGGGTTAGGAAGGAGAGATAGATCAGCCATGATTAAACGGCGGAGTAGACCTGATGGGCCAAATGGCGTAATTCTGCTCCTCGACCTTATGAAGATGAATATAATTTCAGCAGGCCGGGCCACTTTCAGTGCATTTTTGTGTTGTCAGAAAGGTCGCATTGCCATCAGGCCCCGTGAAAATGATGACCACATCCATAAGTACTACAGTACCACAATGAAGCTTTGACAGTAAACATGACTGACAATTTGCCACATACCCGCGTCCTCCTTCAGCTCGCTTGTAGACAGATGCCTCGTGAACACTTCCTTTAGACTGAATCAATCAATATCTGGCTCTATCATTCACATCTTTCAGACTGAATCAATCAATCTGAGGCCCTACTGCTTGAACCAACAGATGGGCAACATGAAAGTGTGGTTACTGATGGAACTCATCAGTAAACAGACATGGATAAATGTCACACACTGCACGACAATTGGTGTTTTAGGTACATTTCGAACAATTTTGATCTCATTTAGTTTTAAAGCCTTAAAGTGCCAGAGACCCGGGTTTGATCCTGACTACGGGTGCTGTCTGTACGGAGTTTGTACGTTCTCCCCGTGACCTGCGTGGGTTTGCCCCAGGTGCTCCGGTTTCCTCCCACACTCCAAAGACGTACAGGATTGTAGGTTAATTGGCCGGGCATTAATGTAACGTGTCCCAAGTGTGTGTAGGATAGTGTTAATGTGCGGGGATCGATGTGGACTCGATGGGCCAAAGGGACTGTTTCTGCGCTGTATCTCTAAACTAAACTAAACTAAACTAAACTAAACTAAACTAAACTACTCTAAAAGTGTAACAGGAATGATGGGTTAAACATAAAGTCATTGGATGACGGTGTCCTTGGATGGCAGTGATAATTCCAGACAATTAATTGGTAGCTGGGTTTTCTGTGAATCTGTCTTATTTTCAATCCTTACCCAAATTGCTTTAGGACAGAAATCATAATTGACTGTCCATTAAATCGAGGTAATGAAAAATTTATAAAAATTACTTTAGATATCCGAAATCTAAAATGAAACAGAAAATGCTAGGAATTCTCAGCTGGCGAGGCTGCATCTGCGGGAAGAGAAACAGAGTGGACCAAAAAAGGGTCTCAACTCAACACATCTTCCAGAGATGTCTGAAGAAGGGTTTCGGCCCGAAACGTTGCCTATTTCCTTCGCTCCATAGATGCTGCTGCACCCGCTGAGTTTCTCCAGCATTTTTGTGTACCTTCGATTTTCCAGCATCTGCAGTTCCTTCTTTAACACATCTTCCAGAGATGCTGCCTGGTGTGGTGGAGCCACCAGAGGGGAGGGGGAGGGTGGGAGAGCAAAGGGGACCTGGTACGGGATACTTTGTAACTTTGTCCGTGCCCTTTATGTGGCCACTCTTTGCATACCTTATGTGTGAATAAATGAATGAATGATACTTTACTGTCACGTCACGTCACAGTTTAATTCTTTGTTTTGCATGCGGCAAGGTATTCAAAACAAAGAATTAAACTGTGACTTGCCACATGTGACAATAAAATATCATTAATCCATTCATTCATACTTACCTGCTGAGTTCCTCCATCACTTTGTATTTTACTCAAGGTTCCTGCATCTGCCATTCCTCGTCTCTCTCGTGCTTCCAGCCTGACCCGCTGAATATTTCCAGCGTTTTCTGTTTTTGTTTTAAATTGAAACGATATTTAAATGAAAGTGGTATCAGGTCTCAGAAGAGATATGTGACCAAGACTTTGGCACACAAATTGCTCAAGACCATTTGTTTAGGCAATGTGAGTCACCACAACATTGTTGGGAAAGTTACATTGTCTGTTAACTCAAGATCCCGCTGCAGTTTTTCGAAGATAGGGGGATTATCCTGATACGCTTGCCTGATACCCAAAGCAGGCTCTCTTTTCTGAGCTCTGTTGTGAGGCGAGATAGGGCAAGATTCAAAGACATGCTCAAAGTTGAATTAGTTTATGTGTAGGAAAGAACTGCAGATGCTGGTTTAAATCAAAGATAGACACAAAATGCCGGAGCAACTCAGCGGGACAGGCAGCAATGGGTGACGTTTCGGGTTGAGATCCTAGTTAGTTTAGTTTGGTTCAGAGATACACTGCGGAAACACCGAGTCCACACCGACCAGCGATCCCCATACGCTTGCACTATGCTACACACACTAGGGACAATTTACAGTTATACCAAGCCAATTAGCCTACAAACCTGTGCATCTTTGGAGTGGGGGGGGGGGGGGAACAGGAGATCCCGGTGAAAACCCACGCAGATCACGGGATGTAGGACAGCAATTATACCGCTGCGCCAACGTGTCACACTAAAAGCTTCCTTGAAGAAATGCAGCACCCCCCCACCCCCATTAACACCTGGGATCCCTGGCTAGAACCACTCAGAGTGGACTCGGGGTTTGTCTAGTACCTTATGGCTGTACATTATATACACACAGAAGCCCTGTGTAATGGTAGCCATGTGTAATCAATGGGGAGAACGTACCACTTCACAAACCATCCTCTAGTCCACCCCATCAACCACAACTCGTCCCAAGTGTAGAAGGGTCCGTGGCTCCTATATTGAATTTATTAGAAGAAGATCTTCAAATGCGCTATTATAATCATTTACCTAGATTTAAGCAAGAAGGTGGAACAATGAGCTATGTTTTTTCGTAGAAAATGTAATCTTTGCAAACAGTACAAAAATCAACACTATATTAGCGAATATCCTGGCATTTATTTCTGAACATTCAATATTTCTATTAGACATTATTTGGTTTCTATCAGTATAGTTTGTGTGAACTTACACAGCGGCACAGCGGTAGAGCTGTTGCCTTACAGCCCCAGAGACCCAGGATCGATCCTGACTACGGGTGTTGTCCGTGCAGAGTTTGTATGTTCTCCCCGTGACCTCATGGGTATTTTCCGGGTGCTTCGGTTTCCTCCCACACTCCAAAGACGTACAGGTTTGTAGATTAATTGGCCTCTGTAAATTGTCCCCAGTGTGCAGGTTAGAACTAGCGTACGGGTGATTGTGGTCTGCATGGTCTCGGTGGGCTGAAGGGCCTGTTTCCATGGAGTATCTCTAAACTAAACGAAACTATCGGACTTTACTGGTTTTACTTTGCACTAAACGTTATTCTCATATCATGTATCATATCATGGCTCAATGTATTATCGCTCCGCTGACTGGTTAAGCCCCTGTCCCACTGTACGAGGTAATTCAAGAGTTCTCCCGAGTTTCCCCAGATTCGAACTCGGAGAATTACGGGTAATGGCCGCTCGTAGGTACTCGGGGCTCTCGTGGACATTTTTCAACATGTTGAAAAATCTTCACGAGTTACCGCATTTCCCGAGTACCTGCCGTTGGCGTTACGAGCCGCTAAGAGACGTCCCCGAGCTCCGACGTACCCGCTACGTACATTCTACGTGCTTACCACAAGTTTGATTTTTGTTTAAACTCAGGAGAGCTCTTGAATTACCTCGTACAGTGGGACAGGCCCTTTAGCACGCAACAAAAGCTTTTCACTGTACCTCGGTACATGTGACAATATACTAAACGGAACTGAACTAAACTAATCTGAATTTACAATGGGAATAAAAGCTGCAGCATTTCCGATATTGCAACAGTCCAACCATGCTTGAAAAAAGGCGTTGCTGATTTCCGAGGGCTTTGGGATAAAGTGAATTGCAAATCTTTCTTTAAAAAAATATAAGCTTATGGGTTGTGGAAGGAAACAAGGCAGGGACCTCCACTGGGGTCGGAGTTGCTGAGATAAACTGAGTTCGAGGTGGAGACTTTCAATCAATCTTCATGTCGAGGTTGTGAAGAGGGAGAGGGGAAGAGGCTTGTGTGAAACAATGCATTTGATGCATGGGAGGTCCAGGCGAGGAATGTTGCAGGCATCTTTAATCACTTAAACAGTTAACCTTTGTTATCTTAGCTGAGGTACAAAAATAAAGATTCATCCTCCTTGTGTTCCAGTGGCTCAAGACTATGAGAAAAGCTCTTGGCTGAATTGTTTGTTAAAGATTAGACATGTTAGTGGGCATTACAGAATAACTCACTCTCTTCAAAGGAAGAAAAAGAGAAACTTGCTTTTTTCCTTGGCTCCATAGATGCTGCTGCATCCGCTGAGTTTCTCCAGCACTTTTGTCTACCTCCTTTTTTTTTAATATGTTGGTTGATTTAAACTCATACCTCAGAGCAGTGGTAAGTTCTGAACACATTATCTACTGGGATAATATAGGTTTAATAATAATAATAATAATAATATCTTTTATTGTCATTGCACGTCAGTGCAACGAGATTTAGTATGCAGCTCCACCGATGTACAGGAAAAGTAAAATAAATAAATAAGCAAGCTGAGTGACGTGCCCATCCGAGGGCCAGTTCAGAGCCGCAATAGCTCTTGGAATAAAGCTGTTTCTGAGTCTGGAGGTTAACATAGGTTAACATAGTGAGGTTAAACCTCAAACATAGGTTAAACCTCAAACATAGGTTTAAGGTGAAGCCATAGGTTTAAAGTGAAGGGGAAAAGATTTAATAGGAATTTGAGGGGTAACTTTTTCACACAAAGGGTGGTGGGTGCATGGAACAAGCTGCCAGAGGAGGTAGTTGAGGCTGGGACTGTCCCAACGTTTAATAAACAGATAGACAGGTACATGGTTTGGAGAGATAGAGTATGAGCCAAATGCGGGCAGGTGGGACTAGCGTAGTTGGGATAGGTTGGCCGGTGTGGGCTAGTTGGGCCGAAGGGCCTGTTTCCACACTGTGTCATTCTATGACTTTACTGATAGGCTTCCGATTCTCGTTAGGGATAATCTCTCCCAACGGTGCATACTCTCCCACTTTATCCTGGTACAGAGGGGTGGTTAAAGTAAGCACTTCAAGGAAAATCCTCATGGACTGAACCTACTAGTCAGCGTAATATTTTTCGACAATAGGTATTATTGAGAGACCTACCTTGACAATTGTAGACACAAGGAACTGCAGATGCTGGTTCACCAATAAAAAAGGCCTGAAGTTCTGGAGTAACTCAACGGGTCAGATAGCATCTCTGGAGAACAGGGATAGGTGACGTTTCACATTGGGACCCTTCTCAAACATCACCTATCCATGTTCTCCAGAGATGCTGCCTGACCCACTGAATTACTCCAGCACTTTGTGCCTTTACTATAGTATGTGTAGTTCTTTATCTGCCAATTATAAACCGTGTCAATGCAAAAATGGCCCTGTTTTATTATACAAAGTTATCAGGCAAAAAATAATAAATAATCTATCGTGTTCTCTGGCATACTAGTGAATCCATATGAATTTATCCTCCTTTATTATACATAGAAGATGCATCTCTGGGAATAAGCTCTGAGAGTCGCAATGTAAGAGGATTTTAATTTGGTGGTTTTGACAAGGGAACTGTCTCTATTTGATCACATCCTTGGATTGGTGTAATGGGTAGTCTTTAGGAATGTGCTGAGACTTTATGTGTAGGAAGGAACTGCCGACGCTGGTTTAACTGGAGATAGACACAAAATGCTGCTGTAACTCAGCAGGTCAGGCAACATTACTGGAGAAAAAGGATGGGTGACGTTTCAGGTCGGGACCCCGAAACATCACCCATCCTTTTTCTCCAGAGATGCTGCCTGACCCGCTGAGTTGCTCCAGCACTTTGTGTCCAACACAGTGAGAGTGGTACAACATAACTGGGATTAATGTGGTTCCATAGGAAAGCTCACCATAGACATTTGGACAATAAATATGGTCTTCATGGTCTCCACCCGAAACATCACCCATTCCTTCTCTCCAGAGATGCTGCCTGTCCTGCTGAGTTACTCCAGCATTTTGAGTCTATCTGTTGGGACTTTATTACAGTACAGTTTAGTTTACTGTCACGTGTACCGAGGTACAGTGAAAAAAGCTTATCTTGCGTGCTATCAAGTCAAGGAAAGAAAATACATGTTTACAGTGTATAGATACACGATAAGGGGATATTTGGTGAGTATTCTCGGGCAGATGGGGCTCGTCAGCCTGGGAAGGCAGTCCATCTAGGAGAGGGAAAACTCTGATTTACAACCTCCACTGCCTTGTGGCCATATCCCGTCATGGAAAAGGCTCCAGGAGTAAACCTCGAGAAAATCCGGAGTCGGAGCCCCTAAGGCAGTTTGTCGTTGTCTACAACCTCGCTCTGGCAGCTCCTGCGACGGCGCTGGTGCCAAACTGTAACGGCCCTGCTGTTCCTTTGGATCGATCAGCGACGTGGAGAGGGGGGACGTGCTGCATGGGCAACAGCCTGTCCTCCATACGACATCGCCCAGGCTTGCATCCGACCAGGATGCATCACCCATGGTCAGTCATGACCGAGGGGGGCCTACTACAATTGACAGGAAAGCATATAATGCAACTTCATAAACTACCAGCCCTGCCATCCACCGAACTCCCTATTGAGTCCAGGCCGTTAGAAGGCAACTTTCCGTAATTTGCTGTCTCTTGTTTATAATGTATGAGGGCTGATTTCAATATGGGTCGGTATAAAAAACCAACACAATTTAATGCGCCTTGGTATAAAAAAATCGACACACCAACACCTCTACTTCCTTGGAAGGCTTAGGAAGTTCGGCATGTCCCCAACAACCCTCACCAACTTCTACAGATGTGCATTTTATCAGGATGCCATCACAGCATGGTTTGGGAACAGCTGCAATCAAGGCTGCAAGAAATTGCAGAGAATTGCGGACGCAGCTCAGACCTTCACAAACAAACAACCTCCCTACCTTTGACTGCGTCTACACTTCATGCTGCCTCGGCAAGGCTACCAGCATAATAAAGGACCAGTCTCACCCTGGTCACTCCATCTTCTCCCCTCTCCCATCGGGCAAGAGGTACAGACAAGTGAAAGCGCGCACACATCCAGATTCAGGGGCAGTTTCTTCCCAGCTATTATCAGGCAACTGAACCAAACAACCAAGAACTGTGTAAGAAGGAACTGCAGATGCTGGAAAATCAAAGGTAGACAAAAGTGCTGGAGAAACTCGGCGGGTGCAGCAGCATCTAAGGAGCGAAGGAAATAGGCAATGTTTCGGCCCAAAACGTTGCCTATTTCCTTCGCTCCTTAGATGCTGCTGCACCCGCTGAGTTTCCCCAGCACTTTTGTCTACCAAGAACTGTAACTCGGTACACGTGACAAGAAACTAAATTAAACTAAGCTCAGCTAAACTAAACTAAACTAAACTGAAGAGACACCTCAGCTGTATTCTATTAATTTAACATGGAGAAGAGACCTTGTATATTTTCCTGCCCGTGTTCTGTGGTTGGTTGTGTATAGAGATGGGCTTAAGAAAGAAAGAAAGAAAGAAGGGAGGTTTTCTTGGTTGTGAGAACTGTATTTTAAATCAGTGAACATTGATGCATAGAGAGCGGAGTAGTTGCTTTAATGGAGCCAAGGCTGTCACAGTGTGGTGACATAGAGAGATCATAATTTCAGAAGTTGGGAGTGTAGAAGTTCTATGAACAATCCTGTCGCACTCAGTCAACACATGTGGTGAGGAAAAGATAACCATCTCCTTAAGTGTCAGTCATTTTGTTTATAGATCTATTTAGACGCTCTCCCGCTGCTGCCTACATTCCCCACTGCTGCTTTCTTTTACATTTCCCCTTGACGTTTTGATTGATGTTTCGGAGTTTTCCAGGGCAGTTTACACTTTTCCAAGAAATCGGGCTTTGATCAATCCTCTGCGAAACGGTTTGCGTATTTATGTAAGAGATGCAACCCGTTTAAAGCAGTCGGTGAATTGCTCCCAGACTGACGAAGGACAATTGCTATTGCAGGTAGGGTGTAACGTGATCATCCCACAATAATTATGTACTTTGCACCTTCTGTAGCGTTAGCACATTTGAAGAAACCTCATGCCCAAAGTCTGAATCATAGTAAGAAGCGCGATAAAAAATTCCCATCTGTTTTTCCCAAATGTTTTTATTCCATTTACGTCCTCTTCTTTTGGCACCGTATTCCATTCAGTGCCAGAGTCTGGGAAGGGCCACCATCACAGACTCTTTCCTTGATTGCAAGGAAGCGTATTTTCCCTCCTGGGATAAATAAAGTTCTATCGTATCGTATGGCCAACACTCCAGACTGACTTGCAGAATCTTCTCCACCTTTTTCTTCCCGTGCTGAAATATTTCATCCTCACCAACTCGCTCCACTAAGAAGGGCAGTGCAGCGGGTAGAGCTGCTACCTCGCAGCGCTGGGGACCCAGGTTCGATCCTGACCTCGGGAGCTGTTTGTTGTAGCGTTTGCATTTTCTCCCTGTGACCTGCGTGGGTTTACTCCAGGCTCTCCGGTTTCCTCCCACGTCCCAAAGACGTGTGGGTTAGTGGGTTAAATGTGTAGGAAGGAACTGCAGTGCCGTTTTATACCAAAGACACAGGTCAGGCAGCATCTCCGGAGAAAACGAACAGGTGATAGTTAGGGTCCAAACAAGGGTCTTGATCCAAAACGACACCTATTCCTTTTACCCAGGGATGCTGCCTGACCCGCTGGGTTACTTCAGCAATCTGTATCTATCTTGAGTTTGTAGGCTAATTGGCTCCTGTAAAATTGACCCTGCTGTGTAGGCAGTGGTGTGTGAGTGGGATAGCATTGACCAAGTATGGACTCGGTGGGCTGAAGGGCCTGTTCCCATGCTGTATCTCTAAAACTGAATTCATATATCAAATCATCGTGCCTCTACGATGTTCCAAATCATCCCACTAAAACAATGGGACTAGAGTTAATATTATTGTCACAGTTTGTAACATCTGATTTGGGCACCTTGAAGTGAGAACATCAATCTGACAAGCTGATACTGTAAAGTAATTGATAGACTCTGGTTATAAGAGAGCTCTTATAACTAGAAATCTTTCTTAATACAATTATAACATGTTAGGATGTAGATAGTTACATTAAATAATGATTGTAAGGAAATCTTTTCATCACATGACAGTTGTCAAATGATTAATTGATTGAAAGATACAGCAAGGAAACAGGCTATTCAGCCCATCAGATCCATGCTGACCATTGATCACCCATTCATACTAGTTCTACATTTTCTCACTTTCACAGCCATTCCCTACACACAAGGGGCACTTTACAAAGGCCAATTACCCTACAAACCCGCACGAATATGGGATGTGGGAGGAAACCAGTACAACACGAGGTCACAGGGAGAACGTGCAAACTCGACACGTACAGCACCTGAGGCCAGAATCAAGCCCGGGTCTGTGGGGCAGCAATTGTGGGATACTGAAGAAGTTACTTCAGGTCAATTCCGGCAGCTTTCTGTACAAGATATGCTAATGGGGCAATCATAAATATGACAATGACAACAAAACATTTGCGTTTCCTGCCAACTTTAACGAGTGATAATCAAGAAAAATCCGGGAAATTTGGAAAATCGGGAAAAAAGGATGATACAGTGGCTAAGGATGATACAGTGGCTAAGGATGATACAGTGGCTAAGGATGATACAGTGGCTAAGGATGATACAGTGGCTAGGATGATACAGTGGCTGATACAGTGACTAAGGATGATACAGTGGCTAGGATGATACAGTGGCTAAGGATGGTACAGTGGCTAAGGATGATACAGTGGCTAAGGATGATACAGTGGCTAAGGATGATACAGTGGCTAAGCGGTAGAGTTGCTGCCTTCTTCTTCTTCTTGCGTATGGTGTACACAGCCTAAAGTTGTAGGACAACTTGTTCTATTTGATCTAATTGGATTGTGCACGCCAGGTTGACTGCATTAGTTGAAACAGGGCGGACCACGTGAAGGTTGCAATCTCCCACCCCAGTTGCTGCCTGACAGAGCCAGAGACCCGGGTTCGATCCTGACTAGGGGTACTTGTCTGATAGAGTTTGTACCTTCTCCCCGCGATCTGCATGGGTATTCTCCGGGTGCTCCGGTTTCCTCCCACATCCCAAAGTTGTGTAGGTTTGTAGGTTAATTGGCCTCTGTAAATGATCCATAGTGTGTAGGATAAGAACCGGTGTGCGGGTGATAGCTGGCCGGCGTGGACTCGGTGGGTCGAAGGTCCTGTTTCCATGCTGTATCTCCATACTAAACTAAACTAGATCGAATTGGGAAATACAGTGGCTTGCAAAAGTTTTCATACCCCTTGAACTTTTCCACATTTTGTCACGTTACAACCACAAACGTAAATGTATTTTATTGGGATTTTATGTGATAGACCAACACAAAGTGGCGCATAATTGTGAAGTGGAAGGAAAATGATACATGGTTTTCAAATTTTTTTACAAATAAAAAACTGAAAAGTGTGGCGTGCAAAAATATTCAGCCCCCCTGAGTCAATACTTTGTAGAACCACCTTTCGCTGCAATTACAGCTGCAAGTCTTTTGGGGTATGTCTGTCTCTACCAGCTTTGCACATCTAGAGACTGACATTTTTGCCCATTCTTCTTTGCAAAATAGCTCAAGCTCAGTCAGATTGCATGGAGAGCGTCTGTGAACAGCAATTTTCAAGTCTTGCCAAAGATTCTCAATAGGATTTAGGTCTGGACTTTGACTGGGCCATTCTAACACATGAATATGCTTTGATCTAAACCATTCCATTGTAGCTCTGGCTGTATGTTTAGGGTCATTGTCCTGCTGGAAGGTGAACCTCCGCCCCAGTCTCAAGTCTTTTGCAGACTCTAACAGGTTTTCTTCCAAGATTGCCCTGTATTTGGCTCCATCCATCTTCCCATCAACTCTGACCAGCTTCCCTGTCCCTGCTGAAGAAAAGCATCCCCACAGCATGATGCTGGCACCACCATGTTTCACAGTGGGGATGGTGTGTTCAGGGTGATGTGCAGTGTTAGGTTTCCGCCACACATAGCGTTTTGCATTTAGGCCAAAAACTTCAATTTTGGTCTCATCTGACCAGAGCACCTTCCTCCACATGTTTGCTGTGTCCCCCACATGGCTTGTGGCAAACTGCAAACGGGACTTCTTATTGCTTTTTTTCAACAGTGGCTTTCTTCTTGCCACTCTTCCATAAAGGCCCGATTTGTGGAGTGCACGACTAATAGTTGTCCTGTGGACAGATTCTCCCACCTGAGCTGTGGATCTCTGCAGCTCCTCCAGAGTTACCATGGGCCTCTTGGCTGCTTCTCTGATCAATGCTCTCCTTGCCCGGCCTGTCAGTTTAGGTGGATGGCCATGTCTTGGTAGGTTTGCAGTTGTGCCATACTCTTTCCATTTTCGGATGATGGATTGAACAGTGCTCCGTGAGATGTTCAAAGCTTGGGATATTTTTTTATAACCTAACCCTGCTTTAAACTTCTCCACAACTTTATCCCTGACCTGTCTGGTGTGTTCCTTGGGCTTCATGATGCTGTTTGTTCACTAATGTTCTCTAACAAACCTCTGAGGCCTTCACAGAACAGCTGTATTTATACTGAGATTAGATTACACACAAGTGGACTCTATTTACTAATTAGGTGACTTCTGAAGGCAATTGGTTGCACTGCATTTTATTTTGGGGTATCAGAGTAAAGGGGGCTGAATACTTTTGCACGCCTCACTTTTCAGTTTTTTATTTGTAAAAAAATTTGAAAACCATGTATCATTTTCCTTCCACTTCACAATTATGCGCCACTTTGTGTTGGTCTATCACATAAAATCCCAATAAAATACATTTACGTTTGTGGTTGTAACGTGACAAAATGTGGAAAAGTTCAAGGGGTATGAATACTTTTGCAAGCCACTGTATATGCTGTAAGATGGTAATACACAAATGCTAAAGGCATCTGGAAATTCTCTCTGCACTTTAGTGGAGGTATGAACTAATTTATTTTCAACATGTCTCTGCGGCTGCTAAGTGAGTGAAGAGAGGGAGTTCGGTTAAAAGGATCAAGTGTCTTTTCCCAATATATCATGTTATAAGTGATAGGAGCAGAATTAGGCCATTCTGCCCATCAAGTCTACTCCACCATTCAATCATGGCTGATCTATCTCTCCCTCCTAACCCCATTCTCCTGCCTTCACCACATAACCCCTGACACCCGTACTAATCAAGAATCTATCTCTACCGTAAAAATATCCATTGACGGCCTCCACAGCCTTCTGTGGCAATGAATTCCACAAATTCACCACCCTCTGACTAAAGAAAATCCTCCTCATCACCTTCCTAAAGGAACGTCCTTAAACTCTGATACTCGGACCTCTGGTCCCAGACTCTCCCACTAGTGGAAACGTCATTATATGGTTTCACGGCCATATTCACACATCTCAACTGCAAAGATCGCGAGGAGCTTGTTTCTCTTTTCTCTGGAGCATAGTGTTTGTACGTATGTACGAGAGCGTATGATGCAGCTTCTTAAAGATGCACAACATAGAAAGAGGGGTGCTGACTGAAAGCAGGCAAGGTGGGTGAAGCCAAGATTTAGAAGGCGTGATGTAATGCTCCTGTTTTTTGTCTCTCCCTTTGTTTTTGTTTCAACGCTTCACGTCTTAATTTGTAATGAGGAGGGGTGGGAGGAGGAGAACATTTGCATGACTTGCTAAAAGATTGATTTCCATTGCCTTAATTACTCATTGGATCTCTGTGTGTGACGTCTCCGCACACATTACACAGCGCTTGCCTGGAACTCTTAAGGGCCTGTCCCACTTCCACGAGTTATTCACGAATTCTCCCGAGTTTTCCCCTTGATACAAACTCGCAGGATGTTCGTAACGAGTCCATAGGAGGCCGTAGGAGTTCGTCGATATATCGTAGCGGCCCGTTACGCCAGCCGTAGGTACTCGTGTCATCAGGTAAGTCAGGACGTTTTTTCCTGCCCGATATAAAATGTCCACGAGTGAAAAAATGGTCGGGATGAAAGAAATTTGTATTCGTAAGGGGGGCATCGAAATAGTTGTGGGAATTCGTAGACATACTCGTAGGAGTTCGTAAACATAGTCGTGGAAGGTCGTAGGAGTTCTTAGATTACCACGATCTTGATTTTTTTTTTTTCGGTCCTTTAAACTCAGCAGAGGTTTTGAATTAAGTCGTGAAAGTGGGACAGGCCCTTTAGCTCCGGCTGTAAGCAGGGCGCTCATTGTTCTGCCACTGTACCTTCTACCCCTACACATCCTGCGATCCAATGTGTCTGTTCAGTTTGGATTTCAGTTTAATTTATTGTCACATGTGCCGAGGTACAGTGAAAAGCTTTTGTTGCGTGCTAACCAGTCAGAAGAAAGACAATGCATGATTACAATCAAGCCATTCACAGTGTACAGATACATGATAAGTTACGTTTAGTGCAAGGTAAGGCCAGGAAAGTCCGGTCAAGGATAGTCCGAGGTTCTCCAATGAGGTAGATTGTAGTAGCCATTTAGCTTAACTCAGTATGTTATAATTATAACCAGTTACTTTTAATTTTATCTGCCTGTAATTATTAAAGATAACTGGTTATAATTATAACATACTGAGTTGAGCTAAATGGCTTCTACATAGATATTAGTTCTGGACTGTAGTTGTGGTAGGATGATTCAGTTGCCTGATAACAGCTGGGAAGAAACTGTCCCTGAATGTTACGCTTCTGTATCTTTTGCCTGATGGGAGAGGGGGACGAGGGAGTGGCCAGGGTGCGACTCATCCTTGATTATGCTGCTGGTCTTGCCGAGGCAGCGTGAAGTGTAAATTGAGTCAATGGAAGGGAGGTTGGTTTGTGTGATGGTTTGGGGTGCGTCCACAATTTGTTGCAATTTCTTGCGGTCTTGGATGGAGCTATTCTCAAGCTGTGATAGAATAGAATAGAATAGAATAGAATAGCCTTTTATTGTCATTCAGACCGAAGTCTGAACGAAATTGAAGCAGTCGTACATAAAACAACAATAAACACACATTAACATCCACCACAGTGAGTCCACCCAACATCTCCTCACTGTGATGGAGGCAAAAGTCTTAGGTCTCCAGTCTCTTCCCTCCTCTTCTCCCTCTGCGCTGAAGCGATACCCCAGGGCGATGTTTCCCGGCTCAAACACCGCGGCCCGGGGTGGTCGAAGCTGCCGCCCACCAGTCCTGCAAACGCAGCCGCTGGCCCGCGGCCGAACCCCGGACTCAGGGCACCACCGCCAGAACACCGTCCCAGCCACCCTCACGTGAGTACCATCTTCAGCCTCGGTCTGGGCCGCCCCGACATGAGCATCGCTTCTCCCTCGGGCCGGGCCGCCCCGACATGGGCGCCGTACCTCCCTCGGGCTGCGAGCGCCGCACCTCCCCGAGCTCGGCCGCTCCAACGGGAGCCTCGTTCCACCCTTGGGCTGGCCGCCCTCACGAGAGCCCTGTCCACAACCTCTCACGGGAGCACTGTTCCAGCCCTGAGCCGGACCACCCTCACGGGAGCGAGCTCAGGGCGAGTCCTGACGGGCTCTGCCTCCGGAGCCTCGAGGTCATCAGCTCCATTTAGGCCTCAGCGCAGACGGAGGCAGAGAAGGGGAATACGACAAAAAAAGTCGCATTCCCCCGCAGGGAGAGACTGCAAATCCCGTTTCATCCCGTGATGAAATGTTAAAATGCTTTCTACGGCACATCTGTAGAAGTTGGTGAGAGTTGTTGAGGACATGCTGAACTTCCTAAGCCTTCTCAGGAAGTAGAGGTGTTGGTGTACTGTCTTGGTCGTTGCTTCAATATGGGTGTCCCAGGAGAAGTTGTTGGTGCTATTGACTCCTAGGAATTTGACGTTTTCGACCATTTCTACTTCGGCACCACCAATGCAAACTGGGCTATGTGTACCCCTTGTCCCCACAAATACCACAGTGTACAAGATGACCGCTGGTTGGTGCGGACTTTGTAGGTCCCTCTCACCTACAAGAGAGAGCTAGATAGGGCTCTTAGAGATAGCGGAGTCAGGGGATTATGGGGAGAAGGCAGGAACGGGGTACTGATTGGGGATGATCAGCCATGATCACATTGAATGGCGGTGCTGGCTCGAAGGGCCGAATGGCCTACTCCTGCACCTATTGTCTATTGTCTATTGTCTAGACTTTTGACATTTCCACCCTGGGGAAAACCTTCTGACTGTCTATCCTACCCTATGGCCTTCATAATTGTATATTTAAGAGGGAGTTTGATGTGGCCCTTGTGGCTAAAGGGATCAGGGGGTATGGAGAGAAGGCAGGTACGGGATACTGAGTTGGATGATCAGCCATGATCATATTGAATGGCGGTGCAGGCTGGAAGGGCCGAATGGCCTACTCCTGCACCTATTTTCTATGTATCTATGTATCTATATACTTCCTTCAGATATAATAATTTATTTCGGGTAGTTTGACTTGGATTGCGGATGGTGTTGCAAATGGACCTTTAGACTTTAAAGATACAGCATGGAAACAGGCCCTTCGGCCCACCGAGTCCGCACCGACCAGCGATCCCCGCACATTATCCGACACACACACTAGGGACAATTTACATTTACATTTGTACCAAGCTAATTAAGCTACCGACCTGTACGTCTTTGGGGTGTGGGAGGAAACCGAAGATCTCGGAGAAAACCAATGCGGTCACGGGGAGAACATACGAACTCTGTACAGACTAGCACCTGTAGTCAGGATTGAACCCGGGTCTCTGGCGATGTAAGGCAGTAGCTCTACCGCTACGCCACCGTGCCTGCCAGAGCTAACAGGTCCCAATGGTCTGCTCTTGCCTTTGACCCCCATGCTCTTTGTTCATGCAGCTGCAGTCTGTTGTATACCTGTGTTCCTGCTCTAAGGTGAATGTCTCCGTTGCATGCCCATCACACTCAATGCAGGGAGACAGCAACCTCTCTCCGATGAGAGTACAGCAATGCCCTCTCTCGCTGCTCCCCCTCTGTGGTTCCTCCTGCTCTCCGGCTCTCCGCCACTTTTTACATACTGTACCTCTCATTCCTTTGTTCCTTTTCATACCTGTAGTTTCCCCCCCTCCCCTGACTGGGAAAATATCACTGGAGGGTTGTGAGTGATCCCAGTCAACAAGGGGTTCGACCCGCAGTGGTCACTCACAGACCTCAGTTTGGTACAAAACACCATCCGGACTTGGGTGGTGGGTGTATGGAATGAGCTGCCAGAGGAGGTAGTCGAGGCTGGGCGCTGCATAGGAAGGAACTGCTGATGCTGGTTTATAACGGCGATAGACACACAGTGTTGGGAGTAACTCAGCGGGGCAGGCAGCATCTGTGGAGAACATGGATAGTTGACGTTTCACACAGTGTTGGAGTAACTCAGCGGGGCAGGCAGCACCTCTGGAGAAAAGGAGTAGGTGACGTATCGGGTCGGAACCTTCTTCGGACCCTTTTTCTCTGGAGATGCTGCCTGACCCGCTGAGTTACTCCAGCTTTTTGTGCCCATTTTAGGAGCTTGTGAGCCAGTTTTCTGTTGTACCCAATTACAGGAGCGATTATAGCATTTCAAATTTCTGCTTCAACTTAATCTTCTACTTCATAAAAAATGTACGATACCAGTGGATTTTTAAGCAATGACATCATGCAGTTTCTGCATTTATTCTTGTGAATTAATATATTATATATGTATTAGTTTAGTTTAGAGATACAGCGCGGAAACAAGCCCTTCAGCCCACCGAGTCCGCACAAACCAGCAATCCTTGCACGTTAACACTATCCTACACACACAGCATACTAGGGACAATTTACAATTTACACTTCTACCAAGCCAATTAGCCTACAAACCTGTACATCTTTGGAATGTGAGAGGAAACTGAAGATCTCGGAGAAAACCCACGCAGGTCACTGAGAGAAGGTACAAACTCCGTACAGACAGCACCTGTAGTCAGGATCAAACCCAGGTCTCAGGAGCTGCTAGCGCTGTAAGGCAGCAACTCTACCGCTGCGCCACCGTGGCCACCAGTTCACATGATATCACATTATATCACTTACATCAAGTGGGAAACTTAAGACATGGCAATAGGATTAACAAATATTAAGTGTACACCTTTCATCTTTAAACACTAGCTAATGACCCTAGGTATTGTTCTTAACTAGTCTGAGATCTGAAGAATGTGTGAATTGATAGGGTCTTAACAGCTGGTCTTAAGGCCAATGCATTACACAGCAAACATGTTGATGACAGAAGGAAAGGATATTTACATTAAATTTAGGAATATCACCCGTTGTCTTTTGAAGGGGTGAAATTGTCCAGTTGATCTGTTAAGGACTTGCATCTTTCTGCATCTGTCAAAAATATCAGACAGGGTTTTGCAGAAACAGATCTATTATCAAGATAGCAATCTTCAATGGTACGCTTGCAAAAACAGGCAGTGAAATTAATGACCAGCTAAAGAATGCTCATGCTGTTTAAAATGAGAGTGGAGTGTTACCTCAAAGTCTTTTGACTGAATAATGGGTTCTCAAACATCTGGAACCAGCCTTTGTACAGCTGTTCCACATCGCAACAAGAGGGTAGAGTTGCTGCCTTAACGCGACAGCGACCCGGGTTCGATCTAACTGGGGGTGCTGTCTGTACGGAAGTAGCACCTTCTCCCCGTGACTGCGTGGGTTTCCTCGGGGTGTTCCGGCCTCCCCCCCACACTCCAAAGACGTACAGGTTTGTAAGTTGACATAAAAAGCTGGAGTAACTCAGCGAGTCAGGCAGCATCTCTGGAGAAAAGGAATAGGTGACGTTTCGGGTCTGGACCCTTCTTCAGAATGAGAATCAGGGGAAAGGGAAAGGTTAGATCTAGATGAACAGATGAATGAAAGATATGCAAAAAGGTAGCGAGTCTGGGTCAAAACGGGGTTGGAGAGTCGGCAAGCAGGAGGAATCACATTTGGGGATCTATCTCTCCCTCCTAACCTAATGCATACTTCCTTCTAAGTCTCGCTTGAAGAGCTCACAGCTGCTGCTCTCCATTTCTAATCCTCACGTGGATTCATGACCCCGGCTCTTTGCAGCTTGTAATAAAGATGAATCTGCTATCGTATCTGACACCTGCCCACACACACAGGTAGGAACATGCCAGCTTGAACCTTTAACCAAACCCTTTCCCCCTAGTATTTAAAATAATATAAATCACTCTTACTCTTCATTTGAACAGTGGTATCAAGTGAGTTTGGAGCAAAGAAAAAAAAATGCCAGACCTTAAGTTTAGTACAGGTAGACAAAAATGCTGGAGAAACTCAGCGGGTGAGGCAGCATCTATGGAGCGAAGGAATAGGTGATGTTTCGGGTCTCGACCTGAGTTTCTCCAGCATTTTTGTTCACCTTAGATTTTTCCAGCATCTGCAGTTCCTTCTTAAGCATTAAGTTTAGTACAGTATAGTTTAGAGATACAGCACGGAAACAGGCCCTTCGGCCCACCGAGTCCGCGCCGACCAGCGATCCCCGCACACTAACCTACACGCACCAGGGAACAATTTACCATTTTACCGAAGCCAATTAACCTACAAACCTGTACGTCTTTGGAGTGTGGGAGGAAACCGGAGCACCCGGAGGAAACCCGTGCAGAGAGACAATAGACAATGGACAATAGGTGCAGGAGTAGGTCATTCGGCCCTTCGAGCCAGCACCGCCATTCAATGTGATCATGGCTGATCATCCCCAAGCAGTACCCCGTTCCTGCCTTCTCCCCATATCCCCTGACTCCGCTATTTTTAAGAGCCCTATCTAGCTCTCTCTTGAAAGCATCCAGAGAACCTGCCTCCAGAGAATTCCACAGACTCACCGCTCTCTGTGAGAAAAGGTGTTTCCTCGTCTCCGTTCTAAATGGGGAGATAAACGGGAGAACAGGGAGAACGTACCAACTCCGCACAGGCAAGCACCCCCCGTGGTCAGGATCCAACCCAGGCACCGCAAAAGCAGCAACTCTACCGCTGCGCCACCGTGCTGCCCTTTAGGTTAACATCAACCCAAATGTGGAAGACCTCGAGGCAAAGCCTTCATTAAATGGACTTGTTCTTCCCCAGTGTTATGTTTACAACAAGATTCATGAAGTTTGACTGGGGGTAGCCGAGCCACAGTCCCTCTCTGGCCTCACTGAAAAATACTGATTTTATTATATTCTTGGCCGTGCCGTGCAGACTGCCATTTCAACGTTGTATGCTCAGGACCAGAGGAGCACTTGTAACATTACGCGTTACTTCAGAAGAACCCAAGTAAATAACTTGCTTGTGCAAGCAACCTGGAGACGTTACAAAAAAAAAAAAACCCTTGGTGTGGGGGTGAGAGGAAGGAATAAAACTCGACCGGCCCTCACAACCCACAAGTTCATTTGTACGCTCGCTGTAGGTAAGAAAAGACAGACCCAGACTCCAGCCACAACTGATTAGATACCACCTTCATCTTAGTTTAATTCCCTTCCTGTTCCACTGTTTCACTGACTGTAATCTCCCAGTCATTTCTTTCTTTTTTTGGGGGGGTTGAAATTTTAATGCTAGCCAGAAGTAAAAGCAGAACAATCTGAGACAAGGTCCCCTGTGAGTTGGGGCCACAGTGAAAGGTTAGTGGGCCTAACCAACATCAGAGCCTTTTGAACTCTTTGGACTGAAGCAGAGCTTATGAGCTCAGAGTATTGGATTCCTTACAGAAGGAAAGCAGTCTTTAAGGGGCCATACTTTAAAATATGCCAGAAAAATATGGAACATACCAATTCTCAATGGGGGTCAGACCATGCAGGCTAAAGAAAGATCACGAGTACCGCAACGCAGTGAAAAAAAAACACTTAATTATTCATTTCGAAAAGAAAATCGTCCAGCTACTCTGTAAATCTTTGTTTGATAGTACGAGGTTTTTTCTTTTCACAGCTCTCGGTCTTTTTGGGTTGGCAATCTTGGCCGACATTTCACACCAGTTTTACGAAACTGAGCAAAAAGAGAAAAATGCAAGAGTTAACCTGCTCCCACCCTCGACTCAGGACATAAGCTTTGCCAGAGATCAGAATGGAGGCCCAGTCAGATTTTAAAGGTAGACTATACATCTTCCGAAGGCTCCAAGCAAATGCCCCCCAGGGAAGAAATTTTGTTACGAACTGGCAATGAAATTATTTTCCTTTAAGTCAGGGTTGCCATCTGCAGATTTGCAGCCACTACCTGGTCCTTGCCGCAATAAATAACATGCCACGCGTTTAGTGTTGATCAATTTTTAAATGAATCTTCTTTTCTCTAATTGCACAAAGGGCAAAAATGATGAAATTCCAGTCAGTTGTGAGGGTCAGATATGAAATGAAATTTGAGGTGAATGCATTCAGTTGACAGGAAAGATAACCACGCTGAACATGGTCATTTATCATTGGTCTCTGAAGCTCTGCCTAAATTTTAACATCGGCCAGCATTTTCTGTAACTATTTCTGAATCGCAACCTTTAAAAAAAAATAACATCACCTCCAACTTATATGGGAAGATGTTTAAATTTCACTATTTATAAGCAGATAGTTCAAACGCCATTGAGATAATTTTTCATTCTTATGTGCCTTAACCTGTCGGGCGGCATGGTGGTGCAGCGGTAGAGTTGTTGCCTTACAGCGCCAGAGACCTGGGTTCGATCCTGACTGCGGGTGCTGCCTGTATGGAGTTTGCATGTTCTCCCCTTGAACTGCTTGGATTTTCCCCGGGTGCTCTGCTCTCCTCCCACACTCCAAAGACGTAAAGGTTTGTAGGTTAATTGGCTTGGTAAAATTGTAAACTGTCCATAGTGTGTGTAGAGTCGTGTTAGTGTGCGGGGATCGCTGGTCGGCACGGTCTCGGTGGGCCGAAGGGCCTGTTTCCGCGCTGTATCTCTAAACTAAATTAAAACTAATCTGATTAGACCCTTGAAGGAAATACTATTCGGGCCGTTTTTCTTTCTTGTTTACCATTTCATCTGTGGAATTCCTTCAGCCTGCAGCCTGGCCAAATGTGCCACCAGTTGACTGGTGTTTAAATTCTAACATAAAGCACCATGTCACGACTGCTAAGTTGATCACTTGAGATTTGTGCACATTAATGAGAAAGTTGACTCAAAAATCGCATGTGGTTCATGTGAGCTCAAGCGGTCAACTCCGATAAAATGTGCGGAGTGCCCTGGTCTAGTGAAGTAATGAGGATTCCTTCAGTCAACCTGCACAGGATCAAATACTACAAATGAACTTTCACACCTTTCACTTCACTGGATTCCTATTCATACTTTCATGCAGTTCATACGAGGAGAAATGAGGTGAATTAAGGGGAAATGGCTCCGCAAAGTTATGAAAGCTGGCACTGTGAGCAATCCAACCTAACATTGTGAAACTCCTGTTCAACAGCTTCACTGACTTTTCACGTAAAACAAAACTTATCAGTCTGAAGAAGGGTCTCGACCCGAAATATCACCCCATTCCTTCTCTCCAGAGATGCTGCCTGTCCCGCTGAGTTACTCCAACATTTTGTGTCTATCTTCGGTTTAAACCAGAATCTGCAGTTCCTTCCTACAAGTATTACCTGTTGGGAGGTTCAATCATTGACAGACTTTGAAGTGATGTCTGTGTACCAAGTGAACTGATTAGTTTAGTTTAGATTTGCAGCGTGGAAACAGGCCCTTCGGCCCACCGTGTCCGCACCGACCAGCGATCCCCGCACATTAACACTACCCTGCACACACTAGGATAATTCTACATGCATACCAAGCCTAATCGAAGATCTCGGAGAAAGCCCACGCAGGTCACGGGGAGAACGTACAAACTCCGTACAGACAGCACTCGTAGTCAGGATCGACCCTGGGTGCCTGGCGCAGTAAGGCCACAACTCTACCGCTACGCCACCATGCCGCCCATTAACGTATAGAAAAATGTGCAGTGCTGTTAAAACGAATCCCAAGAGATGCTGTGTGAAAAACAGCTATTCACTGTTATTCAGCACTAACTGCAATGGCGGTACAATGTCCCTTTAATCCATTAACTTTAATTCTGCTGTTGCGTAATACACTGTTAAACATTGCTTCAGAGCCAATGCTTAAAACATCAACCACACTATCCTGTGTGGGAAGGAATTACAGATGAGCAAACTCAGCAGACCCAGCTGCCCCAGGTTTAATACATACCTCCTTCTAATACTCACTTTTACAGCTCACTTCTTTAAGAGCTCACCCCGCACACAAAACACTATCCTGCACACTGGGGACAATTTACAATTTTACCGAAGTCAATCAACCTACAAATCTTCACATCTTTGGAGTGTGGGAGGAAAGCGGAGTACCTGGAGGAAACCCACGCAGTCACGGGGAAAACATATAAACTCAGCGATTCAATGATTCAACGATACTTTATTATCACAACGGAGAGATATTTCTTATTTCCCTTTCCCCTGACTCTCCAGTCTGAAATAGGGTCTCGGCCCATAACCTCACCTGTGCCTTTTCTCCAGAGATGCTGTCTGACCCGCTGAATTACCCCAGCTTTTTGTGTCTAATGGTTTAAACAAGCATCTGCAGTTCCTTCCTACATACTTTATTCTCACCTGTACCCAGGTACAGTGCAATGCCTTGTTTTGCATACAAACGGGTAGTCACGGTGGCACAGCGGTAGAGTTGCTGCCGTACAGCGAATGAAGCGCCGGAGACCCGGGTTCGATGCCGACCACGGGTGCCGTCCGTCCGAAGTTTGTACGTTCTCCCCGTGACCTGCCTGAGTTTTCTCCGAGATCTTCGGTTTCCCCCCACTTTCCAAAGACGTACAGGATTGTAGGTTAATTGGCTTGGTGTAAATGTAAATTGTCCCTAGTGTGTGTAGGATAGTGTTAATGTGCGGGGATCGCTGGTCGGTGCGGACTTGGTGGGCTGAAGGGCCTGTTTCCGCGCAGTATCTCTAAACCAAACTAAACTATAGCACGGTATAAATCAGAGAAACAAGTTAAAATGGCAATATAATAATTATTGGACCCTACAATCTGCATTATCTGCCAAATAAAATACTCAGAAATGAGGATAGAGTTCCTTACAAAAACACTGCAAAACACCTGACATGTTTATCCAGAAAGCCATCTTTTACACACTCAATAAAATTATCTTTCACACTATGAGGTACTTTTCTTGGCAGTCGGCAACACAACTAACTGGAGAGCTGGCTCTTTTTATTTGAATGTTGCACGGTTTTCATGAGGTTGAGGACCTTTCGGGAAACGTGGTTGCAATGTGATATATTTTAGTTTAGTTTAGAGATACAGCGCGGAAGCAGGCCCTTCAGCCCACCGACCTCGCACCGACCAGCGACCCCCGCACATTAACACCACCCTACACACACTAGGGACAATTGTTGCATTTAACGCCAAGCCAATTAACCTACAAACCTGTACGCCTTGTGGGAGGAAACAAACTCCGTACAGACAGCACCCGTAGTCAGGATCGAACCCGGTCTCTGGCGCTGTCAGGCGGCAGCGTTGCTCCTAAGCCACCGTGCCACACGTTTCCTTGTATAAAAATTTAAGGTTATTTACTTCAATTTGAATTCAATATTATCTCTTTATCCTTATCTGTGCACCATGGTCAGCTTGATGGTGTTCATGTATGGCCTTTACTTTAGTTTAGTTTATTGTCACGTGAACCGAGGTTCAGTGAAAAGCTTTTGTTGCGTGCTAACCAGTCAGCGGAAAGACAATACATGATTACAATCGAACTCTTTACAGTACAAATGCATGATAAGGGAATAACGTTCAGTGCGAGGTAAAGCCAGTAAAGTCAATAGACAATAGACGGTAGACAAAATTGCTGGAGAAACTCAGCGGGTGCGGCAGCATCTATGGAGCGAAGGAAATAGGCAACGTTTCGGCCCGAAACGTTGCCTATTTCCTTCGCTCCATAGATGCTGCCGCACCTGCTGAGTTTCTCCAGCAATTTTGTCTACCTTCGATTTTCCAGCGTCTGCAGTTCCTTCTTGAACATGGACAATGGACAATAGGTGCAGGAGTAGGCCATTCGCCCCTTCGAGCCAGCATCGCCATTCAATGTGATCATGGCTGATCATCCCCAATCAGTCCGATCAAAGATAGTCCCAGGGTCAGCAATGAGGTAGATAGAAGTTCAGGACCGTTCTCTAGTCGTGGTAGGATGATTCAGTTGCCCGATAACAACCGGGAAGAAACAGTTCCTGAATCTGGAGGTGTGCGCTTTCACATCATACTTCTATTGTCGTGCCTTATGAGAGAGTGGAGAAGAGGGAGTGGCTAGGGTGCGAATCTATAGGACGAACAAAAGCTCTTCACTGCACCTTGGTACTGGTGACCATAATAAACTTAACCAAGCTTCATGTCCATCGAAATTAATATGGATAAAAAAGCCAACAAGCCAGTTTAAGGTGTAAGTTTTTATGGTGGATTGGGAAACTATATTAAGCTTTGGTCGACAGACAAAGGCATTCGGGTAAATTAATTGGCCTTTCCATGTTGCCCCCTGATGAAGATCAGTGGCAGGACAATCTGAAACGTTTTTAATTGTAGGTTAGAGATACAGCATGGTAACAGGCCCTTCGGCCCACTGAGTCCACGCCAACCATCGATCACCCGTTCACCAATGAGGTAGATAGTAGTTCAGGACTGCTCTCTAATTGCGGTAGGATGATTCAGTTGCCTGATAAACCTTTTTCCTCCATTCCCCAGTTTAGTTTAGTTTAGTTTATTGTCACGTGTACCGAGGTACATTGAAAAAGCTTTTGTTGTGTGTTATCCAGTCAGCCCTGCACACTGAGGGCAATTTACAGAGGCCAATTAACCTACAAACCCGAACGTTTTGGGGATGTGGGAGGAAACCCTCGGGGTCACAGGGAGAACGTGCAAACTCCACAGAATCAGCACCTGAGGCCGGAATCGAACTCGGGTCTCTGGCGCTGTGAGGCAGCAGCTCCACTAGCTATGCAGCTGGCAAAGCAGCTGCCTCACAGCGCCAGGGAATTATTACCTGGTTTACAGCAAATAGGCAAATACATATTTCTCTTTGAAGCATAAAACTCAGAAGGAGAAACAGTCCATCAATGGTTGAGACTGTATTAATTCATTGGAAAAGTCTTACAACATTGCCAAAAAAAGCATTAAGTTTGTGGAATGAGAGAAAAGAAAATTGGAGTTCATCAAAGCCGGAGCAAGAAATCGATAAGAAAAGGGAAAATGGAATGTAATAATCTATCAAGAAACATTTTTTAAAAAGCCTGTGGAAGCATCGATACATATGTAAAAAGGAAAGGGTTAGCGAAAGTCAATCTGGATTCATCTTAAATTTAAGTTTGCACTTTGATGTTTCATGAAGAGAATACCCCCCTTCCCTTCCAATGGGTGACAAAATATCTCTACCGACAACCAGATGCTCTTTCATAGAAACGTAAAAAAACAGGTGCAGGAGTAGGCCATTCTGCCTTTCGAGCCATTCAATATGATCATGGCTGATCATCCAAAATCAGTACCCCGTTCCTGCTTTTTCCCCATATCCCTTGATTCCTTTAGCCCTAAGAGCTATATCTAACTCTCTCTTGAAAACATCCAGTGAATTGGCCTCCACTGCCTTCTGTGACAGAGAATTCCACAGATTCACAACTCTCTGGGTGAAAAGGTTTTTCCTCATCTCAGTCCTAAATGGCCTGCCCCTTATTCTTAAACTGTGACCCCTGGTTCTGGACTCCCCCAACATCGGGAACATTTTCCCTGCATCTAGCCTGTCTAATCCTTTAAGAATTGTATATGTTTCCGTAAGATTCCCTCTCATCCTTCTAAATTCCAGTGAATACAAGCCCAGTCAGTCGACCCATTCTTTCATTCTCCTATTCCAAACAGTTAATAAATCTATACCTTTTTTAAAACAACCTTTACCCCTTTAATTGTGAACACTTTGGCTGGCAAATGTTACATTGCCAACTGTGTGAAAAAAAAGTGCAGGAAGGAACTGCAGATGCGGGTTTATACCGAAGATAGACACAGAATGCTGGAGTAACTCAGCGGGTCAGGCGGCATCTCTGGAGAAAAAGGATGGGTGACGTTTTCGGGTCTGGGCCTTTCTTCAGAATCCCGAACCCAAACCCGAACTGTCATCAATTCTTCTTGAGTCTTTTTGGCGGCACAGTGGCCCAGCGGTAGAGCTACCACCTTACAGTGCCAGAGACCCGGGTTGGACACTGACTACGGGTGCTGTCTGTATGGATTTCAGTACGTTCTCCCCATGACCTGCGCGGGTTTCCTTTGAGATCTTTGGTTTCCTCCCACACACCAAAGACACACAGGTTTCTAGGTTAATTGGCTTGGTATAAATGTAAATTGTCTCTAGTGTGTGTAGGATAGTGTTAATATGCGGGGTTCGCTGGTCGGAGTGGACTCGGTGAGCCAACGGGCCTGCATCCGCGCTGTATCTCTAAACTAAACTAAAATAAACTACAAAGATGACTAATTGAACATTGTGTGCATCCCAGACCTTTCATATCGAGATCCCCATGACTTAAGCACCTTTATTCCAAGGGCTAGACAAATAATTAAATAAACTCTAGGGGACTGGGAGGAGAAAATTGAGATTCACTGATCTCTGGGACATATATATCCATTTTCTAACCTATGTTTTTGCTCGTGAGGCACTGTTGCATTCTATTGATCTTGGAAAAACATAGGGTGGAACGCAGGCTAGAGGTCAATGTGGGCCAAACTAATTGAGATCTCTGCCGTTAAACATAACTTAATGGATAAGTGCAGTAGAAAGATCTGTTGAATGTAAATAGCTCTAAGATCCAATTATATGAAGAAGTATTTTAGTGCATGATCCTGCTGATGCCAGTTTTTGAGAACATAACGTTTGTTGTTCTGAGCCACCCTTTTAGTTGACCCACTTGAAATGTGTAGGAAGGAACCGCAGATGCTGGTTTTACACCGAAGATAAACACGAAATGCCGGGGTAACTCAGCGGGTCAGGCAGCATCTCTGGAGAGAAGGAAAGGGTGACGTTTTGGGTGGAGACCCTTCTTCAGACTGAGAGTCAGGGGAGAGAGACACAGAGATAGGGAAGGGTAAGGGGTGAAAATGAGATGTCAAAGGGATGGAGATGAAGGAAGATGTAAAATAGATGATTGTTAGCTCGGGGAAGGTGATGATGCATGCGGAGATAAAACCCAATCAGGAGGACAGTCAGACTGGTTGGAGAATTAGGAAGGGAGAGAGATGGAGAGAGGGGGGAAAGCAAGGGTTACTTGAAGTTAGAGAAGTCAATGTTCATACCACTGGGGTGTAAGCAGCCCAAGCGAAATATGGGATGCTGTTCCTCCAATGTGTGTGTGGCCACACTCTGACAATGGAGGAGGCCCAGGGCAGAAAGGCCAGTGTGGGAATGGGAGGGGGAGTTAAAGTGTTTAGCAACCGGAAGATCGGGTAGGTTTAGAGCGGAGGATATGGATCAGCATCCGCTTCAAGATACTGAACGCTAAACTGCAGCGAGAGCACACACACACACACAGTAAGTGCTCGTTCGTGAACTTAATGGTTGAAAACTCTTCGCTCTGACGTCTTGTTTTTCCAATCCACATCGGTAAATACGAACATCCTTTCCAAGCTAAACAGCTAACTGCAGAGGATTTGGATGGTGTATGCATAAAGGGGAAATGTCTGGCACTGTGTTCCTGGCAGAAAGCCCATCCCACTGGCAGGACACATCAGAATTCATGCGCCCATGGCCCATGGTTTTCCGACCACTCATTTTAAACAGGAGCAGCAAATTACTCTTAGAACTTATTGATACCCATCAGTATTTAAAATTCACACGAAAAGTCCAACTGATCTTAGAATTCTTAGAATAAAGGGGGGGGGGGGGGCCATTTTAAGACTGAGGTGAGAAAAAACGTTTTCACCCAGAGAGTTGTGAATTTGTGGAATTCCCGGCCACAGAGGGCAGTGGAGGCCAAATCACTGGATGGATTTAAGAGAGAGTTAGATAGAGCTCTAGGGGCTGGTGGAATCAAGGGATATGGGGAGAAGGCAGGCACGGGTTATTGATTGGGGACGATCAGCCATGATCGCAATGAATGGCGGTGCTGGCTCGAAAGGCCGAATGGCCTCCTTCTGCACCTATTTTCTATGTTTCTATGATCAGAAAAGTGCACAATATGTATCCATTGAAGGCATTTCCTAGAGATCGTACTCGCAGATAAATACTGGAACCAAAATATTACTGATTTTCCTGAACAAATAGATATCGGTAGAAAATATATTGCAAGCTAAATGGACGGCACGGTGACGCAGAGGTTGCGTTGCTGTCTTACAGCGCCAGAGGCCCGGGTTCGATCCTGACTACACGTGTTTGTCTCCCCGTGACCGCATGGGATTTCTTCAGGTGCTCCTGCTTCCTCCAACACTCCAAAGACGTACAGGTTCGCAGGTTAATTGGCTTGGTTTCAATGTAAATTGCCCCTAGTGTGTGTAGGATAGTGTTAGTGTGCGGGGATCGGTGGTCGGTGCGGACTCGGTGGGCCGAAGGGCCTGTTTCCGTGCTGTATCTCTAAACTAAACTAAACTATACTGAAGAAGTCTGAAGAAGGGTTTCGGCCCGAAACGTTACCTATTTCCTTCGCTCCATAGATGCTGCTGCACCCGCTGAGTTTCTCCAGCATTTTTGTGTACCTTAAACTAAACTATTAGCTGTTTAAGAAGGAACTGCAGATGCTGGAAAATCGAAGGTAGACAAAAATGCTGGAGAAACTCAGCGGGTGAGGCAGCATCTAGATGCTGCCTCACCCGCTGAGTTTCTCCAGCATTTTTGTCTACCCTAAACTATTTGCTGCAAGCGTTACTGACCCTAAAGCCATCTGTTTTGGGTGGAATCTACCCTCACCGTTCCAAAAATGGGAAAGGAGTTCATGAGCATAGAACATAGTTCAACTCATCAACAGGCCCTTCAGTCTACAATATCTGTGCCAAAATGATGCCAACTTCAGCTAATCTCATCTGCCTGCAGATGATCCATGTTCCTCAATAAGTATCCACGTGCCTATCTAAAAGCCTCTTAAACACCACTATCGTATTTACCTCCACCACCACCACCACCCCTGGCAGCGCGTTCCAGGCATCCATCACCTGCCCACGCATCGCTTTTAGTCACTTGGGTCAGAAAAAGTTTGATTCGATTTTTCAATTTTTTTTCTCCAGATCAGGATGTTGCACTTAATATGTTATGCTGATTAGTTTAATTTAGTTTAAATTAGTTCAGAGATACAGGAAACAGGCCCTTTGGCCCAGACACTAGTTCTATCCTGCTCATTAGCGACAATTTACCCTACAAACCTGCACAGCTTTGTGGGAGGAAGCCAGAGCACCCGGAGGAAACCCACGCGGTCATGGGGAAAACGTACAAACTCCCGTACGGACAGCACATCGTAGTCAGGATCGAACCTGGGTCTCTGGCGCTGTAAGGCAGCAACCCTACCGCTGCGCCAGCGTGACGCCTGCTCAATTGCATCACAAACCAAAGGACTTTGTACTCTTCCAAAATCTGCACTGAGCCTTTTTCATTGCTTCTCCCGTTTCTGTAACCAGGTCCGTTGATTGCCCTTCTGGGTGCTTTAGTTTGAAGACGTCGTGAAGGCTTTGAACAGGAAAGGCACGAACTTGCACTCAAGAGTGGATCTGTCTCACCAAACGAAACAAAAGCTCTTAGTTTAATGCCTTTCACGACCCGGTGACATCCCAAAGCACTTCCCAGACAAGGAGTTCCTCTGGAAGTGCAGTCACGCCATATAACAGTCTTGTGCACCGTGTAGTAGACACTCCGTCAGTAATGAAGGGAAACACAGCGTACCATTGGGACCTGCCCACCATATCATCCATGACAATCCTCCCCAGTTTTATGTTTTGATTGAGTGAAGGTGGAGGCGAACGCAACCAGGCAGTGCCTGATAATGGGGTAAAGATGTGTTACCGAGGCCAACCTGCCATCAGATTTACCATTCACGGGCAAAAACGCCCCCGCACCTGAATAAATGATGAGGCAAAGTGACACGGTGTTGGCAGGTGGACGTGTCATTTGGTCATTGTGTGATCTAACCTGCTCCTCCAGCGCCTCTCAGTTCGACAGGCATCTAATGCACTCTCTTTGCCTTTTTGCAGGTCGTACCTTTCCCCATGTCTTGCGAACTTCACGGAGAGTGCGCCTGCCGGGACCCGGCCGCCCAGGAGCACAGCAAAGCGAGGCAGCAACGCTACTTCCACGGGCACCATTAGTCGGGAGGAGCCGGGGAGAACTACGCACAGCGGAAGGCGGACTGGGAGAGCGACACACATTTCTTGCTGCTTAACGGAGGAACACCTCTGAACAGATGATACTCTCTCTCTCACACACACACACACACACACACACACACACACACACACAATTCGACTGGTCTGCCTTCTGTCTGAAGACTGGAGTGAGAAAAAACAAAGGAATAAAGACACAAACGACACATTGAATGAACAAACCCCACAAAAAAATAGCATGATTTATGCCTGTTTCGGCCGGCCGGCCACTGGCCAAAACCCCTTCAACACCCACCCGCACCCCATACATCACCCTCTCTCTCTCCCCCATATATATTTAAAGATTTCTTTTTAAAAAAAGGGTTACAAACACAATCCCGCCAAATCCAAAAAAAGTTTAGGCAAAGTGGAAAACAATAAGTTCAGACGCAACACAAAGATGAATCGTCCATCGAAAGATTACCGAACAATTTAGAGATGGAGCAATGATTACAGAAAGGAAACAGCGGTCACCATGGCTGCTGCTGCTGCTGCCCGTAAACTAACCTACTCAAGAGTGTGAGAGTAGGTTAACACCAAACTCAAACTTCAGTCTATCTGCCTTAAGCAAAACTTCAGCTCTGTTTTAAAACCCTTTGATTTCATCTCTGAATCTTTTCATCGAAAACAGATCCAGCCAAAAGAATGGGCCACAATACCAGGGAAACAAAACCTGCTGGCACTCATTGCAATTGCTCTTCCCATGGAACCAATATCGAGTCAGGGGGGGGGAACTTCAGACCAGTATAAAGGTACACTTAGTGGATTGGTGTGAATGTGGGGAAATCACTGCAAGGGTGATCATTGAGCGGAATAAACCTCGGGGGGGAGGAGGAGAGGCAAAAAGGCCTTGAAACGCTTGCAACGGTGACAAACGAGTTATTTTGTTATGAGCAGCTACTAAACATTGGCCTTGCCAACCCCAAGGACTACCTGGCAAACCGAGGTCTGCAACAGGAAGGAACTGCGGATGCCGGGTTTACACCAAAGATAGACACAAAACGCTGGAGTAACTCGGCAGGTCAGGCTGCATCTCTGGAGAACAGGAATCGGTGACGTTTTTCGGTGACGGCTTGATCCGAAACATCACCTATTCCTCTTCTCCAAAGATGCTGCCTGACCCGCTGAGTTACTCCAGCATTTTGAGTCTATTTACAGGGAGGCTTAGTTTAAGTTGAGGTTCAACATTGTCACATGCATGGAAGTACCGCGAGAAACCTTGTTTTTTGCATTCCATCCATACAGGTCAGATATACCATATATAGTTTAGTTCCATTTTATTATTGTCACGTGTAGCGAGGTGCACTGGAAAAAAAAATTTGCCTGCTATCCAGTCAAGGAAAGACTAAACATGAAAAAATACAGAGATACAATCAAGTCCAAACTCAAGTCCTATCTGGGACAAAAATGCTGGAGAAACTCAGCGGGTGAGGCAGCATCTATGGAGCGAAGGAAATAGGCAACGTTTCGACCCGAAAGGTTGCCTATTTCCTTCGCTCCATAGATGCTGCCTCACCCACTAAGTTTCTCCAGCATTTTTGTCTACCTTCGATTTTCCAGCATCTGCAGTTCCTTCTTAAACATCCTATCTGGGACACGTGACAATAAAACCCTCTTGACTCTTGACTCTTAACATCCAACTAACAGGACGGCTAGACGCTTGTTTTGACCATGTGGCAGTTCCAGTGGTTCTTAAATGCCACTGTGTTGGTTAAATTTAAGGGGAGTAAAATGTTAGTCTCATGGTAGCCACCTGGGTAAAACTTGAAAGGAACACCTATGAACCATAAAAGCCATCAAAGCAAATGCTGGGAATTGTTTCGAAGGTACAGATGGAGAGATAGAGTAATCAGTGACATAGACTGCCCAGCGAATGGTCACAAAGACTCGGTTGTAGAATACACCCAGGTCAGTGGCATTAAAACCTCAAGCCCTTTACCGACCAGAATAGAGTCAAAGAGTTTTACAGCATGGAAACAGGGCCTTCCTCCCAACTTGCCCACGCCGGCCAACATGTCCCATCTACACTAGTCCCACCTGCCTACATTTGGCCTCTATCCCTCTAAACCTGTCCTATCCATGTACCTGTCTAAATGTTTCTTAAACGTTGCGATAGTCCCTGCCTCAACTACCTCCTCTGGCACCTCGTTCCACACACCCACCACCCTTTGCGTGAAAAAGTTGCCCCCTCAGATTCCTATTAAATCTTCCCCCCCCCCCCCTTCACCTTAAACCTATGTATAAACCCGAGGACCTCACCTTAAAACGTTGAGCATCTTTCACTGGAGGTGTAGCCCAGCCCATCAACACTTGTACCCAGGTGTAGACCAAATGCAAGACAATATCTTCCATTCTAGGGGAAGAAAAGAAGCAAAGTCCTGAATGCATGCTATGCTGTGGTCATCGCTTAGGGTCAAATATAATTACTGCCACGCACACCTTACATAGCAAGTTGGACATTTAAGGAATAGAATCCAAAATAAATGTAGAAAAATAACACTGCTGTCTTACGGACAGAGTTTACTAAATTTTGTGCCACTACCTTCTGCAAATTCTTAAAGGTATAAACGATTGCTGAATTGTCTCAGTGACCCATAACCAGTCTGTCTCTTAATCTAATCAATATAATTGAGGCTTGCTACTTCTGAACCAGTGATAGCTTCTCGATTGCATTCCTTGTGATGTAAATGTAATGTAGACTCCCACTCATTTGGCTTGGGGTGCCCTGCATTAGAAATAAACTGTTCATTGAACCAGTTGGGAAAGGAACGCAAATGTATTAATTATAGAGGTAGATTTTCACGTGCTCATTGGAATTTGTTGAATTTTCTACTTCCACGGGAGGCGCAGCGGTAGAGTTGCTGCCTTACAGCGCCAGAGACCCGTGTTCGACCCTGGCCACAGGTGCTTGTCTGTACGGAGTTTGTGAGTTCTCCCCGTGACCTGCGTGGGTTTTCTCCGAGATCTTCGCTTACCCCCCACTTTCCAAAGACGTACAGGTTAGAAACATAGAAACATAGAAAACATAGAAAATAGGTGCAGGAGGAGGCCATTCGGCCCTTCGAGCCAGCACCGCCATTCATTGTGATCATGGCTGATCGTCCCCAATCAATAACCCGTGCCTGCCTTCTCCCCATATCCCTTGATTCCACTAGCCCCTAGAGCTCTATCTAACTCTCTCTTAAATCCATCCAGTGATTTGGCCTCCACTGCCCTCTGTGGCAGGGAATTCCACAAATTCACAACTCCCTGGGTGAAAAAGTTTTTTCTCACCTCAGTCCTAAATGACCTCCCCTTTATTCTAAGACTGTGACCCCTGGTTCTGGACTCGCAAAACATTGGGAACATTTTTCCTGCATCTAGCCTTTTATAATTTTATATGTTTCCATAAGATGCCCCTTCATCCTTCTAAACTCCGGTGAATACAAGCCTAGTCTTTTCAATCTATCCTCATATGACAGTCCGGCCATCCCAGGGATCAATCTCGTGAACCTTCCCTGCACTGCCTCAAACAAGGTTTGTAGGCTAATTGGCTTGGTACAAAATGCACAAATGTAAAATTGTCCCTAGTGTGTGTGGGGTAGTGTTAATGTGCGGGGATCGCTGGTCAGTGTTGAAGGGACCCGTTTCGCACTTTATCTCGAAACTAAACTAAAGTGAAGTATCACAAAAAGATTCAAGGGGCAGAGGTCAGAATTTCACTGCTTATTTCTGTCATATTATTTCCAATCTACAATTGCTTGTAGTGTCACCCTCCCCGGGGTCATTGACTGAATGATTTCATCCAGGTATCTCTGGAAGTTTTGTTCAGTACGAGGCTTCCTGCTAGAAATGGTTAAGCATGACTCAACGTGCCAATAGGTAGCATCATAATGAAATATTGTCTTGCATTTGGGCTACTCTAGATATTTGTCTGGTATGTATTTACTTGTTTTAACAGAGACATTAATCTGCGATGGTCTAACACACAAGTACGGCAAATGTTCCCTGTTATCAATAACAGTTATTTGTAGCCTTTCAACACCAACAGTCACAACACTTTGTTCTAGATTCACACAAGAAAGTTAAAGCATTCTGCAATTGAATTTAATAGTTCTGAGGAATACTGAACACACTATGTTGCGTACACACAGAGAATTGCCAGCACCTCAAAGGGTTTCGGCCCGAAACGTTGCCTATTTCCTTCGCTCCATAGATGCTGCTGCACCCGCTGAGTTTCTCCAGCACTTTTGTCTACCTTTGAGCACCTCAAAGGAATCTGCCAATGTTCCTGGGTCTCGACCCGAAACGTCACCCATTCCTTCTCTGCAGAGATGCTGCCTGTCCCGCTGAGGTACTCCAGCATTTTGTGTCTACCTTTGATTTAAACCAGCATCTGCAGTTCTTTCCTACACAGATTTCCCCAGTAGCAATTTCCTAATGCAAAGAGCACCGTTCAATATTTTACATGGTGACAACAATATCCATGTAACAGAACTTAAAATATCATGATTAGTGGAGTCAAAATATCTGGTTAACAACAATCAGGAAGCATATACAAATCAATATCCCTACAATATGAATCAAACAATATTACATTTCAAGTGACTATTAATTTACAAATTCTTCACAAGTTTAGTCAAAATTAGTTTGCCCTTCCTGTGGCAAAGTTATTAACGTCTTTAAATTAGTTGGTTAAAAGAATGAACAGCAATCTGATACAAATGTGTTGTGACATTTGTGCGGTTCCTTCATGGCCTGAATCTACTAATATCATGTAATGTGAGGCGTGTGTACACGACACTGAGGAATGGGCCGGCATAGTGGCGCAGCGGTAGAGTTGCTGCCTTACAGTGCCAGAGACCCGGGTTCGCTCCCGGCTATGGGTGCTTGCCTGTACGGACTGTGCACGTTCTCCCCTTGACCTGCGTGGGTTTTCTCCGAGAGCTTCGGTATCCTCCCACACTCCAAAGACGTGCAGGTTTGCAGCTTAATTGGCTTGGTATAAATGTGAAAATTGTCCCTAGAGTAGAATAGTGTTAATGTGCGGGGGATGTCTGGTCGGAGGGCCGAAGGGCCTGTTTCCGCGCTGTATCTCTAAACTAAACTAAACTAAACTAAACTAGAAGGAGGGAACCTCAAGAGAAGGATGCACATTTTGTTCAGTTCAGTTAAGTTCAGTTTATTATCACGTGTACCGAGGTACGGTGAAAAGCGTTTGTTGATTTTCATATCCATGGCATTAGCGAGAAGGCAAATCCTGGCGTTGGTTTAATAATTTTTTAACAAAGAGTGCAAAATGCAACATTTCCAGCAGAATCCCAGCAGAACGCAATCGTCCAATCTTTATCGTGGTGGCGATGCGACTCAAAGCTTTCCCACAGACAGTATTTCCCCGTCAACCTGTTGGTTAGGACCTCAGTTGACTCATACTTTTGGCTGGTTGAGGTGTGTCAAAACAGAAAAAGTAGAACATGCCAATTTCAAAGGGAATTTGAAGCAAGACAAGCTACCTCCCATCTCTCTTCCATTTTGCCTGGTTGTAACTGTCGGTCCTTATTGGTTTTACCTGTGTTGTTTTAAAGAAAAAAATATTTCATGCTGCAGATTCCTGACAGGCGAGGTTGTGCAAACTACATGGTCTGAGATTAAAAAGAGAGAAAAAAAAAAATCTTACCACAGCATTAGGGTTTAGACATTAAAAAAAACATAGTTCTCCATAGGATTTTGGTGTGCAGTTGCGTCTTAATGTCTTGTCGATTTTCGTGCATAGTATTAACTCCAGCTAGAGGGAAAAAAAAGAACAACTTTTTGACATTTAATTGTTTAAGTGTTTAAAGTGTTTATTTGTATTTTTGTTATAAACTTTTGCTTAATTGTATTTAATCAGTATTTTTATTGTGCTCGGTAACTGCATTTGGAACTCCTGTACAGTCATTTGCAAAAGTCTACATCAATGTTTGTTTCTTGAAAAGCTGCTAAAGTCAGACAGGTATTTTTTTTGTATCCAAATCTATTTTTAAATTTTAAGTTTTGTTTCCTAAGGCTTTGCATACATAATATCTCGTGCATTTAAAAATTTCTTTTTTTTTGTTAAAAAGAGGTGATTAGTTTAGCTACAATAGCAGCCATTATATAAGGGACAGTCAGATGCAGAGAGCGTGGACGGGAAACAAAAACTCGATCAAATGTTGCCGTTGAAAGAGTTAATACTCACACTTCCGTTCAAACCTTTCATACGACGGTAAGATTTGTTGGGAAGACCCTTGGCTCTTGCTAATTAATCACAAATATTTTGTTTTATATAATCAACGAAAATTGTATTAAGATGATAGTTATTCAATATTTGCTTTTTTTTTCTTTTGTTGTTATTTAACAGCATACAAGAATATTGCTGCTTTTAACAATGAAATATTTCAATCATGGGAGGCAGATAAATTCAGTCAAAATACCGAATTCTGACCATCGATTTAAGTACCAAGTCACATCTGCTGGTGCGATGCTGGTCACTGGTAAACTGGTCACGATAATATGTTTTAAAAACACTCTCTCTCCCCCCACGACCAATCCTTGTGAACAGAAGGTAATCTTACTCGCAAAGTTCCCACATTATCTGTAGAGGCATTTTTATTTTCCAGAAGAGTACAAGAAGTCTTGGTTTCTAATTGATCATTTACCTGTCTGCATAATACATTTCAAGCTGTGATTTCTTTGAGGGAGGAAATATTTTCATGTGGTAACCGCCATTGTGAAAAACCTGGTATTTATTAGTCATTCTAGTTACTTGTTGGGCACCTTATGGAAGTCATAAAAACAATAATCAAATTAAGTGCTGAAAAAAAAAGTTATAAATGTAACAGTCTACTGTAATATCATATCTTTTGCTGTACCTCATGCTTGTAAGCTAGCTGCTTTTTAATGTTTAGTTTAATTTAAATTTCCTAGCAATATATAAAGATGTAAATAGTAGAGTTATTTATTAAGAATGTCATCCATTTTTAATTTATATTTACACTTTTATCATCTAAATTATTTTTACAACCTTATACATTTCCGTTGTTACAGCCATTTTATTACCATAATGGTATGATAGGCTATGAGAGATCTCCAAGAGACATACACTGTGTTCCTCCTGTAGGTCTCTCATGTTGAAGTACAGACCATCTAACCACATGCAATTTAGTGTAACACATATATCTGTGGACTGATTACCCTTTGCCATTGCTGTGACTCCCTTTGAAAACAAAACCTCGATATACCTCCTGAAGTGGTTTTGGGTCGGTCAATGACCAAGTATCAATGGCGTCTAATGAACAAGTGTATAAGATAGTGCCGCTGTTAAAATGACCCGAAGTAGAGTCCTACGGATGGGATGAGTTAGAAAGCAAACCTTAGATTTCAAATAGGTAAAATTGATCGGATGAAGCAGTTCCAATTTTCCTCATGACATCTACCAGACGTGCCCGGCCATGTTTATATTTGTTCTGCTTTGTCCGGCCTCTTTTCTCTACCATCTTTCTTTCCTGCCCATTCCACCCCCCCCCCCCCCCCCCCACTCGACAATCAGTCTGAAGAGGAGTCTCGCCCCAAAATGTCACCTATCCCTGTTCTCCAGACTCCAGCACCCTGTGTCTTTCCTGGTTTATCCTTAATTCGATAAATCTTCCATCACTGCATTAGTAAAATTAAAAATCTTCCTTCGTTCAAAAATAATCAATATGAAATCAATACTTTGTCACTGTGAGCAAATCAAGCACCGTGACGAATAATTGATTTAATATTGATTACTTTTGAACGATGGAAGGTTTAAAGTTGGACTAATGCCTGATTTGCACACAGTGGATTCAACAACTAAACTGTACATATCATCACAACATCTCAGTCTGAAGAAGGGTCTCGACTCAGAATGTCACCCATTCCTTCTCTCCAGAGATGCTGCCTGTCCCACTGAGTTACTCCAGCATTTTGTGTCTATCTTCAGTTTAAACCAGCATCTGCAGTTCCTTCCTACAACATATCACCACAACCGTTCCGCACTGACAAACTGACAAACTATCACCCAGCCCCTGAATTCACATAACATAGATCCTCCTGACCTCTATACAAAATGTCCAACACTCTATCCTGAGTGCAGAGATGAAGAATGAAGCACCCCTGGTTGGTAGCACTCTATAATAGCCACTGCATGTCTTACACTGCCTTACAATTCAGTTCCACTTGAAAGTGCATTGAACATCACCAAGCCACAGTTGAATTTCAAGCCAATAGATATTTTTTTAGTCGGCGTTCATTTCAATGAAGAAAATTTGTTTTGAGAAGTTAAAGAACTTTAAATCAAACTGAAAATTGCTTCTCTTGCATGAAGAACTCAGGAGAAACTATTCTTTGAGCATATTTATGTCCGTTGTGGATAACGTAACCGCTCACAATGAGTAGCCTGTCCTCGGTTTCCACGAGAACATAAAGCAAGAATGAGAGAAGATGATCTTAGTTTCTTAGTTTCAGGTTCCGACCCGAAAAGTCACCTATTCCATTTCTCCTGCTGCCTGACCCGCTCCTGCTGAGTTACTCCGGCATTTTGTGTCTGTGGCACGGTGGCGCAGCGGTAGAGTTGCTTCCTTACAGCGCTTGCAGCACCAGAGACCCGGGTATCGATCCCGACTATGGGAGCTGTCTGTACGGAGTTTGTACGTTCTCCCCGTGACCGCGTGGGTTTTCGGTCAATTGGTTTCCGGTTTCCTCCCACACTCCAAAGACGTACAGGTTTGTAGGTTAATTGGCCTGGTACAAGTGTAAATTGTGCTTAGTCTGTGTAGGATAGTATTAATGTGCGGGGATCGCTGGTCGGCGCGGACTCTGTGGGCCGAAGGGCCTGTTGCCGCGCTGTATCTCTAAACTAAAGTAAACTAAACTATGAGAGAATATGACATGAGCCTGTGAACCTGACCCAAATTTAAGATTACTGACCTTCAATTTCCCAGCTGATCCCCAGATCTCTTGAGCTCCTATGAATCCAAACAATTATATTAACCTCAGCTTCAAACATATTGACTGACTGAGCGTTCATGCCTTCTGGGAGTGAAAATTCCAAGACTCACAACTCTTTGCAAAGCTGATTTTCTCCTGGTCAACATCCACTGTGTCGAACACTTTCTGCTGAGATATTGTTCGAGACTTTGCAGTCAATGTAAGCAAACAAAGAATATCACTGTGACTTGTCACATATGACAATGAAGTATCATTCATTCTTTCATTCATTCATTCCTTCATTCATTCATTCCTTCATTCATTCATTCCTTCATTCATTCATTCATTCATTTATTCATTCATTTATTCATTCATTCTTTCATCTCCCATCGCTCACTGTTAACATTCTTCTTTTATGAATTCCAATAAGATCACCTCTTACGCTTCCAAATTCCAGATAGAAAAACCGTCACCCATTCCTTCTCTCCAGAGATGCTGCCTGTCCCGCTGAGTTACTCCAGCATTTTGTTGTCCAACTTAAAAAATAAAACACCTTCCACTCAATTGCTGTAGAATCTCTCTCTCTCTCTCTCTCTCGCTCTCTCCATATTTTATAATTATCTACTTCCACTTCACGCCTGCACAGCAATGGCAAAGCGAATCGAGAGGGCTTCGCAGTGAATGGTTCTATAGTATTTGTTTTCCTTCATCCATTGCATGTTGTCACTGGCCCTGACAAACCAAAATTTAGCTGCTCTACTCCAGCATCGATCCAGGTGCACAAAACCATTGTCAGGGCAAGTGATCAACAGCTGGCATTGAAGCACAAAGGAACTGTTTTAGTGCAACTGGTGGTTAGAAGAAGCGTCATTGGTTTTTACAATGGACCAACGCTGACCATTGGTGCTGTACTTTAATACCATTATGGTGTTCAGAAAGCACTGGTAATTTAGTGGAGTCCATTCCACTAACCATACTCACAATGCACTGTGTTAGGCACTTATCACAGACATTTTATTTTGTTCTTTTTGTACCGCTGCATATATTATGTTGGTGCTCTGACTTTACACAACAAACATCTGTCTGGTGTACTGTATATTTGTTTCTCTGGAAATAACTATTTCTTATGGATAAATAATGTCTCCTCCCTGTTATGTATTGGTTAGAAATAAACACTGGCTAAATGAAGGAAAGTGAAGGTGTTTCCATACCTCTTTTCTGCATCGTTTTATTTTTTGTTGCAACGTGGTCTCGCATCTGTCATTACCGGTTTCGGGATAATCGGCCCACGACTGGAAACGAGCTGTTTTCCTCGAAGTAGACGTGCCAATTTGGAGGTGAACAAGTGCCACGGTCTCCACTTGGTTTCATCAAAGTCGGTCACACCCAACGCGTTTGCAGCCAAAGACTAATAAAGAGCAAAGTCGTTTTTCCAAATTAGGTTGAAGAGAAAGCTGCGGTAATATGTAGTCTGCTCCTCTATGTAATTAGAAGTCTCCTGTCACATGCAGGTTAGTTGACTGCCTTGTGCATTCCTGCACAGTGGTGTACATTAGTTTAGTTCACCGAGGTACAGTGAAAAGTTTTTTGGTTGCGGGCGAACCAGTCAGTGGAAAGACAGTACATGATTACAATCGATCCGTCCACAGTGGATACATGATATATACAATACAATACGATAGAACTTTATTTATCCCAGGAGGGAAATTGGTCTGCCAACAAACACAAGACACAACAAGACACATGAAACATGAAATTAAAGTGACGAGTGGAAAGTCCAGGATTGGGGTTGTGCAAAGATTGGGGAAGGAGGGGGGTGGGGGGGAGGTGAAGGGGGAAGGGGAGGCAGTCTTCCCCACGACAGAAGGGGGAGGAGACGCATAGAGTCTCTTGCCCAGAGTAGGTAAATCGAGGACCAGAGGACATAGGTTTAAGGTGAAGGGGAAATATTTAATAGAAATCTGAGGGATAACTTTTTCACACAAAGGTTGGCGGGTGTATGGAACGAGCTGCCAGAGGAGGTAGTTGAGGCTGGGACTATCCCAAGCAGTGAGACAGGTACATGGATAGGACAGATTTGGACCAAACGTGGGCAGATGGGACTAGTGTAGATGGGATATTTTGGCCAGTGTGGGCAAGTCGGCTGTATCACCCGATGACTATGAGTCCAATTGTCTAACGGATGCACAAAATCTACCAGAAATGTTCACAATATTTCTCCGCTCCAACGTAAGCTGATTCTCATCAACCAGGCAATGTTATGTTTGGAGTTGTGCAAAAGGGAGACCTTAGCCAAGTCCACAACTTACCACCTGAAAACACATCGCGTCAGCGGCAAGATTTCTCAGTTAATAAATGCAGGAGCATTGCAAATAACATCCATCAATGAATCTTCATTTGTGAATTTCTCCATTTTGATTAAGATTATCAGTTTTTCGTGCACTAAAAACAAAAATCAAATCAATGTGTTTCAAAGCTATTCGAAAGGAAACATAAATGATGGGAGTATATCAAAGGAAGCTATTTTAAACTACAGTTGTGCATTTTACCTCAGGGACCGTTCAAGCAGTCGTTATGTATTTCTTGATTTATGATTTTTATCAAGGGATTGGGTGTGCGATACATTCTTGGATCTGAAGTTAATTCCCATCCCGGCATGAATGGATGATGGTCGCAGATGAAGAGTTTTATTCCTTGATAACTGTCTTTAGCGTGGATATATATATCTGCAGCATGGAAGTACTAGTAATTCAGCACCATTTGTGTATCTTCATCATTGTCTTCGTATGATTCCTGACGATGATGCCAGCATGGTGGCACAGCGGTAGAGTTGCTGCCTTACGGCCCCAGAGACCCGGGTTTGATCCTGCCTACGGGTGCTGCCTGTACGGAGTCTATACGTTCTCCCCATGACCTACGTGGTTTTTTTTCCGGGTGCTCCGGTTTCCTCCCACATTCCAAAGACGTACAGGTTTGTAGGTCTGGCTCTGCAGTGGGAGGATAAGGGGGGGGGGGAGATAGGATGTGCATGCTAACACGAACCATCTGCAACCTGTAAATCAGAAGAGACTGTGGGCCGAGGCAGAACGCAGTTTTGAAGTTTTGAGGAGAAAGTTTATATGTGACGAGCCCACAATCAGGATTTTCACCATCCCTGCGATTGACCAAAGTCTCGCCAAAGCATGGTCCTTTTTTTAAAAACCACCATAGGGTTTTGAACATGCCAGCATCTTCACAGTTGTTTACCGTTAGCTCTGGACTGAAGTCCATCTTCTCAGGTGAGTGAGGGAAATACGGCAGTCATGTGGTATTTAGACCGATGTACATGCAAGCTTGCAGCAGGCCGGAGGGTGAGAGGGTGGGGCCAGCTTGATCGAAGTTGTTAGCAGGTGAACGTGGAGAGTGAGACACAATTGGAGGAGTTCAGGCTGGTGTAGTTGATGGGATACAGCATCAGAAGGGTGACCATGGCCACTATTGAACACTTTGCAGTCTGCTCTGGCCCCCTGGTCTTTGATCCCTAACATTGGCCTCCCATTGACGTTAGGAGGTGTGCGTTTAACATCTTCCTGTCTTTACTCCAGTGTGCGCTTTCCTGAAGCAAATCCAACTCTCTCCCTTTTTTCCGTTGTCTCGTTGTACATCAATTGGCATACCACTGCCATAGAGTCATAGACAGTCATAGAGACTCATAGAGTGATACAGTATGGAAACGGCCCTTCGGCCCAACTCGCCCACACCGACCCACAATGTTGCAGCTATACTGGTCCCACTTGCCTGCATTTGATCCATATCGCTCCAAACCTGTCCTATCCATGTACCTGTCTGTTTCCTAAACAATGGGATAGTCCCAGACTCAACTACCTCCTCTGACAGCTTGTTCCATACACCCACCACTCTTTGTGTGAAGAAGTTACCCCTCAGATTTCTATTAAATCTTTTCCGCTTCACCTTGAACCTATGTCCTCTGGTCCTCGATACTGTGCATCTACCCGATCTATTCCTCCCATGATTTTGTACACCTCTATAAGATCTCCCCTCATCCTCCTGCGCTCCATGGAATAGAGACCCAGCCTACTCAACCTCTCCCTGTAGCTCACACCCTCTAGTCCTGGCAACATCCTCTGAACCCTTTCAAGCTTGACAATATCCTTCTTATAACATGGTGCCCAGAACTGAACACAATATTCTAAATACGGTCTCACCAACGTCTTATACAACTGCAACATGACCTCCCAACTTCTATACTCAATACTCTGTCTGATGAAGGCCAAAGTGCCAAAAGCCTTTTTGACCCCCTTATCTATCTGCAACTCGACCTTCAAGGAACTATGCACCTGCACTCCTAGATCACTCTGCTCTGCAACACTACCCAGAGGCCTACCATTCACTGTGTAGGTCCTGCCCTTGTTCGACGTCCCAAAATGGAACACCTCACACTTCTCTGTATTAAATTCCATCAACCATTCCTCTGCCCACCTGGCCAATCGATCCAGATCCTGCTGCAATCTTTCACAACCATCTTCACTATCTGCAAAACCACTCACTTATGTATCATCAGCAAACTTGCTAATCTTGCCCTGTACGTTCTCATCCAAATCATTGATATAGATGACAAACAGTAACGGGCCCAGCACCGAACCCTGAGGCACACCACTAGTCACAGGCCTCCAGTCTGAGAAGCAACCTTCCACCATTACCCTCTGCTTCCTTCCATGGAGCCAATTTGCTATCCATTCTGCTATCTCTCCTTGGATCCCATGCGATCTAACCTTCCAGAGCAGCCGACCATGCGGAACCTTGTCGAACGCCTTATTGAAGTCCATGTACACAACATCTACAGCTCTGCCCTCATCAGCCATCTTGGGAACGGTCTCCACCACTTGCTGCACACACAAAGCACCCTCACTTTAATAGGATTAAACCCATTCAAATGAGAGCTAACCTCTCATCTATTTAGTCCCCCATTGATGGTTTAGAACCTGCAACAGCACGCACTTGAAAGACAATGGGAGGTCACTGCTAGGGATCAAAGACTAAGGACACAGAGCAGTCTGAAAAGTTCTCAATTACCTTACTGAATAATAATCACATTAATAGGACCCTGTGGACATTCTGAAGTATAAGTAGCGCCAGATTCTTCCTCCTTGTAGTGAAACAAGGGCAAGGAACAGACTAGCCATGTTGTACAAGGTTCAAAAGGGGATGGTGGGCATAACTCCAGATAGATACATCACATACTCAACAGAAAGGAGAACACAAAAGAGAAATGATATGCAAATAGAAACCCCATTCGCCAGGACAGATATTTATAAGAACTCATTCGTTGTAAGAACCTTAAGGGAATGGAATAAACTTGACAACAATATAGTCAAATCACCTTCACTAGACAGTTTTAAGGGTGCACTAACAGCACGTTAGTATGCACAACACATCCAAGTTGGCGATATGCAGAGTACTGCCCTGCCGACTACAAATTCAGAAGATTCAGAAGATTTGACCAAGTAGTGGGATGTGATTCACTTTCGCCTCAAGGGCCTGTCCCACTTACGCGACCTTTACAGGTGACCAGAAAGACGCTACCACTCTTTGGAGACTTCTCACGACCATAGGTGACCTCTCACGACCCTACAGGCGACCCCTGGTGACATGTCGCGGGTGACCTCTCACGACCATAGGAGACCTCTCACGATCATATAGCCTGTAAGGCCGTGAGAGGTCTCCTATGGTCAGACTATTATCTAAATGGTGGCCGATTAGGAAATGGGGAGATGCAGCGAGACCTGGGTGTCATGGTACACCAGTCATTGAAAGTAGGCATGCAGGTGCAGCAGGCAGTGAAGAAAGCGAATGGTATGTTAGCTTTCATAGCAAAAGGATTTGAGTATAGGAGCAGGGAGGTTCTACTGCAGTTGTACAGGGTCTTGGTGAGACCACACCTGGAGTATTGCGTACAGTTTTGGTCTCCAAATCTGAGGAAGGACATTATAGCCATAGAGGGAGTGCAGAGAAGGTTCACCAGACTGATTCCTGGGATGTCAGGACTTTCATATGAAGAAAGACTGGATAGACTTGGCTTATACTCGCTAGAATTTAGGAGATTGAGAGGGGCTCTTATAGAAATGTACAAAATTCTTATGGGGTTGGACAGGCTAGATGCAGGAAGATTGTTCCCGATGTTGGGGAAGTCCAGGACAAGAGGTCACAGCTTAAGGATAAGGGGGAAATCCTTTAAGACCGAGATGAGGAAAAACTTTTTCACACAGAGAGTGGTGAATCTCTGGAACTCTCTGCCACAGAGGGTAGTTGAGGCCAGTTCATTGGCTATATTTAAGAGGGAGTTAGATGTGGCCCTTGTGGCTAAGGGGATCAGGGGGTATGGAGAGAAGGCAGGTACGGGATACTGAGTTGGATGATCAGCCATGATCATATTGAATGGCGGTGCAGGCTCGAAGGGCCAAATGGCCTACTCCTGCACCTATTTTCTATGTATCTATGTATCTATGTGAGAGGTCTCCAAAGAGTCGTAGCGTCTTTCTGGTCGCTGCTGAATTTTCAACATGTTGAAAATTTCGGCAACCTATGACGGGTGCCGGCAGTCGCCTGTAAAGGTCGCGTAAGTGGGACAGGCCCTTCAACTGGTTCTGTATGACATAGATGTGATATCGGCCTGGGTAGAGTGAATGTGGAGAGGTTGTAAGGCAGCGACTCTCCCGCTGCGCCACTGTGCCGCCCCTTTCTCCGGGACCTCCGGTTTCCTCCCACTTTCCAAAGACGTACAAATGGTAAAATTGTAGATCGTCCCTCGTGTGTATTACAGTGCTTGTGTACGGGATAACCGCAGGTCGGCACAGACTCGATGGGCCGACGGGCCTGTGTCCTCCCTGTACCTCTAACGTCTGAAGTCCGACTGCACTAGATTCTGAAACCAGGGAAGACACCCCACAAACTTAATCCTGATAAGGACTGACGGGAGGAAAGACTCAGTGATGTTGGCAGCCTTGGCAAGAAGAGGGTGCCCACCCCCAATAAGTTAATGGACGTTTCATGTTCAACAAGAAAGGAGGACCCGGCGTGCGTGGACCACCGTGAGGGAGGGCAGAGAGCAATGGGGACCTGGCGCGGGGGGGGGGGGGGGGCATGGGAGGGATTTGTAACATTATTGCCATAGAGGGAGTGCAGAGAAGGTTCACCAGACTGATTCCTGGGATGTCAGGACTGTCTTATGAAGAAAGACTGGATAGACTTGGTTTATACTCTCTAGAATTTAGGAGATTGAGGGGGGATCTTATAGAAACTTACAAAATTCTTAAGGGGTTGGACAGGCTAGATGCAGGAAGATTGCTCCCGATGTTGGGGAAGTCCAGGACAAGGGGTCACAGCTTAAGGATAAGGGGGAAATCCTTCAAAACCGAGATGAGAAGAACTTTTTTCACACAGAGAGTGGTGAATCTCTGGAACTCTCTGCCACAGAAGGTAGTTGAGGCCAGTTCATTGGCTATCTTTAAGAGGGAGTTAGATGTGGCCCTTGTGGCTAAGGGGATCAGAGGGTATGGAGAGAAGGCAGGTACGGGATACTGAGTTGGATGATCAGCCATGATCATATTGAATGGCGGTGCAGGCTCGAAGGGCCGAATGGCCTACTCCTGCACCTAATTTCTATGTTTCTATGTTTCTATGTAACGTTGTAAGCACCCTTTATGGGTGACTATTTGCAATAGCTTGGGTAAGCAGGCAGAGAGTTTCACTGCGACTTATCACAGGTGACAATAAAGTATTCAATTCAATTCGATTCAATGTGCCAGCGTTCAGCTGTTGATGGCTAAATCTGTGTTTATCCTCTGTCTGCAGAGAAAAGTTCCATCAGGCGGAGGGAACAGTTTCACGTCCAGAGATGTTGCCATGTCCCAGAACAACTAAGGGCATTCACAGAGGAACTTGTGTAGTGTGTAACTGGCGTAGGCGACGAGGTCTGGCATCAGTACTTTCAAATACCTCAGCTGAAGGCTGTGGGTTAAGTTTGTCGTACACACAAGAATCAACAACTTTCATTATGTACCACCTTTTGCTTTGAGGGACGTCCTTCACAGGGGTGCCATCAGGCCAGTAGCTACACTATAATGAAGTAAAAGTCAATAGACAATAGGTGCGATCATGGCTGACCATCCCCAATCAGTACCCCGTTCCTGCCTTCTCCCCATATCCCCTCACTCCGCTATTTTCAAGAGATCTATCTAGCTCTCTCTTGAAAGCATCCAGAGAACCGGCCTCCACCGCCCTCTGAGGCAGAGAATTCCACAGACTCACCACTCTCTGTGAGTAAAAGTGTTTCCTCGTCTCCGTTCTAAATGGCTTACTCCTTATTCTTAAACTGTGGCCCCTGGTTCTGGACTCCCCCCAACATCGGGAACATGTTTCCTGCCTCTAGTGTGTCCGGCATAGTGGCACAGCTAATCAAACCATTGTCTCCCAGCTCCAGCCACGCAATTCATGGCGCAGCTGGTAAGAGTCGCTGCCTCACAGCGCCAGAGGTCCGGGTTCGATCCTGACCACGGCTGCTGTCTGTAGGGAGTTTGTACCTTCTCCCCCTGACCAGGTTGGGTTTCCACCGGGTGCTTCGGTTTCCTCCCACATCCAAAGACACGGAGGTTGGAACTATAAATTGTCCCGAGTGTGCAGGCGAGCGATAGAAATGGAGGTGGGAAGTGGGGGAGTTGATTAGAATGAGGCATGAAAATAAACAATGGGGGTTCATGTAGCATTAGTTTAAGAGGGAAGTTTCTTAGGTTTCAGTTTAGTTTATCATCATGTGCAACGAGGTACAGTGAAAAGCTTTTGCTGCCTGCTAACCAGTCAGCGGAAAGACAATACATGATTACAATCGAGCCGTCCACAGTGTACAGATGCATGATAGGTGAAAGGCTTGGATAGAGTGGATGTGGAGAAGACGTTTCCACTGGTGGGAGAGTCTAGGACTAGAGGTCATGGCCTCAGAATTAAAGGATGTGCTTTTAGGTAGGCGATGTGAAATTTATTTCGTCAGAGGGTGGTGAATGTGGAATTCTTTGCCACAGACGGCTGAAGTGGCCGTCAGTGGATATTTTAAAGGAAGAGATAGATAGATTCTTGATTAGTACGGGTGTCAGAGGTGATGGGGAGAAGGCAGGAGAATGGGGTTAGGAGGGAGAGATAGAATGGCAGAGTAGACTTGATGGGCCGAATGGCCTAATTCTACTCCTATTCCTTATAACTAGAATAACATGGGTAATGTTTAGTGCAAGATAAAGTCCAGTAAAGTCCCGATCAGAGATTAAGTAAGAAAGACTGCTGTTGTTAGAGTAAAGATCTATAAGATTGGAGCCATTGTAATGCGTGATTGCAGATTCACTTCTGTGACCAGCACACAAAGAGGCGCCCGGCTCGGGCGCCATCTTGGATCATGAAGTTAATAGTCACTATGGATCCAGTGGGTCAGAGGGCCTGTTTCCATGCTGTCGTGGTCACCGAGGTCACGTGGTCAAAGGGATCTGGATTTAAAAGATGATGTTAAAGGAAGAAAAGAAGGTGGCGAGTTTTGGTGACAACTGGGCAGTCACGGAGGCGCAGCGGTAGAGTTGCTGCCTTACAGCGAATGCAGTGCCGGAGACCCGGGTTCGATCCCGACCACGGGTGCTGTCTGTACGGAGTTTGTACGCTCTCCACGTGATCCGCGTGGGTTTTCTCCGAGATCTTCGGTTTCCTCCCACACTCCAAAAACGTACAGGGTTGTAGGTGAATTGGTTTGGTAAATGTGACAAGACACCCATTCCTTACAAATCAGGCCAATTGTAGTTTAGAGATACAGCATGGAAATAGGCCCTTCAGCCCACTGAGCCAGTGATCACCCATACACTAGTTCCATTCTACACTCTAGGGTCAACTTACAGAAGCCAATGAACCTGCACGTCTGTGGAGTGTTGGAGCGGGTAGTTTTAGGAAAGAGATGAGGAAGAATGTCTTTAGTCAGAGGGTGGTGAATCTGTGGAATTCTTTGCCACAAAAGGCTGTGGAGGCCAAGTCAATGTATATTTTTAAGGCAGAGATTGATACATTCTTGATTAGTACGGGTGTCTTGGTTCTTGGTCCTCCAAAATATTCCAAATGGAATTTAAACTGGAGGTGGTGGAGGGAGGACTTAAGCCAGAAAGGGTTCAGGAGTTATGGGGAGAAGGCAGGAGAATGGGGTTGAGAGGTAAAGTCATGATTGAATGACAGAGTCGACACAATGGGCCGAATGGCCTGATTTTGTTTCTACCGCTTGTGAACTTATGAAACCGAAGCACCTGGAGAAAACCCACGCAGTCACGGGGAGAACGTACAAACTGCGGACAGACATACGTAGTCAGAATCGAACCCAAGTCTCTGGCGCTGTGAGGCAGCAACTCTACCAACTTGCCGTCCTTCAGAACGTTAGAGAAAGAGATGAGGATTTCAAGAGGGTTAAGGCTAAGGCAGAAATCTGTAAAGTTACCAAAACACAAACAGGCATTTAGTAGGAGAAATGCTTGTTAAAAACAGGAATGATATTTGGGAGCCCCTGATAGTATATACAGTTCTGAGCAACAAAGCTAAATGCGCCTCGTGCACTGAATGTAATCGATTTGTGAATAGCATTAAAAATACCATTGTAATTGTATACATGATCTGAAATGCCCAATAAACTAAAGAGTCAAAACTGCAGATGCTGGTTTACACTGAAGATAGACACAAAATGGTGGAGTAACTCAGCGGGACAGGCAGCATCTTTAGTTTAGTTTAGTTCAGAGATACAGCGTGGAAACAGGCTCTACGGCCCACCGAGTTCGCACTGACCAGCGATCCCCGCACATTAACACTATCCTACTAATTTACGCATACACCAAACCACTGTAAGAGTGAGGCCCAGCGCATATTGGAGGAACAGCACCTCATATTTCGCTTGGGTAGTTTACACCCCTGCGATATGAACATTGACTTCAGATAGCCCTTGCTTTCTCTCTCCATCCCCTTCCCCTTCCCAGGTCTCCCACCAGTCTTACTGTCTTCAACTACATTCTATCTTTGTCCCGCCCCCCTCCCCTGACATCAGTCCGAAGAAGGGTCTCGACCTGAAACTTCGCCCATTCCTTCTGTCCAGAGATGCTGCCTCACCCGCTGAGTTACTCCAGCATTTTGTGTCCACCTTCGATTTAAACCAGCATCTGCAGTTCTTTCTTACAAACCTACAAACCTACAAACCTGTACGTCTTTGGAGTGGGGGGGGGGGGAACCGGAGATCTTGGAGAAAACCCATGTGGTCACGGGGAGAACGTACAAACTCCGTACAGACAGCGTTTCTAGATAGAAGGAACGGGTGATGTTCAGAGTTGAGACTCTTCTGAAGAAACGTCACCCATTCCTTCTATCCAGAAGATGCTGCCAGTCCCGCTAAGTTACTCCAGCATTTGTGTCTATCTAATAAAAAATAGGGACTGGTAATAAGAATGCAAGAGCTTACTTCAGATGCAATGCAGAAGAAATGGTGAGATTCAACAGGTCAAAGGCTGCTCAGAGCTTAAGAACATAATGCCCCTGTCCCACTTAGAAAACTTGAACGGAAACCTCTGGAGACTTTGCGCCCCACCCAAGGTTTCCGTGCGGTTCCCGGAGGTTTTTGTCAGTCTCCCTAATGGTCGAAAGTGGTTTCCACTTCTTCTATGTTCCGGCGATTATTTCAAAAAATTCAAAACCGGACGCGACTAAAAATAGGTTGCCGTTTAAAAAATCTGTAATTTTTTAGTCAAAGCCGGTTGTGATGCTACTTGAAGGTGGTTGCCGGAGGTTGCATGTGGTTGCCGGAGGTTGCAGGTAGTGGAAGGTCTTACCTTCCACTACCTGCAACCTCCGGCAACCACCTTCAACTAGCATCTCAACCGGCTTCGACTAAAAAATTACCGATTTTTAAAACGGCAACCTATTTTTAGTCGCGGCCGGTTTTGAATTTTTTGAAATGATCGCTGGAACATAGAAGAAGCGGAAACCACTTTCGACCATTAGGGAGACTGACAAAAACCTCCGGGAACCTCCGGGAACCTTGGGTGGGGCGCAAAGTCTCCAGAGGTTTCTGTTCAGGTTTCCTAAGTGGGACAGGGGCATTAGGAACAGTGATGCAACTTTGACCAAAGCTGAAAGAGAAATATAAGCAGTTAAATCATATCACCACAGACATTAACAAAAAAGAGTTGTGATATTTCAAGGAGACTTTTGCGAAGGAAAATCTCCAGAGATATTTGACAATGATTCTGCTGTCACGTGGCCTTTGTATTATAGAGTCCTCTGCCTGAAGTAGACTTCATTCAACCGCTGAACATAAATGAAGAAATGTGCGACATGCAATTGGCTGCCGCAGAGGACAATCACTTATAACAGATTACATTCCAAGCAGGTCAAGGCAACTTTCAAACCTCTGCAACTGTCAGATGCCAGTTTAACGTGACGCATGTGCGGTATTATAAGTCAGTAGCACAACTTGTTCTAAAATATATCATGTGAATTGGCCATCTAAAGAACAAGCTTTTGACTGAAGTTCGCTCAACTTGCAGTAGAATCCTTCATCCAAGTACTTGACTTTTTGGCATTGCACAACTGGCTTTTATGACTTGCACATATTTTTTACAAGATTGTTGGGTCTGCCTCAATCATTCATGCAAAGTGTAAATTTATCATAACCTACAGAGTTTTCTTTCGCAAAGGATGAACAAGTTAACATCTTGGAGATGATGTTTCCACCAGCGGCAGAGTCGAGGAACCAGAGGCCATAGCCTCAGAATAAAAGGATGTACCTTTGGCAAGGAGATGAGGAGGAATTTCTTTGGTCGGAGGGTGGAGAATCTGTGGAATTCATGGCCACAGACGGCTGTGGAGGTCAAGTCAATGGATATTTTAAGGCGGAGATAGATAGATTGTTGATTAGTGCAGGTGTCAGGGGTTATGGGGAGAAGGCAGGAGAATGGGGTTAAGAGGGAAAGATGAGGTAGACAAAAAGCTGGAGAAACTCAGCGGGTGAGGCAGCATCTATAGAGCGAAGAAATGGATGACGTTTCGGGTCGAGACCCTTCTTCAGACTGATGTGTAAGATAGATTAGCCATGATTGAATGGCGGAGCAGACCTGATGGGCCGAATGGCCTAAGTCTGCTCCTGCAGCTTGTGAACCTATGAACGTACCGTATAAACTCATACAATATAAAATGGAGTTTTGGAGCATCTGGAATACCTGGAACAGAGCAGTCTCTCCTCATTTCTCATTATTTTTGGACAACTTAATCACTTTGATAAATATACACCGCGAAATATGTTAATCTACGAAAGAAATGGAAATGTTAATTAATGGGTCTTTGTGGAGGATAAAGAGGAAAAGCTTGTTTCCATTAAATAATGCGTCTACAAGTATTTTATTTGTTGGTTCAGAAATAAGAGCTGTGTGTCTCACCTTTTATGTAGGGAATGGGAAAACCCGACCACCATCTGCTTAACACAAAACATTTGAAATGTTGGCATTGAGCCTCAAGGTTATAAAACATACCATTAAATAAATGTTTGAATAGCAAAGCGAAAATTAGATGGAGTGGGAAGGCAGAACTTAGCATGATAATATATTAATAATTTTACACAAAGCACTTAATTAATTGTCCGTTAAAAAAAACTGAAGCAAAAATGTTCACTTTTCATTCAAACATTGAGAATTTCAAAAAAAAAGTCCCTATTTTTATGAGCTTAGCTTTGACCTTTTAGTTTTGCTTTGAGGGAAAGGGTTGCTAGTATTTCATATCATGTGTGCAACACTTACTTTTTTTTTTTAATGGTATTCACAACTCCATTACATCCAGTGAACGAGATGCTTTTAGTTTCGTTGCTCGGATCTGTATCTGGGGCTTTCCAAATACCTTTGCTGTTTTTAACAAGCATTTATCCCACCAGACATTCTCAACTTTTAGAGTCAAATAAATTCCTCTTTAGTGCCGTGCAAATTGTAAACTTAAACTGCACTCTGTACCATTACTGGACGGCATGGTGGCACTACTGCCTTACAGCGCCAAAAACCCGGGTTCGATCCTGACTACGGGCGCTGTCTGTATGGAGTTTGCACGTTCTCCCCGTGACCTGAGTGGATTTGCTCCGAGATCTTCGGTTTCCTCCCACACTCCAAAGACGTACAGGTTTGTAGGGTAATTGGCTCGGATGTAAATGTAAAAATTGGCCCTTGTGTGCGTAGGGTAGTGCTAGTGTGCGGGGATCGCTGGTCGGTACGGACTCGGTGGGCCGAAGGTCCTGTTTCCGCGCTGAATCTCTAAACTAAACCTGCACTAATCAAGAATCTATCTATCTCTGCCTTAGAAATATCCCTTGACTGGGCCTTTTCACAGCCAGAAAGGCAAAGGTTTCACTTGGAACTGTGAGCCATTGAACAAAATGAGATCGAATCAGAACGTCACATAATACTGGCACTTCATCTTCTGGCAAACGTTGGAATTAACGTGAACTTTATGAGGATCAAAACCCATTTCCTACTCAGATGTCTGTAGTTAATCCCATCATAAGCCACGCTAAATGTTTCTAGTTCAAAGCACCTTAGTTGGACACCAGAATTTAAAAGTACCTTCAAATTGTTTAATTCTACATCACATATTAACGACTGAAATTAAATATGAGTTTGCAAACAATCCTGACACCAAGTTCCTTTAAATTTATTTGACTGTTGTATAGTATTCTCTTTCTCACCCCCATTCATTCATATGCTATCCTGCGATTTTAGTTTTAGAACCTGCTATATCTTCACCTGCTCTTACTTGGCACCGACTACCCTAAGCATCTCCTCGCAACTGCTAGCAAATTCTTCCTTTTAAATGGCTGTATAAATATATATATATATATATATACTCTAGCTCATATGCCCACTTTGAGAGGAAAAATAAACTGTTATATCTTACTCCGTCAAAGCATAAGAGGGAATCGATTACTTTATCTATAAATACCTCCTTTATTGGTGGATAACTCTGGAGGAACCAGGTCAAAACTTCACTCTAATATCTTCTGAAAGATATGTTCAGTGTCCATGGTTCTGTACTTAATCCAAAAAAAAATAGCCAACATATAAGATAACTGCTACTGTCACTGGAAACCATTTCACTTTTCAAAGTCATTTATTCTATTTACTTTCAAAGTCTAGGTTAAAGCATTGTTAGGAAATTTCAAGCCAGCATTTTACAGCTTCCATCAGAAAAATTAAGTTGGTATGCATTGTAGAACATTGTTGCGTACCATTATGTACCAATGCACAACTTGGGTTATCAAAGGCATTTATTAGTTAGTTAGAGGGGCAAAGAATGTAGGCTTCCTGCTGGTATAATTCACTATAGACTACATCCTCAATCAACAATGAAAATGTTTCTTTATGCACTTGTCTTCTTTTCCCTCAGTCTCTCCACCGCAAAGACTGGGCAATTTTTGTGGTACGTTTTGCATCTTGTTATTTACAACAGCGATTTGTTAATCGGACTTTTGCAAATCGTGAATCATGAATGATCTGTCATGACTACATTTGTGAATTAACTTCGAGAAGTTATTATCTTTACCTGGTCACTGGGCTGAATTCTGCTCTCAATTAAGGCGGATCAAATGATCTACTCCGCCCACCTTCCATTCAGTTTCTACAGACCCATTATTCCTCCTGTTACTCTGTATCATTTTGTTAAAATGCTGTGCATTCGCTTCATCGGTCAAATTATAAAAAGCAAAACAAAAATAGTGCTACATCATTTCACAATAATCTTTCCGGGAATTTTTGGTCAGTTGACTAATTTATGCATCGCCTCGACAACCTCCTTGTTCACTTGACAGTTGATCGCAATTAAGCACTTCAGATCAACAATCGTGTACTTCCAGTTCGTCTTTCGTTAAACAACAGTTGGACAAGCACCAAAGCCTGGAAGGCTTATGTTTTACACATGTGTTGTCTGATCGAGTTCGCACTATTGTTTGAGATGAAGATCTGTTTTTATGGGGGTTTTTTTGCCTTGCTTCTTTTAAAATGTCAAAAGTTGAGCACAAGATGAAAGTTCAGTTCAGTTCGCGAAGCCGTCTCACCACAATGTGCCGTCTCCGTAGATGTTGCGGGGGACAGACATGAGCTTCTCGTCGCAAGTCACCTTTGCATCGTGTAAGGTGCTGTACCAGACCATCCCCGTGGGTCTGGTCTCTTCCATTCGACAGATGAAGTAGAGAACTGAGTCCATCTGGCTCTGAATATAGGCACTGCGTAGCAATGATGCACAGCGGTCACTTATGCTGTCCAGCCGTTTTAGAATCAAGTGCGATTTTCTGTGGTAAGAAATGAAAGAGGAAGGAAAAGACAGATATGATTACAATATTCTGTCATCATAATCATCATAATCATACTTTATTAGCCAAGTATGTTTTGCCACATACGAGGAATTTGCCATACAGTCATACCAATAAAAAGCAACAGAACACACAAGCTACATTTTAACATAAACATCCACCACAGTGACTCCTCCACATTCCTCACTGTGATGGAAGGCAAAACAAAAGTTCAATCTCTTCCCTTCTTTGTTCTGCCGCGCGCGGTCGGGGGCCTCGAGCCTTCTGCGTCGTTTGGAGCTCCCGACACCGGTCTCTACCCGAGACTGCGAGATTGTTTTGCAATAGAGAATTGAGCTTAATATTTTCACTTCCATATTTCATGATTAGCTCTCAACACAAAATACGGGCGGCACGGTGGCTGCCTAACCGTGCCAAAGACCCGGCTTGGATCAATCCCCACTACGGGTGCTGTCTGTACAGAGTTTGTATGTGTCTCCCCGTGACCTGCGTGGGTTTTCCCTGGGTGCTCTGGTTTACTCCCACAGTCCAAAGACACGTACAGGTTTGTAGGCTAATTGGCTTCGGTAAAGATTGTAAATTGTCCCTAGTGTGTAGAATAGTGCTAGTGTACGGGGATCGCTGGTCTGCGTGGCCTCAGTGGGCCGAATGGCCAGTTTCCGCACTGTATCTTTTACCTAAACTAAACTAAAATAGATTTAAAAGTAAATTGATCCTGTAGCTACACTATTTCAGGGAAATGTGCATTGTTGAATTTTGGGAAGTCTATCACGGGCAGGACCTACACAGTGAATGGTAGGCCTCTGGGGTGTGTTGTAGAGCAGAGGGATCTAGGAATGCAGGTGCATTGTTCCTTGAAGGTGGAGTCCCAGGTAGATCGGGGGGTCAAAAAGGCTTTTGGCACATTGACCTTCATCAGCCAGAGTTTTGAGTATAGAAGTTGGGAGGTCGTTGCAGTTGTATAAGATGTTGGTGAGGCCGCATTTAGAGTATTGTCTTCAGTTCTGGGCACCATGCTACAGGAAAGATGTTGTCAAGCTGGAAAGGGTACAGAGAAGATTTCTGAGGATGTTGCCAGGACTAGAGGGTCTGAGCTATAGGGAGAGGTTGAGCACGCTGGGACTCTATTCCTTGGAGCGCAGGAGGATGAGGGGTGATCTTATAGAGGTGTATAAAATCATGAGAGGAATAGATCGGGTAGATGCACAAAGTCTCTTGCTCATAGGGGAATCGAGGACCAGTGGACATAGGTTTAAGGTAGATAGATAGATAGATAGATATGCCTTTATTGTCATTCAGACCGAAGTCTGGACGAAATTGCAGCAGTCATACATATAATACAATAAAAAAAACAACAATAAAATAATAAGGTGAAGGGGAAAAGATTTAATAGGAATCTGAGGGGTAACTTTTTCACACAAAGGGTGGTGGGTGTATGGAACAAGCTGCCAGGGGAGGTAGTTGAGGCAGGGACAATCCCAACGTTTAAGAAACAGTTAGACGAGTACATGGATAGGACAGGTTTGGAGGGATATGGACCAAACGCAGGCAGGTGGGACTAGTGTAGATGGGACATGTTGGCCGGTGTGGGCAAGTTGGGCCGAAGGGCCTGTTTCCACACTGTATCACTCTATGGTTCTATAAGACTCCCCTTTAAACAGAGCGTAAATGTTATTCCCTTATCATGTATTTATACACTGTAAATGACTCGATTGTAAACATGTCTTGTCTTTCTGTTGACTGGATAGTGTGCAACAAATGCTTTTCACTGTACCTGGGTACATGTGACTATATGTAGAATATAGACAGGGTATCTCATCTAAAGGGAAATGGAGGCCAGCAGCTTGTGCACTCTATTGTTTATCCAACAAGAATTGGTAATAAAGAAAGCAAAACTCAATGCTAGCATTTATTTCAAGAGGGCTTGTATACAAAATCAGGGATGCAACGCTGAGGCTCTATAAGGCGCTGGTCAGACCGCATTTGGAATATTGTGAGCAGTTTTGGGCACCATATCTGAGGAAGGATGTGCTGGCTCTGGAGAGGGTCCAGAGGAGGTCTACAGGAATGAGTAGGTTAACCAATGATGAGCGTTTGTCGGTACTTGGTCTGTACTCGCTGGAGTTTAGAAGAATGAGGGGGGACCTCATTGAAACGTGCAGAATGGTGAAAGGCTTGGATAGAGTGGATGTGGAGAGGATGTTTCCACCAGTGGGCGAGTCTAGGACTAGAGGTCATAGCCTCAGAATTAATGGACGTTCTTTTAAGAAGGAGATGAGGAGGAATTTCTCAAGTCAGACGGTGGTGAATCTGTGGAATTATTCGACACAGAAGGCTGTGGAAGCCAAGTCAAGTGGATATTTTTAAGGCAGAGATAGATAGATTCTTAATTAGTACAGGTGTCAGAGGTGATGGGGAGAAGGCAGGAGAATGGGGTTAGGAGGGAGATAGATCAGCATTGATTGAATGGCGGAGTAGACGTGATGGGTCAAATGGCCTAATTCTGCTCCTATCACATGAGTTTATGAGCTCACCCCACGAGCGCACGTACACACACGCGTAACTTTCACAAGCGGTTTGCATTCCCCAATGGTGAAGGCGGCTGCCCTGTGATTTTCACTAAACTCGCTCTTGAACTGGTTACAGAGCGAGTGGCTGTAGCCAAGTGTTACAGCAGCTCCCACCTCCCTGGGTGAAGCCCTTCTCTGGAACGGAGACAGTGGCAGATAGGGAACCCAGTGCCATACTGTGTGCCTCGTACTGATCAGTTGCCAGCTTTCCATTACTTACAAAACAAAACTGAGTAGGAACTAGCTGGGGGCAGTGGGAAGAAATTCCGTAGTGTTTCCCAAATCTGCTTTGGAACTCAGACATACCCTTTCTGAGGTGTGACTGCCAAACTGTTCCTGCTGATATTACAGCTCCTTTGAAAGTTACCAAAAGTTAACCACTGCAAGGGAAAATTCAACATAAGGAAATTATTTGGTTTTCCTTAGTTACTTAAATATTGTGCATAAACATCTCACACTTCCAGCTCCTTGAAATACTTTTTATTTGTGCTACTGGTATATCGTTATGCAATGTTCACACAAAGGGTGGTGGGTGTATAGAACAAGCCGCCAGAGGAGGTAGTTGAGGCAGGGACTATCCCAACGTTCAAAAGGCAGTGAAGATAGGCATAAAAAGCTGGAGTAACTCAGCGGGACAGGCAGCATCTCTGGAGAGAAGGAATGGGTGACGTTTCGGGTCGAGACCCTTCTTCAAGAAACAGTTGCCGATTTAGAGGGATATGGGCCAAAAGCAGGCAAGTGGGACTAGTGTAGCTGGGACATGTTGGCTGGTGTGGGCAAGTTGGGCCAAAGGGTCTGTTTCCACACTGTATGACTCAATAACTCATTGTTTTCCTTAGCCTTGAATTCACCTTAATTTTTTAGAACATATAGGAACATTTGGTACCATTAATAACAGATGCATTTGACAAAATCTAAGGTGTAACAATTAATTTATTTTCCATGTGTTATAATCAAATGAACCCTTGGCATCAAAGAGCTTTTATTTATTTTTTTATCAAGGAAAGAGAACCGTTTCACCCAGAGAGCTGAGAATTTGTGGAATTGGCCTCTACTGCCTTCTGTGGCAGAGAATTCCACAAAATCACAACTCTCTGGGTGAAAACATTTTTTTCTCATCGTTTTCTCAACGTTTTATATGGCCTCCCCTTTATTCTTAGACTGTGGCCCCTGGTTCTGGACTCCCCCAACATTGGGAACATTTTTCCTGCATCTAACTTGTCCAGTCCTTTTATAATTGTACAGGTTTCTATAAGATTCCCTCTCATCCTTCTAAATTCCAGTGAATACAAGCCCAGTCTTTCCAATCTTTCCTCATATGATAGTCCCGCCATCCCGGGGATTAACCTCGTGAACCTACGCTGCACTGCCTCAATAGCAAGGATGTCCTTCCTCAAATTAGGAGACCAAAACTGCACACAATACTCCAGATGTGGTCTCACCAGGGCCCTGCACAACTGCATCCGTCCACCCAAAACTATTTCTCACCTAATGCATTTTTTTCAGTTCTTCTGTCTCCCTAGATCCTCTGTCCTCCAGAACATCTGGGAGATTGTTTGTATCTTCCTTAGTGAAGACAGAATCAAAGTACCTGTTCAACTCTACTGCCATTTTCTTGTTCCCCATAACAATTTCACCTGTTTCTGCCTTCAAGGGACCAACATTTCTCTTTACTAATCTTTTTCTCTTAACATACCTAAAGAAGCTTTTACTATCCTTCTTTATATTCTTGGCCAGCTTACCCTCATACTTCTGTGCTGGAGTAACTCAGAAGGCTCTCGATCCAAAACATCGGCCATTCCTTCCAACCAGAGATGCTGCCTGTCCCGCTGAGTTACTCAAGCATTTTGTGTCTATCTTCTGTAAATTCACGCTCAAACAAGTACAGACTTAATAACAGAGTGTGGTTGTTGTAAAGGCAGTATTTTTGAACCAATTGTAATATTTTTTAGCAAAGTAGCAAGCAATTTTAATTACAACAACAAACCTGAGAAACAAAATTAAATTGTGTGAATAAATCTTCGCAGTCACCATTTTGACAGTCAACGAGTTAATTATGTCAGAATTATTGGGCCAATTCGCGGTAATTAATCGCATCCAGCATTTCAGGGTCAGTAGTCAGAGGCTCGAGAAGGAAATAACATTGGTTCTCTCAAAGAATCTCAACGACATTTTATAGCATGACTCAACTAGAACTCACAAAAGATGACAAGGAGTTGTTTATTACAAGTGAAAGCAAGCTACTGGTGATGACATAACACAACATGGTGCCAGAAAGTACTCTGCGAGAAGTTACAGCAACTATAGGTATGAGCTATTCGGGGAAGTTTGGACAAACTAGCATTGTTTTTGTTTAGAAACTTTAACTTTTCTATGTGGGGGAGGGGGGTAGGGTAAGGGGGAAACTGTTTCCCAGTCGCTTCCTGGCGGGGACGCGACTATTTCTCCAAGTCGTGTCCTCGCCCCCCTCCTCGCGGCCTACCACCTGGATCGGAGCGGCCTTTCCTGCCGGGGACCGGGGACCGGGAACCGGACCAGAGCTGCAACAGCGGCGGCGCAGCGCTGAATTCACCGCGGAGCGGGCGATGCCGACCTGGATCGCCGTTTGAAGCTCCGGAGCGTTGGGCCGCTGCTCCAACATCGTGGAGCTGCGGTTTGAGAGAGCTTCCAGCATGGCCGGTGCTGAACAACATCGCGGAGTCCTGGGGCCCTTTACCGAGGGCCGCCAGCATTGAATCTCCGCCCAGCGTGGCCTGCGGACTTTGGGAGCCGCGGACTCCGGTAGGAGGTGGCCGACTCTGATGTCCAGACCGCTGAGGTCCCCCAGCCCCGACGTCGGACTTACATCACCCCGGCGAGCGGGCCTGAACATCGGGCCGCCCGTAGCGGCGACTGCAGTGGGCTCGGGGAGGCCCCGACCACGGGTGAACATTGGGGAACATTAGAGGAAGATGACTGACTTTGGTGCCTTCCCTCACAGTGGCTAACTTTGATTCTGCTGTGTGGGGATGTTTTATGTTGAACTCTATCGTGTGTTGTGTTCTTTATTTTTATTGTATGGCTGTATGGTGACCACACATTTCACTGTGCCAACTGGCACATGTGACAAATAAATGTATCTTGTCAGACATACAGCGCGGAAACAGGCCATTCCGCCTACCGAGTCCGTGCCGGCCAGGGATCGCCGCACACTAACGCTACCCTACACACACTAGGGAACATTTTTTACATTTACACCAAGCTAATTAACCTACAATCCTGTACGTCTTTGGGGCGTGGGGGGGAAACCAAAAATCTCATCGAAAACTCACACTATTCTACGCACTAAATAGGGACAATTTACAGTTTTTATCAAAGCCAATTAACCTACAAACCTGTAGGCCTTTGGAGTGTGGGAGGAAACCGGTGCACCTGGAGAAAACCCACGCAGGTCACAGGGAGAACGTACAAACCCCATACAGACAGCACCCGTAGTCAGGATCGAACCCGGGTCTCTGGCGCTGCAAGGCAGCAACTCTACCGCTGTGCCACCGTGCCGCCGTATGAACAAACTTGGATTGTTTTCTCTGAAACATTGGAGGCAGAGGGGTGGCCTGGTGGAAATATATAAAATTATAGCGTTGATAGGGTAGACAGTGAGAAGCCTTATCTGGGGGTGGCAACATCAAATACTAAAGGACATAGCTTCAAGGTGCAAGAGGCAAAGTTTAAAAGAGAAGTGCTGGGAACGTTTTTTTAATGCAGAGGATGGTGGGTGCCTTGAACAAGCTGCCGGGGTGGCAGCAGATACAATAGTGGCATTTAAGATACTTTTGGAGAGGTATATCGATATGCAGGGATAGGAGGGAAATGGATCGCGTGTAGGCAGGAGAGATTAGCTTAACTTGAGATCAAGGGCGGCATGGACATTGTGGGCCAAGAAAATGTAGGAAAAATGTTCCCGATGTCGGGGGAGTCCGGAACCAGGGGTCACGGTTTAAGAATAAGGGGTAGGCCATTTAGGAGTGAGATGAAGAAAAACGTTTTCACCCAGAGAGTTGTGAATCTGTGGAATTCTCTGCCATAGGAGGCAGTGGAGGCCAATTCAATGGATGTTTTCAAGTTAGATTTAGCTCTTAGGGCTAAAGGAATCAAGGGATATGGGGAGAAAGCAGGAACGGGGTACTGATTTTTGATGGCCAGCCGTGATCATATTGAATGGCAGTTCTGGCTCGAGGGGCCGAATGGCCTACTCCTGCACCTATTTTTCTACGTTTCTATGTTTCTATGAGAGGCCTGCTCCTGTGCTGTTCAAAGGATGTAATGCTGAGGCTTTGTAAGGCACTGGTCAGACATCAGGCATTTGCAGTATTGTGAGCAGTTTTTAACTCCATATCTGAGGAGGGATGCACTAGATGTGGAGAGGGTCCACAGGAGGTTTACGAGAATGACCATGGGGTTGATTGGGAGTCTTTTGACGGCCCTGGGCCTGCACTCATTGGAGTTTGGAAGGATGAGGTGAGGGGTCGACCCCATTGAAACTCACCGAACGATGAAAACGTCTTGATAGAATGGATGTGGAAAGAATGTTACCACCAGTGGGAGAGAAACTGGGGTCGACACAGGAGCTGTGAATTAAGAGGGGCAGAAAAGGTCTTTGGAAAGCCTTGGAAAGTAACCAAGGCTGTGCTGGACAGCATGGCTCCACTGTGTTAGTAAAACCTGGCGTGGGTACAGGCAAATCTCCAGGTAGGACGGCGTTTAAAGCATTTTCAAGGCAACTACTCTTGGCCGTCCTTGTAGATTTTTTTCTCATTTTGCTTTTGTTTCCCATTGGTTTTATTGCCTTTCACATGCCAAGAAATATGCATTTTAAAACAATTTTTCCCTGGCAAAACGCTGGCAAGGCCTCATTGCTTGTTCTTAGTCATCCACAGATGATGGTCCATGGACAACAATTACTAACGTCCCTCTCCGCAAGCCAGCAATGTTTAACCCATTGACCTACCTGTGATAAGACACAAAATGCTGGAGTAACTCAGCGGGACAGAATAGAAGGAATGGGTGGCGTTTCGGGTCGAGACCCTTCTTCAGACTGAAGGAGGTAAAAAGGTAAAGCCAGTGAGGTCCGATCAAAGATAGTTCGAGGGTCACCAATAAGGTAGATAGTAGTTCAGGTCTGCTCTCTAGTTATGGTCATAAGGTCATAAATGATAGGAGCAGAATTAGGCCATTCGGCCCATCAAGTCTACTCCACCATTCAATCATGGCTGATCTATCTCTCCCTCCTAACCCCATTCTTCTGCCATCTCCCCATAACCCCTTACACCCGTACAGGAGAACATTAGCAATCTGTTCAGACTGAAGAAGGGTCTCCACCCGAAACGCATCAAACCCAGGTCTCTGGCGCTGTAAGGCAGCAACTGTACCTCTGTGCCACCCCGCTGCCCTGTGTAGGAAGGAACTGCAGATGCTGGTTTATACCGAAGATAGACACAAACTGCTGGAGTACTTCAATGGGACAGGCGGCATCTCTGGAGAGAAGGAATGGATGACATTTTGGGTCGAAGTCTGAAGAAGGGTCTCGACCTGAAACGTCACCCCATCAGTTCAGCTCAATTCAGTTTGGTTTATTGTCACATATACCGAGGTACAGCGGAAAGCTTTTGTTTCCGTCTATCCAGTGATGCTGCCTGTCCAGTTTCTTCCTGCACATTTCGACCTAGCTGTGAGAACGTAATTCCTTAGTTTAGACTTGATGGGCCGAATGGCCTTACTCTGCTCCTAAAACGTATTAACTTATGAAGGAAAGCAGGTTAGCTTGCTGGTAATATGATGGGTGCCTCAGAACTTGAAGCTGTCCACCATCTCTACAGCAGCTTAGTCGATCAGGAGAGGTTTGTGTTCACCCACCTCTTCCCTTAACCTTTATGCCTTAAGATGGCGCCCAAGCCAGGCGACTATTTGCGTGCGGGCCACAGAAGCAGATCTACAATCACACAGTACAATCGCTCCACGCTCGCAAAAGGGCCTGTCCCACTTTCACGACCTAATTCACGACCTCTGCCGAGTTTGCCCTTGACTCATACTCGCAGCATGGCCGTCACGAGGTCGTAGGTAGGTCGTGATGCTAGTCGTGGCATCAAGTAGGTCGGGGCGTTTTTCTAGCCTGACGAAAAATGTCCACGAGTAAAAAAGGTCGTGAATTAGGTCGTGAAAGTGGGACAGGGCCTTTAATCTCTACTTCTCCACCAACATCTCTTACTTTCTAGACACCGTAAACGGCTCGATTGCAATCGCGTATTGTCTTTCCGCTGACTGGATAGCACGCAACAAAAAGCTTTTCACTGGACCTGTACACGTGACAATTCAACTAAACTGAACTGAGCACTGAACATTTTTGAACATTATTCCCTCACTTTCTACATCCAGAGAGCAATTAGAAAACATTGACATCATACATTTAATAGCCTCATTAGGAACATCACTAAGTATTGCAGCGACAGAAACCAAGGATCTCAACTGATGACAGAGTCACAATGTGAATTTCTACCTTTTTGACATTATCTTTCCTTCCCTGCTTTTATTAATCCACCATTCTTGCAAACCCCCTTATCAAAAACATTCCCTCCATTCATCAGGCCTGTTACACGCTCAAAACACTTTGATAACAATTTGTGTTAAGTCTCAACTACTTTTCAAAGGCTGAGTTGGTTTGAATTGGAGCCTTTGTTCGGTTTTGAAGCATTTGCATTCTTACCTTTATAATGCTCTCTCGAATCTTTTACCACCAATGCCAAGCTGGCAGGTTGTTAAATCTGAATAGCAGATTTCTGACTTCTACCATTTTAGATCTGAATAATATTTATCGCAAGACAATCATTTCGTGCAAACCCTATAATTAAAGTGCTTGCTGGAAATGGAGCCTCGCCAACCCTAATTCTTCGCCATGAATATTCCATTTACCTGGCTCGGGCTCCTTGTGAATATTCAAGCAATCAATCGTCTGTTGGAATTAATTTCCTTTAATCAACCTTCACTGCAAGCCAGCACGCGCGATGTCATTGAAACCTACCGCGGCGACTCACATATGAGAAAGGTCTGGGTGCTTTGTCTGGTAATTTGCGCTAAGTGTTTTCTTATGTGGCTGAGGTACAGCAAACGCACTTTCCTTCTCACACGCCCACCCCCCCCCCCCTTTGCTCTCTCTTCCCCGTTCCCTGTGTGTTCTTTGGCAAGGCTCTCCTCCCCCGCTAATGAATCATGCCGCTGATGTGATTGACGACAATTACTCTTTAGGTAATGGGATCTCTGTTGGAGGCAGCGTAGGATTATAGACGGCTGTGGGGAATTCATACCATTCGCCCCAAAGCATTTCAATTGCGCATACTTTGGATTGTGGACATGTCAGGTTTCATACCACTGCCTTTTAAATAAAACAGTACCATAGATCCATAGTTCAAGAAGGAACTGCAGATGCTGGAAAACCGAAGGCAGACAAAATTGCTGGAGAAACAGTCTGAAGAAGGGTTTCGGCCCGAAACGTTGCCCATTTCCTTCGCTCCATAGATGCTGCCACACCCGCTGAGTTTCTCCAGCAATTTTGTCTACCATAGATCCATAGTGTAGGAAGGAGCTGCAGGCGCTGGTTTGAACCGAAGTTAGACTCAAAATGCTGGAGTAACTCAGCAGGACAGGCAGCGTCTCTGGAGAGAAGGAATGGGGGTTGAGCATTTGGGTCGAGACCCTTCTTCAGACATTTCGACATACCTGTGATAACGTAATTCCCTAGTTTAGTTTATTAATTAGTTTATTGTCACGTGTACCGAGGTACAGTGAAAAGCTTTTGTTGCGCGCTAACCAGTCAGCGGAAAGACAACACACGATTACAATCGAGCCATTCACAGTGTACAGATACATGATAAGGGAATGTTTAAGAAAGAACTGCAGATGCTGGAAAAATCAACGGTAGACAAAAATGCTGGAGAAACTCAGCGGATGAGGCAGCTTTTCTCCAGAGATGCTGCCTGACCCGCTGAGGTACTCTGACCTCTTGTGTCTGTCTATAGACAATACAATGTTCTTTCTGCAAAGTTGTTACTTATATTTGCATTGGGGCTTCAACTTGTGAGTCTTTTCATGCATGACCTGTTTGTAAAAACACAATTTCTCCTAAAACCTATTGAATGTCCTGCTGCTGTTTAAGACCCGGGTTCGATCCTGACTACGGGTGCTGTCTGTAAGGAGTTTGTACGTTCTCCCCGTGAGCTGCGTGGGTTTTCTCCGAGATCTTCTGTTTCCTCCCACACTCCAAAGACGTACAGGTTTGTAAGTCAATTAGCTTGGAATAAATGTAAAACTGACACTAGCGTGTGTGGGATAGTGTTAATGTGCGGGGATCGCTGGTCGGTGTGGACTCAATGGGCCGAATGTCCAGTTTCCACTCTGTATCTCTGAAACTAAAGCTAAAACTAGAACTCATTGAAGGTCACTGTCTTCAAGGCCTTTACTCTCATGTTTTTATATTGTCTCCTGGTCCAAATTCCAGAAGCAAAGGACACTTGGTGGTCGTGGCTGGGAGGGGCAGGGGGGTGGGGGAGCTGGAGGAGATAGCATGGGTAATGTATGTCCTTAGCTTGATGGCACCAAAGGAAAGCCAAAAGAATTTGCACACTTTCAAGCAGCTAATCTTGAAAAAAAATAACACAAGCATCATGAGTCAAGAGTATGTATTTGTCACATGTCCCAGACAGAACAATGACATTCTTACTTGCAACAGCACAACACAATATGTAAACATAGTATTCTGGAAACAATATAATAAACAAGAAAAAAAGTTCAGTGTGCGTGTTAACAAACAAACAAACAAACAAACGCACGATCGCACGCACGCACACACACACACACACACACACACACACACACACACACACACACACACACACACACACACACACACACACTTATATACATACACATACACACACACATACACATAAACATACACATATACACAAACAAAAACACAGTTTCATACCACTTCAAGCAGGGTGCAAGGCCACCAAGTTCAAGTGCAGTTTCATATCATTTCATCAGGGTGCAAGGCCACTAAAGATAGCTAGTCGAGACTGAGCCACACCCACACTTCTGGGTTTTATAGTCCCTCCGCCCCTCCCACCAGAAGGAGCGTGGCCTTCATGGCATGATTGACAGGAGAGAGAATCTCAACTTTTTTAAACACTAATAACTCTTTTACTTTTCATCGTTGGGAAAAATGCTCAGCACCTGATGAGCGGAGGGGGACTCTGAGTAAGATGGCCAAAAATCACAGCCATACATGGTAGCATTTTTTCTAAAATCAATATAAAGCGCAAACAGGAAGTGGTCAAGATTAGACTTTTAATTATATAGAAGGCAAGGCAGCTTTAATTAGGCAAGGCAGCTTTAATTAAGCAAGGCAGCTTTAATTAGGCAAGGCAGCTTTAATTAGGCAAGGCAACTTTAATTAGGCAAGGCAGCTTTAATTAGGCAACACAGCTTTAGCACTTTCAAACCTTAGGCAACACAGCTTTAGCACTTTCAAACCAAAGGCAACGCAGCTTTAGCACTTTCAAACCAAAGGCAACGCAGCTTTAGCACTTTCAAACCAAAGGCAACGCAGCTTTAGCACTTTCAAACCAAAGGCAACGCAGCTTTAGCACTTTCAAACCAAAGGCAACGGCAGCTTTAGCACTTTCAAACCAAAGGCAATGCAGCTTTAGCACTTTCAAACCAAAGGCAACACAGCTTTAGCACTTGCAAACCAAAACACACTTTTGCATTTTCAAACTACATTTTCAAACCACATTAAGGGCACTGACAGGTCAGTAAAACCACTCACGGTTTAGTAGCCATGTGTGTATAGAAACATAGAAACATAGAAAATAGGTGCAGGAGTAGGCCATTCGGCCCTTCGAGCCTGCACCGCCATTCAATATGATCATGGCTAATCATCCAACTCAGTATCCTGTACCTGCCTGCTCTCCATACCCCCTGATCCCTTTAGCCACAAGGGCCACATCTAACTCCCTCTTAAAGATAGCCAATGAACTGGCCTCAACTACCTTCTGTGGCAGAGAATTCCAGAGATTCACCACTCTCTGTGTAAAAAATGTTTTTCTCATCTCGGTCCTAAAAGATTTCCCCTTTATCCTTAAACTGTGACCCCTTGTCCTGGACTTCCCCAACATCGGGAACAATCATCCTGCATCTAGCCTGTCCAACCCCTTAAGAATTTTGTAAGTTTCTGTAAGATCCCTCCTCAATCATCTAAATTCTAGCGAGTACAAGCCAAGTCTATCCAGTCTTTCTTCATATGAAAGTCCTGACATCCCAGGAATCAGTCTGGTGAACCTTCTCTGTACTCCCTCTATGGCAAGAATGTCTTTCCTCTGATTTGGAGACCAAAACTGTACGCAATACTCCAGGTGTGGTCTCACCAAGACCCTGTACAACTGCAGTAGAACCTCCCTGCTCCTATACTCAAATCCTTTTGCTATGAATGCTAACATACCATTCGCTTTCTTCACTGCCTGCTGCACCTTCATGCCTTCTTTCAATGATTGGTGTACCATGACACCCAGGTCTCGCTGCATCTCCCCTTTTCCTAATCGGCCACCATTCAGATAATAGTCTACTTTCCTGTTTTTGCCACCAAAGTGGATAACCTCACATTTATCCACATTATACTGCATCTGCCATGCATTTGCCCACTCACCCAGCCTATCCAAGTCACCTTGCAGCCTCCTAGCATCCACCTCACAGCTAACACTGCCCCCCAGCTTCATGTCATCCGCAAACTTGGAGATGTTGCATTCAATTCCCTCGTCCAAATCATTAATATATATTGTAAATAGCTGGGGTCCCAGCACTGAGCCTTGCGGTACCCCACTAGTCACTGCCTGCCATTCTGAAAAGGACCCGTTTACTCCTACTCTTTGCTTCCTGTTTGCCAGCCAGTTCTCTATCCACATCAATACTGAACCCCCAATACCGTGTGCTTTAAGTTTGTATACTAATCTCTTATGTGGGACCTTGTCGAAAGCCTTCTGAAAGTCCAGATATAACACATCCACTGGTTCTCCCTTATCCACTCTACTAGTTACATCCTCAAAAAAGTCTATAAGATTCGTCAGATATGATTTACCTTTCGTAAATCCATGCTGACTTTGTCCAATGATTTCACCACTTCCAGTGTTATTCACAGCTCAGACTGAGAATTGCAACCTCTCGCTCCCCCCATTTTGCAGAGAACTGAGGCACCTCCACACTTCTGGGTTTTATAGTCCCTCTGGAAGGGGTGTGGCCTTCAGGAGAGAGAATCTCAACATTTTTAAAACACTAATAACTCTTTTATTTTTCATCGATGGGAAAAATCCTCTTATCCTGCACAGCGGAGGGGGGCTCTGAGTAAGATGGCCAAAAATCACAGCCGTAAGTGGCAGCGTTTTTTCTAAAACCAATATACAGTGCAACAGGAAGTGGGCAAGATGAGACTTTTAGTAATATAGATACACACACCTACATACACACCAGCTTAGAACTGCTATATTTGATTATTTTCTGTTGTGCTGTTGGCAACATGTCGCCACGGACATCCTTTGAATCCTGGTCCCAGATGCTTGACTTCAGTTGATAAGATATTATTAGCTGACGCTCTCAATAAATAGCAGAGCAGGATGTTTTTTCGTTATTAAACATGCAAGGACGAGTCTCGTTGAGCAGAGGCTGTTGTCAGTGCTCTGTTTTAGCAACTTTTATTACTTTTCTAATTGTACTATCAGCAGTTTTGAACTTCAGAGATTTTACAGCTAAAGTAGACAGTAATTTTGCTAACTGGAACTGATGATTTTCTCATGGTTAATGGTAAGGTTGAAACGGGTGCTTAAAATTAGAATTCAAAGTGATTAAACCAAGGACTGGCACATTTTAGTTTAATTTAGTTTAGAGATACAGGCCCTTCGGCCCACCGAGTCCGCACCGACCAGCAATCCCCACACATTAACACTCTCTTACACACACCAGGGACAATTTTACATTTATACCAAGCCAATTAACCTACAAACCTGTACGTCTTTGGAGTGTGGGAGGAAACTGAAGATCTCGGAGAAAACCCACGCAGGTCACGGGGAGAACGTACAAACTCCGTACAGACAGCACCCGTAGTCAGGATAGAACCCGGGTCTCTGGTGCTGCAAGGCAGCAGCTCTACCGCTGCGCCACCATGTCGCCCTCAATGAATAATCCAATAAATAAATTCACAAAACAAACCTGCAGTAAATGCCTGTTTCAGCTGGTAGTTGTATTTTTCATGGTGCCAGGGGCAAATTTGTGCAGCTTTGTACAGAACTGCCAAGATTATCAAGGCAGGGTTCCAGAGACCAACAGATGGTGCATCTTTTAGACTCACATGTTAAACAGAAAGAATAGTGAAGCATGACAGAATCACACATAGTTAGTTATCCCTTGTTAATGGAGCACTTTAGTGCAATGCATTCATCACAATATTTAATTACAGAGTCGCTTACAATCACACTGAGAACTGACCGATTTGGGATTTTTTGTGAATGGGTTGGACAGCAGAGATTGTTTCTTGTCCTGGACCTCTGACACACAATCCTCTGAACAAAAGGAAATGTTTAGTATCTGTCCGAGAAGGAGAGACTTTGAAATACTGTGCAGGTGCAGAGGAGCTGCAAGGGCAAACAGATCAAATAAACAATTGTTTGTGTGATGGTCTGGGCTGCGAAACATAGAAAATGGGAGCAGGAGCATTTGGCCCTTCAAGCCAGCACCATCATTCAATATGATCATGGCTGATCATCCACAATCAGTACCCCGTTCCAGCTTTCTTCCCATATCCCTTGATTCCGTTAGCCCTAAGAGCCATATTTAACTTTTAGAGAGATATAGAACAAATGAATGAAAGATACACATAAAAGGAATTATGATAAAGGAAACAGGCCATTGTTAGCTGTTTGTTCGGTGAGATCAGACAATGACACTCAACAAGACGACTTTGAAACAATTGAGTCGAGGGTAACGCAGCGAATTGTGACCATCACACAAACCAACCTCCCTTCCATTGACTACATTTATACCTCACGTTGCCTCGGCAAGGCCAGCAGCATAATCAAGGACGAGTCACACCCTGGCCACTCCCTCTTCTCCCCTCTCCCATTGGACAAAAGTGTGAAAACGCACTCCTCCAGATTCAGGGACAGTTTCTTCCCAGCTGTTATCAGGCAACTGAATCATCCTACCACAACCAGAGAGCAGTGCTGAACTACTATCTACCTCACTGGTGACCCTCGGATTATCTTTGATCGGACTTTGCTGTCTTTACCTTGCAGTAAACGTTATTCCCTTATCTATCTATACACTGCAAATGGCTTGATTGTAATCAAGTATTGTCTTTCCACTGACTGGATAGCATGCACTAATAAAAGCTTTTCACTGTACCTCGGTACATGTGACAATAGACGAGACTAAACCAAACTAAAGCAAGTCCAGAATGGAAATAGCCTTTCAAGATTCCCTTTCTTGGGAATTTACAAGAGTCTTGCTTATCAACCACGGAATTAGTTTCCAACCATTTTAATGAACATGAATAGAATAACGGGCTATGATTCTATAATTCCTCAATCCACTCCCTTATGGGTATTAGACACAAAATGCCGGAGTAACTCAGCGGGGCAGGCAGCATCCCTGGAGCAAAGGAATGGGTGACGTTTTGGGTCAAGCCCCTTCTTCAGATTGAAGAAGGGTCTCCACCCAAAACAAATTCACTATATCTAATGTAAAGTTGAAGTATGCATAGAAAGAGGTCCTGGGGACAATTCCGAGTGCCTTGTTGCAGGGAAGGGAATAATGGTTCCCAACCTTGGTGCCTATTAGCTGCCAATGAGCTGGGAGAAGATGTTGAGAAGGTCAACTTGAGGCTCACCCACGAGTCCTGCTTTATGTTAGAATATGAATTAAGGCGACTTTGCCGTACTGGAAAAGGAGTCATAGTCATAAGAGCACGGAAACAGGCCCCATTTCACGTTGTCCACGGCAACCAAGATGCCCCATCTAAGCTAGTCCCATTTGCCTGCATATCCCTCTGGCTCAGATCTCTCACATTTGGCTCGTATCCCTTGAAAACTTTCATATCCATGTACCTGTCCAAGTTCCTTTTAAATGCTGTCCTAGAACCTGCCTCAACTACCTGCTCAGGTAGCTTGTTCTCTGTACACCGCCCTCTGGGTGAAAAAGATGCCCCTCGAGGTCTCATTACACCTCTCTTCTCTCACTTTAAAATGTCCGCTGGCTTTTGATTCCCCAACCCAGGGTGCAAGACTGTGTGCATTCACCCTGAGGAGATAAGCAATAAATGGAGGGATATAGATCATGTGCAGGCAGAAGAGATTAATTTAGTTTAGTTCAGAGATACAGCGCGGAAACAGGCCCTTCGGCCCACCGAGTCCGCGCCGACCAGCGATCGCCGCACATTAACACTACCCTACACACACTAGGAATAATTTTACATTTATATCAAGCCAATTAACCTACAAACCTCTACGTCTTTGGAGTTTGGGAGGAAACTGAAGATCTCAGAGAAAATCCACGCGGTCACTGGGAGAACGTACAAACTCCGTACAGACAGTACCCGACATATACTCTTGCTATCATGTTTGGCATGGACATTTTGGGCTGAAGGGCCCGTTCCTGTGCTGTATCTTCTGAGTCCTATGTTCCAAGTTCTTTTCAAATGCCCTTTACTCTTTTATTTCGGTCACTTCTTATGTGAGCAAATTGCATTTCTGGTCCCAATTCTTTCCTTCTTTTCCACCAGATACCATCTGATGTCACGGTGCAAATACACTGAAGATGCAAATCCTCCAAGGACTCACCAGAGCTGTAATTCTTTATGGATGAACCTTGCAAGATAATGGGTTTGGCAGCCAATGCAAGACTGAGGACCACTAGCAATGAAACTGGTCCTGTCCTCTCTTGATCCAATGTCCTTTCCACAAAAGAACATTCAGATCTAACGAGGTTACAAAGAATTAGAAGGTCTGTTGACTTTGGCACCAAGTAAGATATGACTTCCACGAGATATGAATCTGGAACCCCAAAATGGGTTGCTGGGGTCCAAGCAAGATACAAAATCATAAATTCAGAAGGAAAATGGTCAACTTGTCGACTGCAAATAATAAACCATAATCCAATCCCTTGTGGCAATGTTCCTGATCAGTTCGGAAAATATGACGGATAATGTGGTGGAATAATTGCTGCAATTTTAATGAGACACTGGAACCTCACAGACGTGGAACCTTGTTAACACACGCCATTGTTTCCCCCTTTCCGACCGAAGGCTCTGAACATGACCAATTGCGGTCTATGTAAACATTCCCAAATGGGCGGCACGGAGGTGCAGAGGTAGAGTCGCTGCCTTGCAGCGCCAGTGACCAGGGTTCGATCCTGACTACGGGTGCTGTCTGCACGGAGTTTCTACGTTCTCCCCGTGACCACGTGTGTTTTTCTCCGGGTGCTCCGGTTTCCCTCCCACACTCCAAAGGCGAACAGGTTTGCAGGCCAATTGGCTTCGGTAAAATTGTGAATTGTCCCTGGTGTGTGTAGGATAGTGCTGGTGCGTGGGGATCGCTGGTCGGCGCGGACTCAGTGGGCCGAAGGGCCTGTTTCCGCTCTGTATCTCCAAAACAAAAAACTAAAACTAAAATGTTAAAAACATTCATATGAGTGTCTGTGTTGGTAATCTTGGCTAAAGGTAAAATAATGAATCTTGTAAAACTATATGATAAAGTTGTTTGTTCAGCATTAAAATATTGTAGAATATTGATTCACAATATGATAATTCTGTATATTCTGATCCTTTGACATTTCCCATTTGGAATGGCTTCAATATTTATTTCATGAAGTGTGGATGGATGGTGTTTACATTTCAATGTATTGTCAAATATTTCACCTTGTTGGTCTATCAGACTGCAGAAAAAAATTCAAAATATTTGTTTCGATGAGTGCTGAGCCTTGTTTTATTAACCTTTATTCTGTTTTGCTTGAGATTCCAGCTTTTTACGTCTCCCAAGATCTTTGATGCTTTTGATTCCAAGGAAACAATATTTTTTATTCCAAGTCAACATTGATGGGGCATATGAAGACACAAGGAACTGCGGATGCTGGTTTATAAAGAAAGGCACAAAGTGCTTGCATAACTCAGCAGGTTAGGCTGCGTCTCTGCACAACATAGATAGGTGATGTTTCAGGTCAGCATCCTTCTTCAGACTGATTTTAGCCTGGAAGAAAGCTGGATGGGTCCCACCTTAGATCTCATAAGGTTGTAAGAAATAGAATTAGGCCATTCGGCTCATCAAGTCTACTCCGCCATTCAATCGTGGCCGATCTATCTCGCCCTCCTAACCCCATTCTCATGCCTTCTCCCCATAACCCCTGACACCTGCGAGTTGGGGGCTATGCGTCAGTGGATAGGGCGGTTATGGGGTAAAAGGAGCAAATTAATAATATTAATATAATATCAAGGGGGGTAGATAGTGTGTGTGCGGGGGGGGGGGGTAGTTAGCGTGTGTGCGGGGGGGGGGGGTAGTTAGTGTGTGTGACGCAGCATGCCGCCCCCCCCCTACCCCGCAACCACAATTTGGGGGAACAGACCCAACGGGTCTACACTTGGTCTAGTCTATCTTTAAAAATTTCCACTGACTTGGCCTCCACAGCCTTCTGTGGCAAATAATTCCAGAGATTCACCACCCTCTGACTAAAGAAACAAAGCTGGAAGGGAAGTGGTTACTTTTCCAACTTTCTCCCCATTACTATAATCAGTCGGAAGAAGGGCCCTGACTTGAAACCGCGCCTAAACATGTTCTCCAGAGATGCTGCCTGACACGTTGAGTTACTTCAGCACCTTGCGCATTTTTATGATGGAGTTGTAGTGGAAGCTGATTACCGGCAAATGTGCGAGAGAGTGAAAAGGGAAGGTTAAAGAAAGAAGAAAATTAAATTTTCGCAAACAATTTACAACATGATGGGATTAACACATCTGTAATTGATCATTTTCATCACCAGAGGAGTTAATTAGCATTGATGAATGCAAATCAAAAGGTTAAATGGAAAGTTGCACTTGTAATGATTGGCCTTGAGTGGTTTAAGATCGGATCTATTGCATTAATACAATAACCATTAAACCAGATGCTTTTCAATGATGGCAGATGATGAGGTATCATTAATGGATAACACAACCCAAAGAGCTTAGCAAGTCATAATAACTGTGTTCTGGGGCTTCCTGTCAAGTTGCTAATTCATGATTAAAATTTGACCTGACAACATTTCTTTTTGCTGGATCGGATAAAATAGCTTATTAATTAGTCACTTCCATGGCCTCGCGCTTCATCTGTAAAGAACATGGCTGTTCAACATCAGTTGAGTTATAGACTATTAAAATAAGAGTAAAGCTCCAATAATCCAGCATCAGATTGTTTGGAAATCATGAGCGTTCAGGAACATTAGTCCAGAATGTGAGTGGTGTGTACGAGTACCACTCGTGAGTACCCGAGAGTATGTGAGGAGGGTGAGTAGGGAACGGGGTTAGAGTGCATAGGAAGGAACTGCTATTCACCGAAGACAGGCACGAAATGCTGGAGGAACTCAGCGGGTCAGGCAGCATCTCTGGAGAAAAACGAATCGAGACACGAATCGTCACCTGTTCCTTTTCTCCGGAGATGCTGCCTGACCCGCTGAGTTACTCCAGCCATTTGTGTCTAATCTTATGGGTTAGAGCGGGGCTGGGGTTGGGTTCCTGAGTGTGGTCAGAACCAAGACTAGGGTCTGGAGCACCAGGGCACAGGGAGGTGGGTAGGTTTGGAGTCCGAATCTGTAGTACATAGAAAATAGGTGAAGTAGGCCATTCGGCCCTTCAATTTGATCATGGGTTGATCATCCAAAATCACTACCCCGTCCCGCTTTTTCCCCATATCCCTTGATTCCGTTAGACCTTATGAGCAAAATCTAACTCTCTCTTGAAAACCTCCAGTGAATTGGCCTCCACTGCCTTCTGTGGCAGAGAATTCCACAGATTCACAACTCTCTGGGTGACATTTTTTTCCCTCATCTCAGTCCTAAATGGCCTACCCCTTATTCTTAAACTGAAGCAATAACAAATAGTCGAGGAAAACTATTAATCCAACACTAAAAAAAGTTGCTGAGGAATGCAGGGGTGAGTCCAGAAGTAGGAAAAACTGAGATCTTGTGGAAATTAAACTTGGGAATCTGAATATCGCATCAAATCAGGTGGCACGGTGGTGCAGCGGTATAGTTGATGTCTTACAGCGCCAGATACCCAGATTCGATCCCGACTACGGGTGCTGTCTGTACGGAGTTTGTACGTTCTCCCCGTGACCTGCGTGGGTTTTCTCCGAGATCTTCGGTTTCCTCCCACACTCCAAAGACGTACAGGTTTGTAGGTTAATAGGCTTGGCATGAATGTAAAATTGTCCCTAGTGTGGACAGGGTGGTGTCAATGTGCAGGTACCACTGGTCAGTGCGGACTCGGTGGGCCCGAAGGGAGCCGACATTAAATGACTATTCTGCTGTATCTCTAAAAAAATCAAAGCGTGAGTGCACTTGGAGCCGACATTAAATGACTATTCTGTTGCATTTCCAGTCATTCTGTCACACTATACCTTCCAGATCATCCAGTTAAACATAGCTTCGCAAGCACAGGAGATGAACAGAACATACAGAGCAAGTCAAGACAAATAAACCAGAATTTTTATTTTAGAGATACAACATGGAAACAGGCCCTTCGGCCCACTGAGTCGATGCCGACCATCAATCACCCATTTACACTATATCCCACTTTCACATCCACTCCCTGCACACTCGGGGTAATTTTACAGAGGCCATTTAACCTTCAAACCCACGTGCCTTTGTGATGTGGGAGAAAACCGGAGAACTGGGTGGAGAGCTCATACAGTCACAGGGAGAATATGCAAACTCCACACAGACAGCGGCCGAGGTCAGGATAGTACCGGGTCCCTGCCTCCGTGAGGCAGCAGCTCTATCATAGAAAATAGGTAGATAATAGGTGCAGGAGTAGGCCATTCGGCCCTATCAGCTGAGCCACCGTGCTGCGGCCTTTGGGTAACCTGAGGGATGTTAGCTGAAAGGGTTGACTGGAAAAAAAAAACAGTGGTAGACAAAAATGCTGGAGAAACTTAGCGGGTGCAGCAGCATCTATGGAGCGAAGGAAATAGGCAACGTTTCGGCCCGAAACGTTGCCTATTTCCTTCGCTCCATAGATGCTGCAGCACCCGCTGAGTTTCTCCAGCATTTTTGTCTACCTTCGATTTTCCAGCATCTGCAGTTCCTTCTTAAAAAAAAAAGCAGTGGATTAGTCTTGTGAAGCGAAGTTCTGCAGCACATGGAGCGGATTTGGAATAGAAAGTGGAAATATTACTGAGGTGGAACCAGGCATCATTAGTGATGACAGGATATGATCAGCGAGTGTTTTGCTTGAATGTACGATGCTCGACCATTGGACTGGTAATCAGGTTGAGTAATACTGATGATACCATGTGTGACCTTATCTCTCGTGACAACCTTCTGTGGAAATAATGCAATGAATCCTGTTTTCAGGAGCAACCTGCCATTATTATAGTAATTGGCGGTGAGGTTGCATTGTGGCAGCCAAAACATGTAGTTGCAATCGGACAGCCAGTGTCGAGAGTATCTCTCTTCAAAGAGCTTGTTTTACAAGCTTTCTCAGCTTCATTCACTGGAGTTTTGCCCTATCCTCAGGGGAAGGAGAGGGAACAAATAAAGTACAAAGAACTGGGACAGTTGTGCTTCTCAAGAAAGGAAGCGGATCAACTTTAGTTCAGAGATACAGCGCGGAAACAGGCCCTTCGGCCCACCCAGTCCACGATGACCGGCGATCCCCGCACACCAACACTACCCTACACACACTAGGGACAGATGCTGGTTTACACCAAATGTAGACACAAAATGCTGGAGTAACTCAACGGGTCAGGCTGGAAGGCTCTCGATCCAAAACGCCACCTATTCCTTTTCTCCAGAGATGACAATAGACAATAGACAATAGACAATAGGTGCAGGAAGTAGGCCATTCAGCCCTTCGAGCCAGCACCGCCATTCAATGTGATCATGGCTGATCATCCCCAATTAGTACCCCGTTCCTGCCTTCTCCCCATATCCCCTGACTGCTGTTTTTAAGAGACCTATCTAGCTCTCTCTTGAAAGCATCCAGAGAACCTGCCTCCACCGCCCTCTGAGGCAGAGAATTCCACAGACTCACCACTCTCTGTGAGAAAAAGTGTTTCCTCGTCTCCGTTCTAAATGGCTTACTCCTTATTCTTAAAATGTGGCCCCTGGTTCTGGACTCCCCCAACATCGGGAACATGTTTCCTGCCTCTAGCGTGTCCAAACCCTTAACAATCATATTTGTTTCAATGAGATCTCCTCTCATCCTTCTAAACTCCGGAGTGTACAAGCCCAGCTGCTCCATTCTCTCAGCATATGACAGTCCCCCACCCCGGGAATTAACCTTGTTCCTCCACTGAGGAACTGCAGATGCTTTAACCTTAAGCAAAACGAAGAATGGTCTGAAGAAAGGTCCCGATCCAAAACATCACCGATCCATTCTCTCCAGAGATGCTGCCTGACCTGCTGAGTTACTCCAGCGTCTTAGCTTTTGCTTACGACTGAGGAAGATGTTTGCCGCCCCTCATTTACAATATATTCAGTTCGATGGGGCAGGAGGACAAAAAAGAGTTAAGGGGAAAAGCAGAGACACTTTGCAATATTTTGCTGCTGTACAAGCAATCCACAACACGTACAAAACTTCCAGGCAGGCAAGTTTCCAAACAGCTGCCCCAAGTCTGGCCCAGCCTCACAATGACTGAAACACCTTGACCAGAGACTCTTCATTAGCTTCTTGCCACCCTTCCCTGCAGCTACGTAAACTTCTGAAGCAATAAAAAGGGAAATGGAACTCAGGTAAATTCCTCCCGCATCTCCCCAGGCGCTGCAAATCAGTATGGTTCAGAACTCATCTTTTTTTTTCCCTTCTTTTTATTCAAGTAATACCGTGGGAGATGTGCAAAACAATATTGACAGAAAATGTTGCGTCTTCATTTTAAAACCAATTAAGAAAGTTAATAGTTTGCAGTTTGGATCAACGACTACTGAAATCAACCCGAGCAATTATGTTACCTTATTAACTGGCTCGTTATGGATTGTGCCAAATGCAAGAAAGGCTCGGGCTACTGCAAGTTATTCAAGTCTTGGGAACAATGTCCATTAACCTGCCCATTCTTTAAGGGCCTGTCCCACTTGGGCGGCCTGATCCGCGAGTTCTGGCGAGTTTGTCCCTCGACTCATACTCGCAGCATGGTTGACACGAGGTCGTAGGAGGTCTTCGTAACTCTCCTTCATGCTCGAGAGTGGTCTCCGCGTACTCGAGGCCTCAGCTAGGCCGTGGCGTTTTTTTCAACATGTTGAAAAGTGCCCGCGAGGAAAAAAAGGTCGCCATGGAAAAAATCGATACTTTTTTTACTTGCAGGTTTAGTCGTAGTAGGTCATAATAGGTCGGCATGTTAGTCGTAGGTAATCGAGGGTAGTCAAAGGTAGTCGAAGGTAGTCGTAGATAGTCTTCATCATAGTCGAAGGGAGGTTGAAGGAGATCGAAGGAGGTCATCTTCACTCTCCAGCATTCGGTGTCCAATTTTCCCGAAGTTAGTCGTAGCTAGTCGAAGCTGGTCTTCAACATTGTCGAAGGAGGTCGAAGGAGATCTTCTACATAGTTGAAGGAGGTCTTCAACATGTCATTTTTAAAAACTCTTCTAAACTCACCAATTAGGTCGCCCAAGTGGGACAGCCCCTTTAGACTTTAGAGATGCAGCGCGAAAACAGGCTCTTCTGTCCACTAAGTCCGCACCAACCAGCGATCACCCTGTGCACTAACACTATCCTACACACCTGGAACAATTTACAATTTTATCAAAGCCAATTAACCAACAATCCTTCACGTCTTTAGAGTGTGGGAGGAAACTGGAGAGCCCAGAGAAAACATACACAGTCACAGGGACAAGGTACAAACTCCGTACAGACGGCACCCGTAGTCAGGATTGATCCCGGGTCACTGGTGTGAAAAGGCAGCAACTCTACTGCTGCACAACTATGCCAACCTCCGTGTCTCTGGTTATCAGTGTCATTTAACAACTGCTTTGAGGATGGTCGAAGATCAAATGTCAAAACGTAGAATAATATTACAATCAGATTTTGCCTTTTGGTGCAGGACAAAAAGGACACATATTAAGAAAATATTATCATGGCCCAAACAGTCTGAAGAAGGGACTCGACCAGAAACGTCATCCATTCCTTCTCTGCAGAGATGCTGCCTGTCCCGCTGAGTCACTCCAGCATTTTGTGTCTATCTCCGGTTTAAACCAGCACCTGCTGTTCATTCTTGCACAGTCTACAGTGATGATTAGAGTCATAGATTCCTGCAGCACAGAATCAGGCCCTTCAGCCCAACTTGTCCTGTCCCTCTAAACCTTTCCTATCCATGTATCTGTCCAAGTGTCTTTTAAATGCTGTTATTGTATCTGCCTCCCACCATCTCCTCTGGCAGCTCGTTCCATATATCCACCACCCTTTGAGTGAAAAAGTTGCCCTTTTAAATCTTGCTCCTCTCACCTTAAACCTATATCCTCTGGTAATAAAAAGGAAGTGCAGATGCTAGTCTACACCAAAGATAGACACAAAGTGCTGAGTTAAGGGCCTGTCCCACTTGGATGACCTCATCCACGAGTTTACAAGACCCTAGACGAGTTCAAAAAAATGTCAAGGTCGTGTTGACTTGCCAAAGTAAAAGACCTCCTACGACTACGTCTACGACCTCCTACGACCCCCCTCGACCTAAGTCTTCCACACTTAAGACCAACTACGACTAGCTACGAGTGGAAAATGATCGCATGATAAAATGATGCCATCTTTGCTTTTTTTTCTCAGGCCAGTTACCGACCTACGACAACCTACGACTTACCCACGACTACCTACGACTACCATCACGACCTACTACGACAATCTACGACTACCTACGAGTAAAAAGTATCAATTTTTACCATGCCGAACTTTTTGTTACTCGTGGACATTTTTTTATCAGGCTGGAAAAAACGCCGTGACCTACTTGAGGCCACGGGTACGCGGAGACCACTCACGAGCTTGAGGAAGAGTTACGAAGACCTCATACGACCTCCTGGCGACCATGCTGCGAGTATGATTCAAGGGCAAACTCGGCAGAGGTCGCCAATTAGGTCGTGAAAGTGGGACAGGGGCTTAACTCAGCGGGTCAGGCTGCATCTCTGGAAAAAACAGACAGGTGACGTTTCAGGTCTGAAGAAGGATCCCGAACCGAAACGTCACCTATCCATTTTCTCCAGAGAAGCTGCTTAACGCAGTGAATTAGTTCAACATTTTGAGTTAATCTATGGTTCTTGATTTCCTGTACCTTGGGTCAAAGATACTGTGTATAGAAACATAGAAACATAGAAAATAGGTGCAGGAGTAGGCCATTCGGCCCTTCGAGCCTGCACCGCCATTCAATATGATCATGGCTGATCATCCAACTCAGTATCCCGTACCTGCCTTCTCTCCATACCCCCTGATCCCTTTAGCCACAAGGGCCACATCTAACTCCCTCTTAAATATAGCCAATGAACTGGCGTCAACTACCCTCTGTGGCAGAGAGTTCCAGAGATTCACCACTCTCTGTGTGAAAAAGTTTTTCCTCATCTCGGTCTTAAAGGATTTCCCCCTTATCGTTAAGCTGTGACCCCTTGTCCTGGACTTCCCCAACATCGGGAACAATCTTCCTGCATCTAGCCTGTCCAACCCCATAAGAATTTTGTACGTTTCTATAAGATCCCCTCTCAATCTCCTAAATTCTAGCGAGTTTCACGGTGACTCACCCATTCAGCTCCACTATGCACCATGTAACAGTGGACAGACTGGCTGATCCAGTGAACAGCTTATCTGTGTCAAAGGTGATATTCTGAGTAGTCAAATGCCAGCAACAAGCTACAGGAGACATTTTCCGACGATCGAGATTCTGCAAATGTTTTAACAACCAACTTTAAGCATTGTATAACTCACTTGTCAGGAGTTTGTGGATCTGGCCTTTTTTGGTGAATATAATGCAGTCCCATAACTTTCACTAAAAGCTTCAGTTTGTATTAACTTTTTCATTCTGTTGCAGGAATACGTTGTGCATCTTGGGAATCTATCTAGAGGAGCAGAATCAGTTGGCAAGTCCGGAGAATATGAAAGGCCATCAAATTAGCAGCCCATAAAACCTGGACATAGGTTGAACCTGTTAATGGAAGATATCTGGATCTGCGCAAACTTTGCCAATAGGACAATTAAGTGAACACATGAAACCTGTTATAAATACAGAAAATGTTGGCAGCCCTCAGCAGAACTGGCAGCACTTGTGGAAAGCAAAGCTGACAATATTCCAAGTCAAAGTCCATTCATTTGGAACTGGGGGAATACTAGTTGGTTTTAGGTTGCCGAGAGTGCGGAGGATGTATGGATGGATGGAATGAAGACAATTGATGCTTACAGGGCCTGTCCCACTTGGCGATTTTTTCGGTGACTGCCGGCATCATATCAGGGTCGCCAAAAGATTTTGAACATTTCAAAATCGAGCGGCGACAAAAAAAATGTTGCGACACTTGAGGAGACACACCGTGCGTCAATACATTATCACGCCGCGTCACCGCTGCAAATTTTTCGGTGACCTGATACGTCAGTCAATGATGCCGGCAGTCACCGAAAAAATCGCCAAGTGGGACAGGCCCTTTTTCCACTGACAAAGACAATGAGCTGCGATACTTGTTGGTTCATTTTGTTGGTTCACATGCTTGACCAATGGTGTTTTATCATTAATATCTTATTATTATTAATGTTTAGTGTTTTCTGAGTCATTCGTAACTGTCACTGTATGTCATGTTGTCACTTGTGGGCGGAGCACCAAGGCAAATTCCTTGTATGTGAATACTTGGCCAATAAACTTACTTACTGACTTACTTACTTACTTACTTACTAAATACAAAGAGGCAAGAGGTATAGAAGTGTGAAAACGCACACCTCCAGGTTCAGGGACAGTTTCTTCCCAGCTGTTATCGGGCAACTGAACCATCCTCTCAACAACAACCAGAGAGCGGTCCTGCGCTCCTGTCATCATGAAAAGGGGGTCAAATAATGAGAGGAGTTTAAAATGTTTAGAGTTTAATTTTTTATTATCACAGCTCGGTAAGGTGAAAAGGTTTTTTTGTTGCATGCTATCCAGTCAATGTAAAAACTATACTTGATTACAATTATGCCGTCCACAGTGTACAGATACAGAATAAAGGGTATATCATTTAGTTCACGATAAAGTCCAATTAGAGATAGTTCAAAGGTCGCCAGTGCGGTAAATGGGAGGTCAGGACCGCTGTCTAGTTGGTGAGTGGATGGTTCAGTTGCCTGGTAACAGCTAGGAAGAAACTGTCCCTGAATCAGGAACCAGGGGCCACAGATTAAGAATAAGGGAGTAAGCCGTTTAGAACGGAGACGAGGAAACACTTTTTCACACAGAGTTGTGAGTCTGCGGAATTCTCTGCCTCAGATGGCGGTGGAGGCCGGTTCTCTGGATACTTTCAAGAGGGAGCTAGATAGGGCTCTTGAAGATAGCGGAGTCAGGGGATATGGGGGGAAGGCAGGAACGGGGGGGGGTATTGATTGTGGATGATCAGCCATGATCACAGGCTGGCTTGAAGGGCCGAATGGCCTACTCCTGCGTCTATAGTCTATTCCTTCTCTCCAGAGATGCTGCCTGTCGCGCTGTTACTGCAGAATTTTGTGTCTATCTTAGTAACTTTGCAGCTGTAGAAGAGATACAACCGCTGTATTTCAGTAGTATTAGTGCATCCTTGTGAAAACTCCAAGTAACCCTGTCAGCGTTTGCTACACTCCCCCTCAAACATTGCAATTAATAAACGATTCCTTTTGGTGGGTTTCAGATCATACTATTTTGGTAATTGGACCCATTAAGTAATTCATGCGCAGAAGGCAAGTCTAGGCTTAATTCTGTTATTTATTGTTCGGCAGCCTGGCCATCAACAGTTGTTTTCTCTTTATTGTTGACAGTGTATAGTTAATGTTCCAGATGAAGCCATTACACTCGCATGTTGCATGGGATTTGCTCCGTGCATTGAGGATTACACATGATGTATTAGGCTGCTATCCCACAGCTGCCTTCAGTGTTGTGCAGAAACACTTCCAGGACTTATTCAACCCTCAGCTTTGAGCTTCTTCAGCTTCTGACTGCGTGTCAATAAAAACTCCTGGGCTTATAACGGCCACTTAAAAAAAAAATAATCTCCCATTTTTTAGACATTAACATTCCCGGGCAAAGAGGGGAACATTTGATAGATAAATCTGACATCTGGTTTTACTTCAGCGGGCCATCGCTCCAGCATTCAGTAACAAGTTATTTTGCACTGTTCCTCTGGGTAACCAGAGGCCCCCTTTTCCAACGTTTAACATCCATAACCTTGGTGCTTCTCCACTTCACTAAACATGTAGCAGTTCTCTTATTTGGATTGGATGGACTGCTTATAGATAGTTCACGTCATAGGAGTAGAATTAGGCCATTCGGCCCATCGAGCATACTCCGCCATCCAATCATGGCTGATCTCTTCCTCCTAATCCCATTTTCTTGCCTTCTCCCCATAACCCTTGACTCCCATTCTAATCAAGAATTTGTCTATCTCTGCCTTAAAACTATCCACTGACTTGGCGTCCGCAGCACTCTCTGGCAATGCGTTCCACAGATTAACTACCCTCTGACTAAAGAAGTTCTTCTTCAACTCCTTTCGAAAAGAGCGCCCTTTAATTCTGAGTCCTAGACTCTCCCACCAGTGGAAACATCGTTTCCACGTCCACTCTATCTATGCCTTTCATTATTCTGTAATTTTCAATGAGGTCCCCCTTCAACCTTCTAAACTCCAGCGAGTACAGGCCCAGTGCTGTCAAGCGCTCATCATAAGCTAATTACTACACGTGATCTAATTTCAATGGCCTAAAGAGGTCGGACAAGAAGCTCCAAATTTAATTTCTGCTTCGTTGGTCGACGTTCCTTTGCGATTTTTCTTTTCCCATCTCAGTGAAGTGAATCTGATGATCCTGGAGAGTATGTAGTAAAGATTTTACTAGAAAGAGAGAAGCTGGGGTGGTTCTCTTCAGAAGGTAGGGCTGCCAAAGAGGTTCGGTCAAAGGAACAACATTTTGGTGACGCTGGAGTTACTCCGCGGGTCAGGCAGCATCTCTGGAGAACATGGGTAGGTGACGTTTCGGTTCGGAACCCTCCTTCAGACCAAAAGTAGAGTGGGGAGGGAGGAGGGAATGAACTGGAGATGATAAAAGGCCAGAACAAATCAGGGGCTGGCAATAGGTGACCTAGGAAGGGTGGAGCCCACAATGATCCATTGTTGGTTGGGGGAGGTGTGATACGAGGATGCGATCAGTGGAACTGGTAGGACGACTAGGGTAGGGGAGAGGTGGGAGAGAGGGGAGGGGAGATTAGAGAAATCAATGTTCATATTGCAGGCTTGTAAGCTGCTCCAGCATCTGTAGTTTCTTCCTAAACATTTGGCCGATGGTCACCCACGCAGGTGAATTGACCCATTCGGTCTAACGTCCTTTTAGTCTGATGACCAACGCATCCAGGGGGAACCACTAATATAATCTCCAGAAGTTGCATTTAGGTGCACCAGGAACAGGAGGTTTTGCATGGGACTCAACTCAACCCAACTCAAGTGAGATGGACAGGAAGAAACTGCATCCTCTAGTGAGATGGAGTTTCCTAAACTGAACCGAGCCCCCATATTCACATTCACAAGTTATAGGAGTAGAATTAGGCCATTCGACCCATCCAGTCTACTCCGCCATTCAATCATTGCTGATCTCTGCCTCCTAATCCCATTTTCCTGCCTTTTCCCCATAACCCTTGACACCCGTTCTAATCGAGGATTTGTCTATCTCTGCCTTAAAAATATCCACTGACTTGACCTCCACAGCCCTCCACAGTTCCACAGATTAACTACCCTCTGACTAAAGAAGTTCCTCCTCACCTCCTTTCTAAAAGTGCGCCCTTAAATTCTGAATATTCTGTGCTGGGAGGCAGTTTGTATTTCAGGATCTTCATTGGAACTGACATTCGTCTGAAATATAGTCTTCAAAACACTTCTTAAGTTTATATTTTGTGTTAAAAGTGTGTGTGATTTCATTATTTTATGTACAAAATCAGAATAAAATTTCACACACTGACCATTTTTAAATTGCATATTGGTTTTACTTTGATTGCTGGTGGCTCCATGTGTCCTAGTTTCAAAAAACAGCGCTGTTTCCTGGCTGCTAACCAGACACAAAATCTTTGAGTGACTATATGGGGAAATATATTGAAATATAATGTGGATGCAAAAGATCGGCAGAAAATGACAACCATCATGACTGCATTATCTGAACAGCTCATACATAGAAGACAGGATTCTTACGATCAAATATGAGATTGTTTTGCAATGGTAAATGTATAATGTGATAAAATATAGAATTTCTAAGTACTTAACAAAATAACACATAAAGTCATAAGGAATAGGAGTAGAATTAGGCCATTCGCCCCATCAAGTCTACTCCGCCATTCAATCATGGCTGATCTATCTCTCTCTCTCTCCTAACCTCATTCTCCTGCCTTCCCCCCTTAACCTCTGACACCTGTACTAATCAAGAATCTATCTGCCTGTCCCAGGGACTAGTTGTAATGGAATTCACCTACGACACCTGGAGACAACCTACGACAGCAAAAATTGTTGCCACAGTCGCCGAAAAATTTTCAACATGTTGAAAATTTTGCAGCATTCGCCCCAAAAAATCGCCTAAGTGGGACAGGCCCTGTGTCTCTGCCTCATACCAGCAATGCGCAGTAAAGTCATCTAGCGCATGTTCAGCTGACCTGTTTTCTATTTCGAGAAATAATTTGGGGCTTTAACTCATCGGATTGAGGGAAGCACGGTGACGCAGCGGTAGAGTTGCTGCCGTACAGCACCAGAGGCCCGGGTTTGATCCTGACTACGGGTGTTGTCTGTATGGAGTTTGCATGTTCTGCCTGTGACCCCGTGGGTTTTCTCTGGGTGCTCCGGCCTGCTCCCACACGCCAAAGACGTACCGGTCTGCAGGCTACTTGGCTTCGGTAGAATTGTACATTTTTACCTAGTGTGTGCAGGGTAGTGCTAGTGTAGAGGGTTCGCAGGTCGGCGCGGACTCTAAACTAAACAAAACTAAACTAAGATGATGTCACTATAATATTACCCACGCCGCATGGACCCACTGCTTCTCTGTCTTTACTGAGAAGGAATGGGTAATGTATCGGGTCGAGACCCTTCTTCAGTCTGGTTTAGGATAAGGGAAACGAGAGATATTGGAAATGATGTAGAGAGATAAAGAACAATGAATGAAAGGCTATCCCGCTGAGTTAAGGGCCTGTCCCACTTGGACAACCTAATCCACGAGTTTAGAAGACCCTAGACGAGTTGAAAAAAATGTCAAGGTCGTGTTGACTCGCTGAAGTAAAAGACCTCCTATGACCTCCTACGACATTGTCTACGACCTCCTACGACATTGTCTACGACCTCCTACGACATTGTCTACGACCTCCTACGACAATGTCTACGACCTCCTACGACATTGTCTACGACCTCCTACGACATTGTCTACGACCTCCTACAACAATGTCTACGACCTCCTACGACCCCCCTCGACCTCAGTCTTCCACACCTAAGACCAGCTACGAGTGGAAAATTATCACAGGATAAAATGATGCCATGTTTGCATTTTTTTTCTCGGGCCAGTTACCGACCTACGACTATCTACGACTACCATCACGACCTACTATGACCTACCTACGACCTACCTGCGAGTAAAAAGTATCAATTTTTTCCATGCCGACCTTTTTTTTACTCGTGGACATTTTTTTCAGGCTGGAAAAAACGCGGCGAACGACTTGAGGCCACGAGTACGCGGAGACCACTCACGAGCACGAGGAAGAATTACGACGACCTCCTCAGACCTCCTGTGACGTCGTGACGACCATGCTGCGTGTATGAGTCAAGGGCAAACTCGGCAGAGGTCGCCAATTAGGTCGTGAAAGTGGGACAGGGGCTTAACTCAGCGGGTCAGGCTGCATCTCTGGAAAATACTGACAGGTGACGTTTCAGGTCTGAAGAAGGATCCCGTACCGAAACGTCACCTATCCATTTTCTCCAGAGAAGCTGCTTAACGCAGTGAATTATTTCAACATTTTGAGTTAATCTATGGTTCTTGATTTCCTGTACCTTGGGTCAAAGATACTGTGTATTCATCCATTCAGCACCAATTAGGTCGTGAAAGTGGGACAGGGGCTTAACTCCAGCTTTTTGCGTCTATCTTCGGTTTAAACCAGCATCTGCAGTTCCTTGTTACACTTTGTCTTTACTGTAATACCTTTCTTGCAGAGAGATATCCCCAGTGTAATTTTCCATCACTTGTGATCTAGTGCATGCTACAGAAGCCGATACAGTTGCATTCTAATAATAACTAATGACAGGCAGATAGAACGAAGATTAACAGTAAATCACAAGTCACTGGTTGAATTTCCAGAACAGTTTCTCTTGTCGTTTCCTCTACAAGCGGGCATTTCACAATGCTTCTGAAGTTACTGTAGACAAGCAGGAGACTTCAGTGACAATTCTGTCCCCAGCACTTAACAGCGGACAAGAAAGCCATTTGGACAATGAAACCTATGCTGACACTCACTCTTCAGTTGCAATGTATTGAAATCTTATAGATATAGATATGGGGTGGGAGATTGCAACCTTCACGTGGTCCACCCTGTTTCGACTAATGCGACATGCACAAACAAAAGATCAAATAGAACAAGTTGACCAACTTTAGGCTGTGCATGCCATAGGCAATCTTATACTTCAGTCCTCCATCTGTATACCGGGATGAATTTCATTCTAATATTTATAGATTAGCCTTTTTCAGTCCCCTTTAACAGCTGTTTGTAGCCAAATCAAATACCTGGGTAATGCTTCGGAGGGAACTGCAGGTGCTGGTTTTACAGCAAAGGTGGACACAAAATGCTGGAGTAACTCAGCGGGACAGGCAGCGTCCCTGGAGAGAAGGAATGGGTGGCCTTTCGGGTCGAGACCCTTCTTCAGACTGAGAGTCAGGGGAGAGGGAGACACAGAGATATGGAAGGGTGAAAACGAGATATCAAAGGGGTTGAAGGTCAAGGAAAATGAAGATTAGACCGTTGTTAGATAGGGGAAGGTGACAACGAGGCATACAACAATGAAATTTAATCAGGTCAGTCAGACTGGTCGGAGAACTAGGATGAGGGAGGGATGGAGATAGAGGGAAAGCAAGGGTTACTTGAAGTTAGGGAAATCAATATATATATCACTAGGTTGTGAGCCGCCCAAGCAACATATGAGGTGTTGTTCCTCCACTTTGTGCTGGGCCTCACTCTGACAGTGGAGGAGGCCCAGGACAGAAAGGTCAGTGTGGGATGGGAGGGAGAGTTAAAGTGTTTAGCAACCGGGAGATCGCGTAGACCCACGCGGACTGAGCGGAGGCGGGCAATGATGTTTGTTCACCAAGACAGACACAAAATGCTGAAGTCACTCAACGGGTTAGGCAGCATCTAAACGACCAGAATAATACTTGACTTGACTTGACTTGAGCATGTCTGGAGAACATGAATAGTGACGTTTCGTGAAGGGACCCATCTTGGGTCCCGACCTGTAATGTCATCTATCCATGTTCTGCATTTTGTGTCTTTCACTGGTAAACCAACACCCGCTGTTTCTCGTATCTCGTACAGATCCGCCACCAATTTTCCAGCTACTGGTGGTCGAGTCCCCCCCCCCCCTCCTCCCTCTTAATCCGGACAAAATCTTCCCCCCAAAAATCCCCCAGAAAATGTGGCGCCTAGGCCAAGTGAGGCGGCTGATCCCTACCTCAATTGGACTTCTGCGCCGATCGGCGGGCCGAATTTGCCACCTGCGGCCGGGGCTATGGAACTCTAGACTGGCCGCAGCCGGCAAATCCATTCCCATAGCCACAACAGCAGCCGACTTTATCAGGCAACAGAACCATCCTACCGCAACCAGAGAGCAGTCGTGAACTGCTATCTACCTCATCGAGGACCGTCGGACTATCTTGGATCAGACCTCGCTGGCTTTACCTTGCAGTAAACGTGATTCCCTTATCATGTATCTGTACATGTGAATGGCTCATTGTAATCACCTATTGTGGGGGGGGAGATTGCAACCTTCACGTGGTCCGCCCTGTTTCGACGAATGCAATCAACCTGGCGTGCACAATCAAATAAGATCAAATAGAACAAGTTGTCCTACAACTTTAGGCTGTGCACGCCATACGCAAGAAGAAGAAGAAGAAGAATCACGTATTGTCTTTCCGCTGACTGGTTAACACGCAACAAAGGCTTTTCACTGTACCTCGGTACACGTGACAATAAACTAAACAGAACTGACAACTGACTTTGCGGGCCGGTATCTCGGCCCCCAAGGAGGTGATCCCCGTTGGTCTGGCAAAACGGATAATCCACCTTGCTGTCCTTGTGAAAGCTTTTAGTGACGTTTCAAGATTATATTTTTCAGAATGTAGAGAGAGGATTTTTCCACTAGTGAGAGAGTCTAGGACAATAGACAATAGACAATAGATGCAGGAATAGGCCATTTGGCTCTTCGAGCCAGAACCGCCCTTCACTGTGATCATGGCTGATCATCCCCAATCAGTACCCCGTTCCTGCCTTCTCACCATATCCTCTGACTCTGCTATCTTTAAGAGCTCTATCTAACTCTCCCTTGAAAGCATCCAGAGAATTGGCCTCCACTGCCTTCTGAGGTAGAGAATTCCACAGATTCACAACTCTTTGGGTGAAAAAGTTTTCCCTCATCTCCGTTCTAAATGGCTTACCCCTTATTCTTAAACGTAAACCAGAGTCCATAGCCTCAGAATAAAACAAATTTATTCTTATTCTTTATTCTTATTCTTAAACTGTGGCCCCTGGTTCTGGACTCCCCAACATCGGGAACATGTTTCCTGCCTCTAGCGTGTCCAATCCCTTAATAATCTTATATGTTTCAATAAGATCCCCTCTCATCCTTCTAAATTCCAGAGTATACAAGCCCAGCCGCTCCATTCTCTCAGCATATGACAGTCCCGCAATTCTGGGAATTAACCTTGTGAACCTACGCTGCACTACCTCAATAGCAAGAGTGTCCTTCCTCAAATTTGGAGACCAAAACTGCACACAATACTCCAGGCGTGGTCTCACTAGGACGCTGCACAACTGCAGAAGGACTTCTTTGCTCCTATACTCAACTCCTCTTGCTATGAAGGCCAACATGCCATTCGCTTTCTTCACTGCCTGCTGTACCTGCATGCTTACTTTCATTAAGGGCAAGAGACTCCATGCATCTGCCCCGATCTATTCCTCTCATGATTTTATACACCTCTACAAGATCATTGCAGTACATTTCTTACCAGCTGGAACATTTCTCCTACAATTACCTTGGACCGAGTTCATCTTCACTGCGCCACCCAAAGTCTCCAAATTTTTCATAGTGTGAGTTGTAATGATGTATCACTCGATATACCATGGGGGACGAGATCTCCATCAGCATATTGTAGGCTGTTTGCTGCTCTTTCCCACTGGTGTAACCGTTAAATAGACTGTAGATTATCTCCGATATTTCTGCAATAAAAACGTAAGGGAGTTAGAAACAGCTTACCCGCCACTCTCTGTGTCAAACATTAGTCTGGCATATAGTTCAGAGATACAGCGTGGAAATGGGCCCTCCGGCCCACACCGACCAACGATCCCCGCACATTAAAGGGCCTGTCCCACTTAGGCTATTTTTAGGCGACTGCCGGCGACTGTCATAGTCGTAGCCGGTCGCCGAAAACACGGCGACTGGACCCCCCCTACGACATAAAATTTGAAATATAATCATAACTTTAACAACAAAAACAAAACAAAGTCAGCACCGGCGACAACCTACGTCATCCTGGCGACAACCTACGCTAACCTGGCGACAACTACGACAGCACCTACGTCAGGAGAAGTCAAGCTACGCTCATTGGCGTCAAACCCATTGCCACCGACTGTCTCCGAAAATTGTTCAACACGTTGAAAATCCAGCGGCGATCAGAAAGACGCTACGACTCTTTTGGCGACTGAGGAGACTTCTCACGACCATACAGGCGACACCCCAGCGACCATGTGGCGACAGCCTGTAGTCGCCTAAAAAAATTGCCCAAGTGGGACAGGCCCATAACACCACCCGACACACACTAGGGACAATTTTACATTTATACCAAAGCCAATTAACCTACAAACCTGTACGTCTTTGGAGTGTGGGAGGAAACGGAAGATCTTGGAGAAAACCCACGCAGGTCACGGGGAGAAGGTACAAACTCCGTACGGACAGCACCTGTAGTCAGGATCAAGCCCGAGTCTCTGGCGCTGCAAGGCAGTAGCTCTACTGTAACGTCACTGTGCCATCCCACATCTACTTCAAACTTTCCCCCTCTGACCTAAAAGCTGTGCCCTCTAGTATCTGACATTTCCATCCTCATATTTGTCCAAATTAAACTCCATCTGCCATTTCTCTGCCCATTTCTGTGTATAACTGATTGAAATCCTGCTGCATCCTTTGACAGCCTTCTTCACCATCCGCCACTAACTAGTAGGTGGCACGGTGGCGTAGCGGTAGAGTTGCTAACTTACAGTGCCAGAGACCCGGGTCCCATCCTGACTACGAGTGCTGTTCTGTATGTAGTTTGCACCTTCTCCCCGTGACCTGCGTGGGTTTTCTCCGAGATATTTGGTTTCCTCCCACACTCCAAGGACGTGCAGGTTTGTAGGTGAATTGGCTGGGTATAAATGTAAATTGTCCCTAGTGTGCGTAGGATAGTGTTAGTGTACAGGGATCGCTGGTCGGTGCGGACTCGGTGGGCCGAAGGGCCTGTTTCCGTGCTGTGTCCCTAAACTCGAAGAACTCCAAACTCTATCCACAACTGCACCAATCTTTGTATTGCCTGTAAAATTGTGAACCACCCCATCAACATTTTCGTCCAAGTAATTTGTATACATCAGAAACAAGCATTGTGCATAGTTCTGGGTTGCCTCAAGTATTGTGCATAGCTCTGGTCCCACTTTCACGACCTAATCCGCGACCTTTTTTACTCGTGGACATTTTTCATCAGGCTAGAAAAAACGCCCCGACCTACTTGATGCCACGAGTACCTACGACTAGCATCACGACCTACCTACGACCTCCTACGGCCTCGTGACGACCATGCTGTGAGTATGAGTCAAGGGCAAACTCGGCAGAGGTCGTGAATTGGGAAAGTGGGACAGGCCCTTTACTATAGGAAAGATGTCGTTCAACTGGAAAGGGTGCAGAACGGGACCACAAGGATGTTACCAGGACGGGACGGCTTGAGTTACAGGGGCTAGATAGACTGGGACTGTCTTTTCTGGAGTTTTCGAGGGTTGTGGGCAGTACCCTTATAATCATGAGAGCTTAGATAAGTGGCATGGCCACAATCTTTTTCCAAGTTACATGAGTCTAAATCTAAAGGGCATAGATTTAACAGGAGAGCGGAAAGCTTTAAATGAAGCCTGAGGGGCAACATTTCACACAGAGGGTGGGTGGTGGGTATGTGGAATGAACTGCCAGAGAAAACTGGAGAAACAGGTACAATTATAATTTTTAAAGACATTTGGACAGGTAAATGGATAGAAATGTTTTGAGAGATATGGGCCAAATGGGACTAGCTCAGGTAGACACTTTGGTCGATATTGTGTAGGAAAGAACTGCAGATGCAGGTTTAAATTGAAGGTAGACACAAAACGCTGGAGTAACTCGGCGGGACAGACAGCATCTCTTGAGACCCTCCTTCAGACTGAGAATCTCAGTCTGAAGAAGGGTCTCGACCCGAAACGTCACCCATTCCTTCTCTCCAGAGATGCTGCCTGTCCCGCTGAGTTACTCCACTATTTTGTGTCTATCTTCGGTGTAAACCAGCATCTGCAGTTCTTTCCTACTGACTTATCCATGCTGTTCACCACGATGACTCGAAAATAAAGTCAGCCCCACAGTCAAAAGCAAGCATTATGAAGCACAGAAGAGAGGGGAAAATAATCACCGAAAGCTTCAAAAAGCAATTGCCTGCTCCAGTAATTAGTTTTCACAATTTCTGCACTGCTTAGCTTCAAAACCTCCTCATTCCTGTCAGACCCTGCTTTCATGAGCAATGGGGGAAATGCTTATTGACCATAAAAACCAACGTATAACTCACCGCGGTATATAAGTTGTTGTCCACCTTTTTTTAGCCACTCCAAAAAAAAAACACTCATGAAGTCAAGCTATGCACATTTTTCTGATTGCATATTACTCCAGTTACACATTGCCTGCATTCCAGGATTAAGGTGCAAAGCAACTGGCCTTGCTGTTAATTAGCTCTGTGGAGACTAGGGGGAGGGGGGGGGGTGCAAATTTCAAGGGGACTTTGACATGAATTGAAAATGGGCACACATTTAACTTTGAATCGAATAGTAAAAGGCTGGAAAGTGGCCTTGAGTTGAACCTTACACTGTCAGTGGGAAAGGTGAAACACTTTGTAGCTGTTACCTGCTCCTTAATGGACACAAAATGCCGGAGTAACTCAGCGGGACAGGTAGCATCTCTCGATAGAAGGAATGGATGACCTTTCAGGTCGAGACCCTTCTTCAGCCTCCTTCAGGTTCTGCAGAAGGGTTCTCGATCCGAAACGTCGCCCAATCCTTCTCTCCAGGGATGCTGCCTGTCCCGCTGAATTGCTCCAGCATTTTGTGTCTGTCTTCGGTTTAAACCAGCATCTGCAGTTCCTTCCTACAGCCTTTAAGGAGAATTTTTTTGCAACATTTAAATAGTGGGAATGGTGAGGGAGTATAGAGGTGCAGCAGTCCATTAGTTTTGTGCCTGCAGTTAATTTCTTTCACAGCCTCTTCAGATAAGTGTTTTTAAGACAGCAGTGAATTGAGATGACTAACGACTGTCTGCTCTCTATAGAAAAATACCTCAATGTACATGGCTGGGCTAAATCAAATAACCTCACAAATCAGCCTGTAAAATTGTTAGATAAGACTTTATTGCATAGATTTTAAGTCAAAGAGCTCGTCGTAATGGAGCGTTTCATTGCAGCAATTACTGTGGCAGTAGTTATCCAGACTCACCAATTTTCAATTGCAATGGATATTTTCTTTCAGGGAAAGCTCCTGAATGAATCTAATTTGTAACCTTTGTCTTTCAATTAATTTATAGGCAAGAGGGAGCGATTCAGTCGATAGAGGAGTTCTGTTTCGCCAAACATCTTTGGTCTCCGTGGCCGCTGATATTCTGAATTAAAGTTTGACTCGTCTGACCTGTTTAAAGTTGGGATACTGATAGTTTCTTGATTAGTAATGGGCCTGCCCCACTTGGCGATTTTTTTCGGCGACTGCCGGCATCATTGACCGGTCACCATCATCAGGTCACCGGAAAATTTGCGGCGTGACGCGGCGTGATGACGTATTGACGCGCGGTGTTTTTTCAAGTGTCGCAACATTTTTTTTATGTTCAAAATCTTTCGGTGACACTGATATGACGCCGGCAGTCGCCGAAGAAATCGACAAGTGGGACAGGCCCTTTAGGGCGTCGAAGGTTACGGGGAGAAGGCAGGAGATCGGGGATGAGAGAAAAAAATAGATCGGTCCTGATCGAATGGCGGAACAGATATGTTCCCGTTTCTTAGGTGTTATGGGATAAAAAATGAATTAGAATCGATGAGCCGAATGGCCTAATTCTGTTCCTATGTTTTATGACTTATGGTCTCATGGGATTAAAAGAGAATTGGGAACAATTTGTCTAGTTTTCAAAGATTTACATTTAATGATGGGGGAATCTGAACTAACTAATGTACAGAGCAAGAGAGTAGTAGCATTTCATTCAGCCCCTCCTGCAGTTGAATAAGCTCACGGATCTTCTTCTTTCGTGTCCTTATGGGGCTGTCCCACTGTACGAGCTAATTCAAGAGTTCTCCCAAGTTTCCCCTGATTCGAACTCGGAGATTTACGGTAATAGCCGCTCGTAGGTACTCGGGGCTCTCGTGGACATTTTTCAACATGTTGAAAAAACTCCATGAGTCTTCACGAGCTTGCCGCGTTTCCCGAGTACCTGCCGTTGGCGTTGCGAGCCGCTAAGAGACGTCCCCGAGCTCCGACGTACCCGCTAACTACATTCTACGTGCTTACCACGAGTTAGATTTTTTTTTTTTACTCGGGAGAGCTCTTGAATTACCTCGTACAGTGGGACAGGCCCTTTATGCTATATAGTGGCTCGCTACTGCTGTACGCATCGTTGCGAGTGTTGGAGTGGTGCATGCATTATCCAGCAATGGGCATTGCAGTAGGTGTTGCATTGTCTGGGTCTGTGTGCCACAGCCACAGGTTGTTGTACCCTCGATGTAGCCCCATTTGTGCATTGTCACCCTTGACCCCGGATCGCAGTCGGTTGAGACATCTCCACACATCTCCAGCTCATGGATAAGAAAGGGTTAATGTTGATTGGAAGGTACACAATTATAATCCTTATCTTATTCCTGCCATTGAAGAAGGTTGGGGGAAAATAAAAAAAACCGTAAGCAGATGGGCGGCACTGTGTCGCAGCGTAGAGTTGCTGCCTTACAGCGCCAGAGACCCGAGTTCCATCCTGATTATGGTTGCTTCTCAGTACGGTTTGTACATTCCCCATGTGACTGCGTGGGTTTTCTCCGGGATCTCTGGTTACCTCCCACATGGCAGCACGGTGGCGAAGCGGTGCCTTACAGCACTCGCAGCACCGCAGATCCGGGTTCCGTCCCGACTACGGATGCTGTCTGTACGTAGTTTGTACGTTCTCCCCGTGACCGCGTGGGTTTTCTCCGGGTGCCCCGGTTTCCTTACAGACACTTACAGAGAAGCATGCTTCAAGGCCTTGCCATTTTTCGAATTTGTTATTAAGAACACGATAGGAACACATTAGGAACACAATGGTTTGCTGAAGAGATAAAGACACCAATAATCTTAATAATGCGAATTCTATTAATAATAATTCTAATGCGAGAAGGTAAAACGGGCACCTTGAGCAAAAGAGTCAAGAGTGTGAAGTGATTCCACTGCCTTATCTCATCACCTGAATACTTCTCCATTGCCCATTCTCCATTCAGTTTCAGTTTAGTTTATTGTCACGTGTACCGAGGTACATTGAAAAGCTTTTGCAGTGTGTGTTCACTGCACATCCATGGGCCTGTATCCAACAGCCTCTTAAATACAATTACTTGGGACTGCAGATACTGGTTTGTACCGATGAAAGGCACAAAATGGTGGGAAACTCAGCGGGTCAGGCAGCATCTCCATGGAGAACATGGATAGGTGACGTTTTGGGTCAGGACACTTCTTCAGCCTCATAAATGCCTCTATCATGTCTGCGTCCTCCACCACCCTTGGCAACGCGTTCCAGGCACCCACCACCCTTGGCAACGCGTTCCAGGCACCCACCACCCTCAGTGTAAAAATACTTGCCCCATTAATTTTTTAACATCTCCTTTAATCTTTACCACTCTCACCTTAAAGCTATGCCCCCTGATGTAGGTATTTACAACCTTGGAAAGAGGTTCAAACTGTTTATCCTATCTATGCCTCTCATAATTTTATATACTTTAGCAGATCTCCCTTCAGCCACAGGCATTCCAGAGGAAGCAATCAAAGCCGAGCTGACCTATCCTTAATGCTAATACCATCAATAGACAATAGACAATAGGTGCAGGAGTAGGCCATTCGGCCCTTTGAGCCAGCACCGCCATTCAATGTGATCATGGCTGATCATCCCCAATCAGTACCCCAAATGCAAGCATCATTCTGGTTAGCCTCTTCGAACCCTTTCCAAAGCCTCCACATCCTTCCTCAATTGGGGTAAACAAACCTGCTCACAATGCTGCAAACAAGGGCAAGATGGTGGCGCAGCGGTAGTGTTTCTGCCTCACAGCGCAGAGCCCCGCATCCCGACTACGGGTGCTGTCTGTACGGAGTTTGCACGTTCTCCCCGTAACTTGCGTGGGTTTTCACCGGAGGTCTTCGGTTTCCTCCCACACTCCAAAGACGCACAGGTTTGTAGGTTAATTGACTTGGTATAAATGTAAATTGGCCCCAGTGTGTGTAGGATAGTGTAAATGTGCGGGGATCGCTGGTTGGCGTGGACTCGTTGGGCCGAAAGGCCTGTTTCCGCTCTGTTTCTCTAAACTAAACTAAACATGCAATCTTCTACAGGCAACACCAAAGGTCAGGATTGAACCAGACTGTTGGTATGTTAAAGCAGCAGATCACCCCGATCCTGGCCTCTCTCCACTGGCTCCCTGTGCGGTTCCGTATAAATTTCAAGATCCTCCTCTATGTCTACAAAGCCCTCAATGGGCTTGCCCCCATCTACATTAAAAGTCTTCTCACCCACCACTCCACCTCCAGGTCCCTTAGATCGGCCGACTTGGGGTTGCTGAAGATCCCACGGTCTAGGCATAAGCTCAGGGGCGACCGCGCCTTTGCGGTTGCAGCCCCTAGACTGTGGAACAGCATCCCTCTTCCCATCAGAACTGCCCCCTCCATCGACTCCTTTAAGTCAAGACTAAAAACTTATCTATACTCCCAAGCCTTTCTTGACGTCCTTTGAGCGAGGGCTATATGTATATATGTATGTAGTTTGTTTGTTTATATTATTCTTATAACAAATGTAAAGCACTTTGGCCAACGAGAGTTGTTTTTTAAATGTGCTATATAAATAAATGTGACTTGACTTGACTTGACTTGACTACTAACGGTGAAACAAAAATTCTAGGAGCAGAATTAGGCCATTCGGCCCATCAAGTCTACTCCGCCATCCAATCATGGCTGATCTATCTATCCCTCCCAACCCCATTCTCCTGCCTTCTCCCCATAACCCCCGACACCCGTACTGATCAAGAATCTATCTATCTCCGCCTTAACAATATCCATTGACTTGACCTCCGCAGCCATAAATATGAAAAGAGTAAAAGAAGATAAACAGCTCAAAAGAAACAGGTATTAAAAATTGAGCAAAGGAGAACTGAAAACACACAATAAACTTTCGACCAAGGAAAATACGTTTCAAAAGGAAATAGTACAATATTTGCGAATTGTTTCCAGGTATAGGAAAAGTCAAAGTTTGGAGTCGTAAATGTCAAATAACCAAGATGGGAATTTAATAAAATCTCCATTGCAAAAGTGGGGTTAAAATGTGGAGGCAACTAACTATTGGGACAACTAGTTAAGGCAAATACCGTGGATGCATTAAAGAGGAAGTTGGATAATGACAAGATGGAGAAATGAACAGAAGGTATGCTGATCGGATTAGCTGGAAGCAGAGTAAAAGGAAGCTTGTGCCAAGCATAAACAAGGCTATCAACCAGTTGGGCAGAATTGTCTGATCCTGTATCTTAATCCCCTTGTAAATTAAATCCAATAAATTTGAGATTCGTGTAGCCTGACTCTTTAGTTTTGGTTTAGCACGGAAACAAGCCCATCAGCCCACCGAGTCCGTACTGGCCAGCAATCCCGCACACCAACACTATCCTACACACACTGGGGACAATTTACAACATTACCCCAGCCAATTAACATACAAACCTGTATGTTTTTGGAGCACTATCCTGCCTCTTATACCTGTACCTTGTTGGGGCGACCCCCTCATTGAAACTTACCGAATAGTGAAAAACCCGGATAGAGTGGATGTGGAGAAGATTTTTCCACTTGTGGGAGAGTCTTGGACCAGGGGTTAAAGCCTCAGAATTAAAGGACATTCCTTTAGGAAGGAGATGAGAAGGAATGTATTTTGTCAGAGGGTGGTGAATCCGTGGAATTCATTGCCACAGAAGGCTGTGGAGGCTAAGTCAATGGATTTTCTTTAAGGCAGAGATAGATAGATTCTTGATCAGTACGGGTGTCAGTGGTTATGGGGAGAAGGCAGGAGAATGGGGTTAAGAGTGAAAGATAGATCAGCTATGCTTGAATGGCGGAGTAGATTTGATGGGCCGAATGGCCTAATTCTGCGCCTATCACTTATGAAATTATGAACTTATTTTAGATTTGTAAAACAAAAACACCTCTGAAATGTAACAGCACATCAAAGATGAAGAAGGGTCTCGACCCAAATTGTCATCCATTCCTTCTCTCCAGAGATGCTGCCTGTCCGGTTGAGTTACTCCAGCTTATTGTCTGTATGTTCGGGTTAAGCCAGCATCTGCAGTTCCTTCCTAAACGTCAAAGCAGAGAGGATGAAGATAAAGAGAAGGAAAGGGAACTTACCTTCAGCTTTGATGTCGTCAACCAGTTGGCAGGTTGTTCGTGTGGTGACTGCACTTGGTTCCGATCTCCTCCCTCTGCTGTCCAAGGCATACAGTGTAAACCTAAGGCAATAACAAGACACTCGGCAGGTAAGAGATCCACTCCAAGTGTGATATTTAACATCCACAGCACACCTTCATTTAGACTTCAGACTTTTAGAGATACAGCGCGGTAACAGGCCCTTCGGCCCACCAAGTCCGCGCCGACCAGCGATCCCCATGCACTAACACTATCCTACACACACTAGGGACAATTTACAATTGTATCGAAGCCAATTAACCTACAAACCTGTACGTCTCTGGAGTGCGGGAAGAAACAGATGCGCCCGGAGAAAACCCACGTGGACACGGGGGGGAGAACGTGCAAACTCCATGAAGGCAGCACCCGTACTCGGAACGAACCCGGGCCTCTGACTCTGTAAGGCCCAGCATCTCTACCGACACACCAATACGCTGCCCTTGCACATAATGTTTGTAATGTACGTCCTTGTACGTAATGTCATGTACGTAATCCTATCATTATTTAATATTGTGCTGTGATTTCCATTTCACTATGGTTAGACTTCCCAGTTCAGCAATTAGTGTCTTAAGAACAAAACTGGCAAATAGCACATTTCAGTTTAGTTTGAGTTTAGTTTATAATTGTCATGTGCATCGAGGTACAGAGTAACGCTTTTTGTTGCGTGCTATCCAGTCAATTAAAACAACCTCTTGTATAAAACTTCATGGATTTTGGAGTGATATTTTCGAAATATTTACAAAACTATTTAAGACAAAAATGGAACCCAATAATGAATTGATTATATTTGGGGTAATGGAAGACGGGAACAAATTGAGTTCATCTCAAAAGTCAATTTTTAATTATGGTTTAATAATAGCAAAAAAATTAATATTGAAATTTTGGAAAAATACACCAATACCAACGCTCAAAACGTGGATTGCAAGTATGTTGGATACCGCACATCTTGAGAAAATGCGATTCCTCCTAATAGATAAATTTGACCAATTCATAACGAGTTGGTCTCCATTTGTCGTCTTTTTGGAAACGTATGGTGCAAAACAGGTGTAAAAGCTAATCCGTGACTGCGGATGGTCAAGATTATAAATGATCTCCTTCTATTTTCTTTTCTCCTCATCTTTTCTTTTATTCTCTCTCTTCTATTTTCTATGTCTCAACTTTCTTATTTCATTCTTTATTTTTCTTTTTCACACACTATATATCTCACATTTTTCTATTTTTCATTATCTAACTTTTTTCTTTTTCTTCTTTATTTCAAAATGTTTTTAAAATAAGAAGCTGTACATGAAAGGTATTATGAAAATATGATTGTATACAATTGTACTTACTTCTAATAAAATAAAAATTAAAAGAAAAACAAAAAACAACCTCTCCCTGATAACAATCAAGATGTTAGGAGTGTACAGATACAGTATAAAGGGGAGAACATTTAGTGTTATCATTTGATGAGTTGGCTGCACCAGAACATTAAAAAAAAAAAATTTGGAAAAAAAAATGGGCAAGTAAGTTAGGAGCAAGATAGCCGAGATAGAATGATATCGTGGAGTCAGACAGTCATACAGCAGGGAAACAGGCCCTTCAGCCCAACTAGTCCACGCTGACCAAAATGCCCCATCTACCCGCCTTGAACCCATATCCCTCTAAACGTTCCCGTTCATGTACCTGTCCACAATAGGACACAAATTGCTGGAGTAACTCAGCATGTCAGGCAGCATCTATGGAGAGAAGGAATGGGCGACGTTTCGGGTCGAGACCCTTCCTCAGACTGATGTCAGGGGAGGGGGCGGGACAGGGACAAAGATAGAATGTAGTCGGAGACAGTAAGACCGGTGGGAGAACTGGGAAGGGGAAGGGGATGGAGAGAGAAAGCAAGGGTTATCTGAAGTTAGAGAAGTCAATGTTCACACCGCTGGGGTGTAAACTACCCAAGCGAAATATGAGGTGCTGTTCCTCTAATTTGCGCTGGGCCTCCTTCTGACAATGGAGGAGGCCCAGGACAGAAAGGTCAGATTGGGAATGGGAGGGGGAGTTGAAGTGCTGGGCCACCGGTCGATCAGTTAGGTTAAGACAGACTGAGCAGAGATGTTTAGTGAAACGATCGCTGAGCCAACGCTTGGTCTCGCCGATGTAGAGAAGTTGACACCTGGTCAGACAGCATCTCTAGACAGCTGTGATGATTTGGGTCTGGGTCTTCTTCTGAAGGACGGTCTCAGCCTGAAACATCACCTTTCTATGTTCTCCAGGGATGCTACCTGACTCATTGAGTTACTCCAGCACTTTGTGTCTTTTTGTGTATTAACCAGCATCTACATTTCCTTCTTTCTATATGTACAGTACCTGTCCATATGAAAGTAGATATTATAGATGGAGTCATCGAGTTACAGTCATACAGCGTGGAAACAGGACCTTCAGCCCAACTTGCCCACACTGACCGACTTGTCTCATCTACACGAGCCCCACCTGCCTGCATATGGCCCATATCCCTCTAAACCTGTCCTATCTATGTTTTGATAGTACCTGCCTTAACTTCCTTCACCGACAGCTCGTTCCACCACACTTTGCGTGAAAAAGTTACCTCTCAGGTTCCTATTAAATCTTTCCCTCCTCGCCTTAAACCTGTCTCCTCTGGTTCTCGATTCCCTACTTTGGGCACGAGATATTATAGAAAATTTAGACATTAGCCTCAAATTAAAAGAAGAAAATTTCAGCCCAAAATCAGGAAAAACTTCCCATAGCTTGATTAGTATCAGAGGTTATGGGGAGAAGGCAGGAGAATGGGGTTAGGAGGGAGAGATAAATCAGTCATGATTGAATGGCGGAGTAGACTTGATGGGGTTGGACAGGCTTCTTAAGGGGTTGGACAGGCTAGATGCAGGAAGATTGTTCCCGATGTTGGGGAAGTCCAGAACAAGGGGTCACAGTTTAAGGATAAGGGGGAAGTCTTTTAGGACCGAGATGAGAAAATCATTTTTCACACAGAGAATGGTGAATCTGTGGAATTCTCTGCCACAGAAGGTAGTTGAGGCCAGTTCATTGGCTATATTTAAGAGGGAGTTAGATGTGGCCCTTGTGGCTAAAGGGATCAGGGGGTATGAAGAGAAGGCAGGTACAGGATACTGAGTTGGATGATCAGCCATGATCATATTGAAGGGCCGAATGGCCTACTCCTGCACCTATTTTCTATGTTTCTATGGGCCGAAATGGCCTAATCCTACTCCTGTTCCTTATGACCTTATGATGGCTAGAGGCTCGAGATCAAATCGTGAAGGTAAATACTCTGGAAATATTTGATTTAAAAAAAATGAATGTTGTAATGGCAGTGACACTTCTTTAGTCACCAAAATGGCAATCGGTGCTGGAGCCAGGGTTGGTAATTGAGGTTTTAAACGAGTACTTCTCATCTGTGCTCACTAAGAAGACAGACTCTGTAGTTGGAGAATCCATGAAGTGGTGGGAGGAGGGAGGTGGGGACTTGGATCGTGAAATCCAAGAACAATGTTTGGAAAAAGGGAAGGTGAGATCGATGATTCCCGAGCCGATATGATAATCAGTGTTAACCTTTATCACTTCCGAAGGACCGTGCAAAAAACACACATCGCTCCCGTCGATGCCAGTTTCAGATGCAGGAGTCTCAGATTCTGTTAAGACTATCAGAACTAAATATTCAGTTTATCACAGAAAATAAACCAAGCTGACGAGTTTCTAGGATTACAAACTAAAATCAGATTTACCAATCAAAATTGAAAACCAGCCAAAGTGAAAAAAATATATATATAATGTTTCTCAAGTGCTGCTCCACCTGAAGATCCCAAGGCCCAGATTTAACTTAAACAAAATAAATATGAGGCCCCAGTGAGGAATGCAGGGGCACCAAAAAATGACTGGTCTCATTTAGTTTGTGCAGACACTCCACGCAATTCACTGCAACAATTCAGTATTCAATAAACCAGACACATTTTTTTATCACGAGAGGACTAGATCGGGTAGATGCACAGAGTCTCTTGCCCAGGGTAGGTGAATCGAGGACCAGACAACATCGGTTTAAGTTTTAAGGTTTGTCTGTTTACAGTTTGAATGGTGGCTGTTTAAATAGTACAGATTCCGGGAAAGATCAGGATTAGGAAAACTTAACCATTGTGATTTTTCAGAATGTTGAAATTCAAAACCTGGCATGAATTGAATTTTGATGTTGCAATTGGGATTCCTTGTCAGATTAAACTGTTGATGCTTGATAAAGTGGCCATGAGAGGAATAGATCGGGTAGACGCACAGAGTCTCTTGGCCAGAGTAGGTGAATCGAGGACATGAGGACACAGGTTCAAGGTGAAGGGGAAAAGATTAAATAGGGATCTGAGGGGTAACTTTTTCACACAAAGGGTGGTGTGTGTATGGAACGAGCTGCCAGAGGAGGTTGTTGAGGCTGGGACTATCCCAACGTTTAAGAAGAAGTTAGACAGATTCATGGATAGGGCAGGTTTGGAGGGATATCGGACAAATGCTGGCAGGTGGGACTAGTGTAGCTGGGACATGTTGGCCAGCGTGGGCAAGTTTGGCCGAAGGGCCTGTTTCCACTCTGTATCACTCTATGACTCTATAAAACCTTGACAGTATTCTTGCTTCGGTGAATAGTGCCCAGGATTAATCTCTATTTGGTCGACACTATAACGTGTGCCTTTTGTCATCAATGTCACGCCGAGTTCTATCTGCTGCAGTGCATACGATCCAATTGAATCATTGAAAGATGAGGGTCTTCCCTCTTTCTTTACACCCTGTCTCCCTCCATCCGCATCCCCATCTCCATCCCACTCACGCACGGTTTGGCCAACACTGGACTATTTTCTCTGCGGTGTCGGAGACGGAGGGAAACCAGATGGAATGGAATGGAACGGAATACTTTATTGTTACATGTGACAAGGCACAGTGAAATTATTTGCTTGCACACACAAGGTATACAAATAGTCGCCACATAAAGGGCACGGACAAAGTTACAAAGTACCCCCATTGTTCTTCCCCCTCCCCCCCCTCATAATGGTTCCCGTCAATATAATTGTGTACAAGTGTATATAAGATTATAAGAGGCATATATGGGGTAGATAGACATAGATAGATAGACAGTCCTTTTCCCCAGGATAGTGTTAACGTGCGGGGATCGTCAGTCGGTGTGGACTAGGTGGGCCGAAGGGCTGTACCTTTAAACTAAAAAAGACTACACTAAACTTAAAACCTCTTAATATTTCCATTGCGAGCGTGGTTTTAGTGTCAATCACCAGCCCAACAGCATTATGGCAGCATTCCAAATTTTCTCAACAATTAAGATTACATCAGATAGCTAATCATATTTACAGATTTTACAAGGCCTGGATAAAGGATGTTAAAATTTGCATTTCCTTTCCAGTCTTTTAAAAAAAAAAATTCTCCATGCACGATTCAAAAATGTCATCACCTGTTAGCATGTTGATGATACAGCATTTGGATCTTAAATGCATTATTGTGATCAAGGGTAACAGCAGGGTAGGACACTTCCTGAATGGTGAAAAGTGGAATATAATAATAATAATAATTGATTTTATTTATATAGCGCTTTTCAGGACTCAAAGTCGCTTTAATGAACAATGGAGGCCCAACGAGATTAGTAGTCTCATGTAAGCACAGAATATAACCTAGAGGCTAATGGAATGTTGTCTAGAGAGTGGACATTAAGCTGCAGTCATATCCAGACTAAGTGAGGCCACAACTGAAGTATTAAGGGCCTGTCCCACTTAGGCTATTTTCTAGGCGACCACAGGTAACTAGGCTGTCGCCACATGGTCGCCAGGGTGTACGGTCGTGAGTCGTCCCCTCAGCAGCCCAAATAGTCGTAGTGTCTTCCTGGTCGCCACTGGATTTTCAACATGTTCAACATTTTTCGGCGACAGTGGGTTTGACGCCAATGAGCGTAGCTTGACTTCTCCTGACGTAGGTGCTGCCGTAGGTTGTCGCCAGGTGCTGACTTCGGTGAATTCCATTGGCGACAACCTACGTCAACCTACGTCAACCGGCGACAGGTACCGGCGACTGAATTGTCTTCAGTTGTCGCCGACAGGGTCGTAGCTTGTCGCGGGTGGACGTAGGGTGTCGTAGGTGTGGTCGTAGGAGGACATCCTAATGGGTCGCCGGTTGTCGGTAGCTTGCCATAGCTTGCCGTAGCTTAACGTCGACTAGGTGGTAGGTTGTTGTAGCTTGTTGAAGACATTGTCGTCGGGGGGTCCAGTCGCCAGTTTTTCGGCGACCTGCTACGACTATGACAGTCGCCGGCAGTTGCCTAAAAAATCGCCTAAGTGAGACAGGCCCTGTAAGATCAATGGTGAATTCACTCCTTATGATGTCCTACTAAGGTGATATTTTTAAGGTTAAACTACGGTATTGAACCTGGGCCTTTGGCGCTGTAAGGCAACAACTCTACCGCTGAGCCACCGTGCCAACCCTCTTGCCTATAAATGTAGTAAATGGAAGGGAGGTTGGTTTGTGTGACGGTCTGGGCTGCTTAAACGATCAACTCTTTTCCCATCAACATGTCGGGCATCCTTGCCTCGCTCTGCTTCCACTGAAACTAGAAACACGATTCCTGGTCTCGATTTTTCTTCTGCACGTTGAACATGGACAATGATTCCAAGCCAACCATGGTAGTGGTTGAAGATTGGTCCCGAAAGTCGAACAGAAGCTAGCTGCGAGACCGGAGGAAACTGGCAGGAAGCTTGGAGTTCCTGGGTCGCAGTGACCAGAGACAGCAGCTCATTACATCGGCAGTTCTTGTTTGGTGGGGGAAAAAATAAAACTCGACCTACTTATAAAGATTTGGCAATCTTTTCCTCAAGATGCGAGAGCAAACTCGAACACTTGGCTCGCGATCCGGAAGACTCATTAAAACCAGATTAGAAACACAGTCAACATGAATCCTACTCTATTTCTGGGCTTCCGAGCTCAGTAATAAGTAACATGTTGAGTCAGAAGAGGGCACAGAATACTCCGCACTCATGTGACCAAGGCACCACCAATGGTGTGATTGGTGAACTTTTGTAACGTATCGGTGATCATTTTCCCAATGTTCTATAGATTCAGGATCAGTTCCTGTGGATTGGAGGGTGGCTAATGTTATCCCACTTTTTGAGAAAGGAGGGAGAGAGAAAACAGGGAATTGCAGACCAGTTAGCCTGACATCGGTGGTGGGGAAGATGCTGGAGTCAATTATAAAAGATGAAATAGCGACACATTTGGATAGCAGTAACAGGATCGGTCCGAGTCAGCATGGATTTACCAAGGGGAAATCATGCTTGACTAATCTTCTGGAATTTTTTTGAGGATGGAACTGGGAAAATGGACAAGGGAGAGCCAGTGGATGTAGTGCACCTGGAGTTTCAGAAAGCATTTGATAAGGTCCCACATCGGAGATTAGTGGGCAAAATTAGAGCACATGGTATTGGGGGTAGAGTACTGACATGGAAAGAAAATTGGTTGGCAGACAGGAAACAAAGAGTTGGGATTAATGGTTCCCTTTCAGAATGGCAGGCAGTGACGAGTGGGGTACCGCAAGGCTCGGTGCTGGGACCGCAGCTATTTACAATCTACATCGATGATTTTGATAAAGGATTCAAAGTAACATTAGCAAATTTGCAGATGACACAAATCTTGGTGGCAGTGTGAACTGTGAGGATGATGCTATGAGGATGCAGGGTGAATTGGCCAGGTTGGGTGAGTGGGCAGATGCATGGCAGATGCAATTTAATGCAGATAAATGTGAGGCTATCCACTTTGGTGGCAAGAACAGGAAGGCAGATTATTATCTGAATGATGTCAAGTTAGGAAAAGGGGAAGTACAAAGAGATCTGTGTGTCCTCGTTCATCAGTCACTGAAAGTAAGCCTGCAGGTACAGCAGGCAGTGAAGAAAGCGAATGGCATGTTGGCTTTCATAACAAGAGACATTGAGTATAGGAGCAAAGAGGTCCTTCTGCAGTTGTACAGGGCCCTAGTGAGACCACACCTGGAGTATTGTGTGCAGATTTGGTCTCCAAATTTGAGGAAGGACATTCTTGCTATTGAGGGAGTGCAGCGTAGGTTCACCAGGTTAATTTCCGGGATGGCGGGACTTCATATGTTGAAAGAATGGAGTGACTGGGCTTGTATACTCTGGAATTTAGAAGAATGAGAGGGGATCTTATTGAAACATATAAGATTATTAAGGGATTGGACACGTTAGAGGCAGGAAACATGGTCCCGATGTTGGGGGAGTCCAGAACCAGGGGGTCACAGTCAGACACGGAAATCGTTGTCAAAACATGAGGGGGACACAATTTCTTGGCGGCCGCACGCGCGCAAGCACACACACGCGAGGCTTTGGCCGTGAGCCCTGTGGACGGTAACATCAGGAGCTGACCTGGTTGGTGACCGACTCCGAACTCCAGCAACAGCAGCTTCGTCCGCCCCGAATCGTGGGGCTTGAATCGGCCCGTTCGCGGGGCCTTTCATCGGCCGGCGGGGGCTTCAACATCGGTAGCCTCGATCGCCTCGAAGCAGCATTTTGATTTTAAGCCGCGCCGGGCGCTGAAAGGCCCCGCGAACGGGCCGATTCAGCCCTTAGAAAGCGTTTGATAAAGTCCGGATTACAAAACATGGGGGGGGGGGATTGTCCCCCACCTCTCAAAGCATGGGGGGGAGGTGTCCCACCCGTCCCCCCCCAGGATTTCCGCCCCTGGGTTTAAGAATAAGGGGAAGGCCATTTAGAACGGAGATGAGGAAAACCTTTTTCACCCAGAGAGTTGTGAACCTATGGAATTGTCTGCCTCAGAAGGCAGTGGAGGCCAATTCTCTGGATGCTTTCAAGAGAGAGCTAGATAGGGCTCTTGAAGATAGTGGAGTCAGGGGATATGGGGAGAAGGCAGGAACGGGGGTACTGATTGGGGATGATCAGCCATGATCACATTGAATGGCGGTGCTGGCTTGAAGGGCCGAATGGCCTACTCCTGCACCTATTGTCTATTGTAACTATGTCGGCGCCAAACACATGGTCACTCTCGTGTACTGCCTACTTGAGGTCTGCTGTATGGTCCTACCAGGTTGAATGTAAAACAAAGCATTTCTAGGTACATTTGACAATAAATACTAGCGGGAGAGTCCAGGACAAAATGACATAGCTTCAGAATTAAAAGACATTCCTTTAGGAAGGTAATGAGGCGGAATTTCTTTCATCGGAGGGTGGTGAATCTGTAGAATCCATTGGCACAGAAAGCTGTAGAGGCCAAGCTAGTGGATATTTTTAAGGCAGGGATAGATAGATTCTTGATTGGTGCCAGTGTCAGTGGTTATGGGGAGAAGGCAGGAGAATGGGGTTAGAAGGAAGAGATAGATCAGCGTAGACATGATGGGCAGAATGGCCTAATTCTGCTCCTATCACTTATGAACGTGAACTTATGATTCATTAGAATCATCGAGGCATAGAGTGATACAGCGTGGAAAAGGACCCTTCGGCCCAACTTGCCCATACTGGCCAACATGCCCCATTGACACTAGTCCCACCTGCCCTCATTTGGCCCATATCCCTCTAAACCTGTCCCATCCATGTATGTGTCTAAATGTTTCTTAAACATTGCGACAGTACTTTCCACGTTCCACACACCTACCGCCTTTTGTGTGAAAAAGTTACCTGTCAGATTCCCATTAAATCTTCCCCCCGCCTCACCTTAAACCTATGTCCTCTGGTTCTCGATTGATATAATAGTTGAGAGAAGGAATGTCATGGTCAGGGGTTTTATCAATACCACCACAAATCTTGAGGGAAAGCATGGTGCGATCAGATATGCAGGACAAGGTGGGAGTCAAAAAGTTGTTCCTGTGATGGCTATTAAGCTCTGCATTTCAGGAAAATGGCATGGGAGTAGAGGGTGTTCTTCCTCTCTCGAGAATCATTGATACATCATTTATCCCGAGCTGAATTCCAATCCCTCCTTCCTCGTTTCGCTCCAGCAAATCAGTGTCTTCTGACTGTTTTTCTCCGCTGTTCTCCAGCGGTTCGAATCCCACCTAATCCCTTAACAATCTGAACTATGAATCAGAGCTCTTTGTTCCGGCAGCTCCAGGCACCGCAGTTTAACTACTCTCACTTGACAAAAAACAGGACCACTCAGCTAACACACAACATAACAACGGATTACAGATGTCGATAAGGCCGTACCAGCTTATCATCCACATCTGACTCGCACAATCCCGATTATGAATTCATCTCTATTCAATGCATTTCCTTTTTAAATCAGTGGAGAACAGTTTACATAATTCAAAGAGTAACGTGCATGCAATACGGCACGGTGGAGCAGTGGTGGAGCTGCTGCCTTATAGTGCCAGAGACCCGGGTTCGATCCTGACCACGGGTGCTTGTCTGACCAGAGTTTGTACGTTCTCCCCGTGACCTGTGTGGGTTTTCTCCGAGAGCTCCAGTTTCCTCCCACACTTATCGTGGTAAAATTGTAAATTGTCCCTAGTGTGTGTAGGATAGTGTTAAGGGGCTGTTCCCACTTGGGCGACCTAATTGGTGAGTTTAGAAGAGTTTGAAAATGACATGTTGAAGAACTCCTTCGACTATGATGAAGACTATCTTCGACTACCCTCGATTACCAACGACTAACATGCCCGACCTACTACGACCTACTACGACTAACCCTACGAGTAAAATTTTTTTTTTTCCATGGCAACCTTTTTTTACTCGCGGGGCATTTTTTCAACATATTGAAAAAAACGCCGCTACCTAGCTGAAGCCTCGAGTTCGCGGAGACCACTCTCGAGCATGAAGGAGAGTTACAAAGACCTCCTACGACCTCGTGTCGACCATGCTGCGAGTATGATTCGAGGGAAAACTCGCCAGAACTCGCGGATTAGGTCGCCCAAGTGGGACAGGCCCTTTAGTGCACAGGGATCGCTGGTCGGCTTGGACTCGGTGGGCCGAAGGGCCTGTTTCTGCACTGTATCTCTAAACTAAACTGAACACAAAGTTGTTAGAACATGAAGAAAGAATAGATTCAGGACAACAGTGTAAACGTTGACGCAAAATCTAATGAAGATTCCGTGGCTGATGCAATTCTGCAGTGATTGCATTTATCAAGAAAGAGATAAGTTATATCTTTCATTGCTTCATCATTGTTCTTTTAATTCCGCAATCAAAAACTATACAAAACAATCCTTTCAATGATAATGAAACCATTGTGCCATCCACATGCAACATGACTGTTCTAACCATGAGGCGTGGCTGAGGCATTCCTTACCTCATGTAGAATTTAGACTTTAAACTTTAGAGATACAACATGGAAACAGGTCCCTCGTCCCACTGAGTCCGCGGCGGACAGAGATCACTCCCTACACTGACAAATTATAAAAGGACTGGACAAGCTAGATGCAGGAAAAATGTTCCCAATGTTGGGCGAGTCCAGAACCAGGGGCCACAGTCTTAGAATAAAGGGGAGGTCATTTAAGACTGAGGTGAGAAAAAACTTTTTCACCCAGAGAGTTGTGAATTTATGGAATTCCTTGCCACAGAGGGCAGTGGAGGCCAAATCACTGGATGGATTTAAGAGAGAGTTAGATAGAGCTCTAGGGGCTAGTGGAGTCAAGGGATATGGGGAGAAGGCAGGCACGGGTTATTGATAGGGGACAATACAATACAATACAATACAATTTATTTGTCTTTTGGACAAATTTGTCATTTGGACCACGTTGAGGTCCAAACGAAATGTCGTTTCTGCAGCCATACATTACAAAACGAAGAAGACCCGAGACACAACACAATTTACACATACATCCATCACAGCGCTGTGATGGAAGGCAAAAAAATGTATCTCTCCACTGCACTTCCCCCCCCCCCCCCTCCGATATCAGAGTCAAAGTCAAAGCCCCCGGCGGGCGATGGTGATTATCCCGCGGCCATTAAATCCACGCCGGTTAATGCAGGGGTCCCGCACCGGGTCTTGGTGTTAGAGCCCCGGCGCGCGCTCGCAAATACCGGCGGCCATTCCAAGCCGCGCGGGCGGATAAAGCCCCGCTCCAGGTGCTCTTCAACCCCGCAAATCGGGCGGGAGAAGTCGCCAGTGCGGAAGCCCCGAAAAGCGGTCTCCCACCAGGGGACCCGCGGACGATCGGCCATGATCACAATGAATGGCGGTGCTGGCTCGAAGGGACGAATGGCCTCCTCCTGCACCTATTTTTTAATGCTTCTATGTTTCTCTGTTTCTAACACTAGAGACAATTTACAATTTCCAAAAGCCAATTGACCCAGAAACCTGCACGTCTTTCGAGTGTGGGAGGAAACCGGAGCACCCGGGGAAAACACACGCAGGTCACAGGGAGAAGGAACAAACTCCGTACTGGGGTCACACATAATCAGGATGGAACCCAGGTCTCTGGCGCTGTAAGGCAGCAACTCTACCGCTGCGCCAACTACTTATACCACAACTCTACCGCTGCGCCACTACTTACACCACATGTCATGTAATTAATCATGATTACTAGGGACAATTTACAATCTTTGCTGAAACCAATTAGCCTACAAACCTTTGTGTTAAAGAAGGAAGTGCAGATGCTGGAAAATCGAAGGTACACAAAAATGCTGGAGAAACTCAGCGGGTGCAGCAGCATCTATGGAGCGAAGGAAATAGGCAACGTTTCGGGCCGAAACCCTTCTCAGACTGATAGGGGGTGGGGAGAAGAAAGGAAAAAGGAAAAAGGCGGAGGAGGAGCCCGAAGGCTGGGGAGGGGAGGAGACAACCAGAGGGCTGATGAAGGGGAGGGGACAGCAAGGGCTAGCAGAATTGGGAGAATTCAATGTTCAAGCCCCCAGGATGTAGACTGCCCAAGCGGAATATGAGGTGCATTTCCTCCAATTTACGGTGTTGCTCGCTGTGGCCATGGAGGAGACCCAGGACAGAGAGGTCAGATACGGAATGGGAGGGGGAGTTGAAGTGCTGAGCCACCGGGAGGTCAAGTTGGTTAATGCGGACCGAACCGGAGGTGTTCGGCGAAACGATCGCCAAGTCTCCGCTTGTCTCACCGATGTAGATCAGCTGGCATCTAGAGCAGCGGATGCAAATAGATGAGGTTGGAGGAGATGCAGGTGAACCTCTGTCGCACCTGGAACGACTGCTTGGGTCCTTGAATGGAGTCGAGGGGGTGGTGAAGGGACAAGTGTTGCATCTCTTGCGGTTGCAAGGGAAAGTACCAGGGGAGGGGGTGGTATGGGAGGGAAGGGAAGAATTGACAAGGGAGTTACGGAGGGAGCGGTCTTTGCGGAAGGCAGACATGGGGGGAGATGGGAAGATGTGGCGAGTGGTGGGGTCACGTTGGAGGTGGCGAAACTGACGGAGGATCACTTGTTGTATGTGACGGCTGGTGGGTGAAAGGTGAGGACTAGGGGGACTCTGCCCTTGTTGTGAGTGGGGGGATGGGGAGAGCGAGCAGTGTTGCGGGGTATGGCAGAGACCCTGGTGCGAGCCTCATCTATGGTGGAGGAGGGGAACCCCCGTTCCCTGAAGAATGAGGACATTTCAGATGCCCTGGTGTGGAACGCCTCATCCTGGGAGCAGATGCGGCGTAGACGGAGGAATTGGGAGTGGGGGATGGAGTCCTTACAGGAAGCAGGGTGGGAAGAAGTGTAGTCCAGATAGCCATGGGAGTCGGTGGGTTTGTAGTGGATGTCGGTAAGGAGTCTATCACCTTCGATGGAGATAGTGAGGTCAAGGAATGGTAGGGAAGTGTCGGAAATGGTCCAGGTGTATTTGAATGCCGGATGGAAGTTGGTGGTGAAGCGGATGAAGTCAGTCAGTTGTGTGTGGGTGCAGGATGTGGCACCAAAAAACTCATCGATGTAGCGGAGGTAGAGGTCGGGGATGGGGCCCTTGTACGCATTGAACAAGGATTGTTCTACGTACCCGACAAAGAGGCAGGCGTAGCTGGGGCCCATGCGTGTGCCCATAGCTACGCCTTGTATTTGGAGGAAATGGGAGGAGTCAAATGAAAAGTTATTAAGTGTAAGGACCAGCTCCGCTAGGCGGATGAGGATGTCAGTGGCCGGGTATAGGTTGCTTCTAAGGTCGAGGAAAAAATGGAGGGCTTCGAGACCATCCTGGTGGGGGATGGAGGTGTACAATGACTGGACGTCCATGGTGAAGATGAGGGGGTGAGGGCCTAGAGAGTGGAATGCGCGGAGATGACGGAGGGTGTCTGAGGTGTCTTGAACATAGGTGGGGAGGGATTTAACCAAGGGGGATAGTATGGAGTCGAGGTAGGTGGAGATGAGTTCGGTGGGGCACGAACAGGCAGAGACAGTGGGTCTACCGGGACAGTCAGGTTTGTGGATTTTGGGGAGAAGGTAAAAGCGGGCTGTGCTGGGCTGGGGAACGATGGGGTTGGAGGCTCGGTCGGGCAGGGCGTGGGAGTGGATGAAGTCGGTGATGGTGCTGGAGATGGTGGCCTGGTGCTCGTCAGTGGGGTCATGGTCCAGGGGTAAGTAGGAGGAGGTGTCCGAGAGTTGGCGCGTGGCCTCAGCTTTGTAGAGATCGACGCGCCAGACTACCACGGCACCTCCCTTGTCGGTGGGTTTGATAACCCAATCTAGGTTGTTGCGGAGTGAGTCGATGGCAGTGCGTTCAGGGGGGGAGAGATTGGAGTGAGACAGGGGAGTGGAGAAGTTGAGGCGGTTGATGTCATGTCGATGGCAGCCTACAAACCTTTATGTCTTTGCAGTGTGGGAGCACCCGGAGAAAACCCACGCAGGTCACGGGGAGAATGTACATACTCCATACAGACATGACCATTCCTTTTATAAATGGGGGTATCTTCACAACCTAAATATATTTTCCACTAAATAATGCCATTAAATAATGGGAAGATACATAGTCATATCTTGTCAGTCGGGTTTCTGATCTCAGTCTGGATCTGCCAGAAGGTGGTGAAAAGATACCTTCCTTGTTGTTCGACGAGTCAATTCTGCCAATTTAATTTACTTGCAAGAGCAAGCATTGGGCGGCATGGTGGCACAGCGGTAGAGTTGCTTGTATACAATGCTTGCAGCGCCAGAGACTTGGGTTTGTACGGAGGTTTGTACGTTCTCCCCGTGATCTTTGTGGGTTTGCTCCGAGATCTTCGGTTTCCTCCCACACTCCAAAGACGTGCAGGTTTGTAGGTTAATTGGCTTGGTCTGAATGTAAAATGTCCCCAGAGGGTGGCGTTAGCGTGCGGGGATCGCGGGCCGGCGCGGATTTGGTGGGCCGAAGGGCCTGTTTCCGCGCCGTTTCTCTAAACTAAACTAAACAATATCAAAGCTGCAAGAGTACAATGCCATTAATTAAATGAAAGTTCTGAAGGCATCAAAGAAATGGTATCAGATGAACTTTAACACCACGTTCCTGAGAAGATCAAACGCGTGGAGCAAGGGGGCACACCAGACTCTTGATTGTTGCTGCCCTTTTATGAGCCCGTCGAATCAAACAGCAGCCAAGGTCTCAGAAAGAAAACAAAACCAGGCCAGATTTATTGATTGGAATGGCTTCTACAGCACTAACATGTCAGGGATCAGCAAATCAGCACCTCTAGCCTGGAGAGGAAAGTTAGCACACTTGTGCACTTAAGGAAAGAATCTTAGCTGGTGAAGCTGCATCAAGCTGTCCATATGGAAATATTTAAGATACAGTAACACAGCATCAGTGAACGGGGCACATGTTAACCTTGTTGCTTGAAAAGAACCAAACAGCAAAGGAAAGGCTTACGGCAATGTTTACAAGTTTTGGTTTAAACTTTATTAGCCCAGTGTTGATCTGGCCTGGACTACTGTCCCACGATTCTACACTTCCACCGTGGCGCAACGGTAGAGTTGCTGCCTCACGGCGCCAGAGACCCCGGTTCTATCCCGACTAGGGCTGCTGTCTGTACGGAGTTTGTACGTTCTCCCCGTGACTGCGTGGGTTTCTTCAGAATGCTCCGCTTTCCTCCCACGCTCCAAAGACGTGCAGGTTTGTAGGTTAATTGGCTTGGGTAAAAATTGTAAATGGTCCCTAGTGCGTAGTGCATTGGGTTGGTGTAAATGTAAATTGCCCCTGGTGTGGGCACGATAGTGTTAATGTGTGGGGGTCGCTGGTCAATGTGGACCCGGTGGGCCGAAGGGCCTGTTTCCGCGCTATATCTCTAAACTAAACTAAACTAAACTAAGCTGCTAACAGCCTTCTCCGGGTCTTCACCATGAGGCTTGTTGTTAAAGTATTAGCAGAGGATATCGGCAGAATTGGCAGATTCTTCAGTCGTCGAGGTGTCGCAGCCAAAGTTATCCTCTCCAAATGGTTCTGCTGCCTCCCAAATTCCAGTCACCCAGCTTCAGAATTAAATGTGGCACCATTTGCACCTTCTCATACCCAAAGTCGTTGTGCATTGCTAGGTTCATTGGTCACACTAAGTTCCTCCTGGTGCGTAAGCAAGTTATGGAGTCTGGGGGGAGTCGATGACATTTAAAAGATTCTTGGACAGGTACATGGATAGAGTCATCGAGTGAGCCCTTCGGCCCAACTTGCCCAGCATGTCCCAGCTACACTAGTCCCACCTGCCTGCGCTTGGTCCATATCCCTCCAAACTTGTCCCATCCATGTACCTGTCTTACTGCTTCTTAAACATTGGGATAGTCCCTGCCTCAACTACCTCCTCTGGCAGCTTGTTCCATACACCCACCACCTTTGTGTGAAAAAGTTACCCCTCAGATTCCTATACAATCTTTTCCCCCTTGAACCTATGGTCCTCGAGATCTGAAAATGTTCAGTCTTCTGAGATTGTTCAGTCCGAAGAAGGGTCTCGACCCGAAACGCCACCCATTCCTTCTCTCCATGCAGATGCTGCCTGTCCCGCTGAGTTACTCCAGCATTTTGTGTCTACCTTCGATCTAAACCAGCATCTGCAGTTATTTCCAACACACTTTATTTGAGCTAGGTTAGTTTTGCAGCACAGAAGGGCAGATATCAGCCACAGGATTTTCAATTCATGGTATTTGTATTTGGTAAAATATTTTGAATTAATAAAGTAATTATTAATCAAGTATTCAAGAATAAAGTATTTTGAATTCATGGTTATCAGCCTTGATTCCTCTCAATATGGCCTTTCACATTTTAGTGACAGTACTGGCCTTCAGATCTGAAGCATTGCCAGCTTTCTTGTACAATGTGACCAGGGGAGAAGTATAAGGAGAAATATTCAGCAGATAATTTTTGCAAGATATTGCAAATATGATCACCTTGGACAAAGAGAATTGTTTGATCAAACGGAGTGGAATTATCTTCTTTTCACCTTGAGATAATTGTGGTTTGATCCCAAAATTGTCAAATGGGATTGATATTGTTTCGTTGGGGCTCTGGGTCTCGATCCTATGTTCTGAAACGCTATCAAGTTCCATTTTTTTCTAGGACAGTGCGCGAGACGGGTTTCATGTTATCATCGTTTCTGTTTGGCCTGGAACAAACAAGTAGAAGGCAACTATTTTCAAGGTTTTCAGAGTTTATCTATTTGAATAGTTGTAACTATGCAGAGTTGGTCTCTCATGGTTGACGGGTGACACCTGCAATCTAGAACCAGCAGTAAATAAACATAGCCGAGACAGAGGTATGGAGACACGGTGGCGCAGTGGTAGAGTTGCTGCCTTACAACGCCAGAGACCCGGGTTCAAACCTGACTAGGGGGCATGGTGTTCGTACGTTCTCCCCGTGACCCGTGTGGGTTTTCTCCGGGATCTCTGCTTTCCTGCCACACTCCAGAGACATACTAGTTTGTATGATAATTGGCTTGGTTTAATTGTAAATTGTCCCCAGTGTGTGTAGGATAGTGCTCGTCTACGGGGATCGCTGGTCGGTGCGGACTTGGTGGCCTGAAGCGCCTGTCTCCACGCTGTATCTCTAAGCTAACAGAAACCAAGTCGGGATGTTATGTTTGTACATGATATTGATGAGGCCGCACTTAGGTGAGGAACACTTATTGGGTTCAGTTCTGGTTACGCCGCTATAGGAAGGATGCCGTTAAACCAAAGGGCCTATGATGAACTTCCAACCAGAAATCCTACACCTTCAGAAATGGATACTTCTGTGAATTCATAACTTAATGAATTTACACGTAATGACACCATTTTATCAGTGTAAGTTCATAAGTGGGAGTAGAATTAGACCATTCAACCCATCAAGTCTACTCCACCATTCAATCACGTCCAATCTATCTCTCCCTCCTAACCTCATTCTCCTGCCTTCTCCCCATAACCCCTGACACCCGCACTAATCAAGAATCTATCAATCTCTGCCTTTAAAATATCGATTGACTTGGCCTCCACGGCCTTCTGTGGCAATGAATTCCACAGATTCACCATCCTCTGACTAAAGAAATTCCACCTCATCTAAAGGAACGTCTAATTCTGAGGCTATGACCCTTGGTCCTAGACTGTCCCACTAGTGGAAACATCCTCTCCACATCCACTCTATCCAGGCCTTTCACTATTCGGTAAGTTTCAATGAGGCGTCCCCCCCTCATCCTTCTAAACTCCAGCGAGTACAGGCCCAGTGCCGTCAAACGCCCATCATATGTTAACCCACTCATTCCCGGGATCATTCTCGTAAACCTCCTCTGGACCCTCTCCAGCGCCAGCACATCCTTCCTCAGACAGGGGGGCCCAGTGTATAGCTCCTGAGACATATTACTTTAATATAAACGGTTTAATTTCATTCCGATTGTAGTCTTTCTGTAATTGCAGAACAAAGTCGAAGCACTCCGAGAGCTAAGAACTCGGGCTTTGCACTATTTTTTTCTGCTTAATAATGACTGCTTCTTCATTACTCCCCTTAATCTAAAATCTATACAAATCTGGTCCAAAACGGGGCTGGTGTGATTTAAAACATCAGGCTTAGAATGACTATATCCCCATGGACGGAATGACCTGTGAAATGCATTGGAGGGCTCTGTGGTTCTGTGACTGTCGCACTCAGTTCTAAACATGTTTAATGTATCCATTTGTTTTGTTCTTGCATGATGAGGTGAGATTTACATCTGGTCGTAGTACTTGTAGGTCATGTATAATGAAGGTCGGGAAACCCTGGCATTATTTCAGCAGGGCAGACATAACTCCGATAATTCAAAAAAGGGCACCTGCTTTTGATTTTTGCACCTCATCACAGCACAGCTCAATACACAGGTTTCCCTTTCCCTCAGAAAGCAGCTAAACAGCACCCCGACAGACAACTCCTGTGATGTTACAACATTCTCCGCTAAATCTTCAAATCAATTGAAATAACGTTGCATCTCCTGCCTTCAAAGTACTCCGCTGCCGTGCAGAAAATAAGCACATGTGCGCACTATTAGGTTTTTCTTTTTGCTTACAAAATCATATTTCCCCTCATATTCCTTCTGTCTGCACATTATATATCGCAGTCAAATACTACCTTCAGCTGAAGATGCACACAAAAAGCTGGAGTAACTCAGCGGGACAGGCAGCATCTCTGGTGAGAAGGAATGGGTGACGTTTCGGGTCGAGACCCTTCTTCAGGCTTTTGCACCCAGAGAGTTGTGAATCCGTGGAATTCTCTGCCACAGAAGGCAGTGGAGGCCAATTCACTGGATGTTTTCAAGACAGAGTTAGGTATAGCTCTTGGGGCTAAAGGAATCAAGGGATATGGGGTGAAAGGAGGAACGGGGTACTGATTTTGGATGATCAGCCACGATCATATTGAAGGGCCGAATGGCCAACTCCTGCACCTAGTTTCTATGTTTCTGCTCAAGCCTGCATACTATACAAGTGAGTGAAATCATAATTTTAAGATTTCATTACATGCTTGTGCCGAGCAAGAAGTGTCTGCTTGTGAACTGCTTTTCTTATCTTGAAGAGGTGAAAACCTGCCTGAGATTAGTTTGTGGGTAGACAAAAATGCTGGAGGAACTCAGCGGGTGCGGCAGCATCTATGGAGCGAAGGAAATAGGCAAAGTTCCGGGCCGAAACCCTTCTTCAGGCTTAGTTTGTTAGATTTTAGATGAAGGGTAGGAATATGAAAAAAGGTCTCACTTGTTGCAGAGAAAACAATCCATAAAATCAGGACGAATGGAAGCAAATACTACAGCTTGAGTCTAGTTTAGTTTAGACTTAGACTTTAGACTTTAGACTTTAGAGATACAGCATGGAAACAGGCCCTTCGGCCCACCGAGTCCGTGCCGACCAGCGATCACCCTGTACACTAGCAGTATCCCACACTCTCGGGACAATTTACAATTTTACAGAAGCCAATTGACCTACAAACCTGTACATCTTTGGAGTGTGGGAGAAACGGCCAGAGAAAACCCAGGCGATCACAGGGAGAACGTACAGACTCCGTACAGACGGTCGATTGTAATCGACTTCAGGAAGCAAAGCAGAGCACACACCAGCACCTACATTGATGGCGCCGAAGTAGAGGTGGTTGAACCTCTTCACTCTTCATTCTTCCTCCGCACAATTATAGCATGGAATAATCTTCACCCTACCATAGTTACCCAACCAGATGCAACTAAATTTAAGGTAGCTCTTTCTTCCCAAAAACCCTTTCTGGCTTAAGTCCTCCCTCCACCACCTCCAGTTTAAATTCCATTTGGAATATTTTGGAGGACCAAGAAACCAAGAAGAAACCAAGAAACCCTTCCAGTTCTGAGGCATAAACATCACTAGCAATTTGATCCTGATCCAGCCAAATTGAAGCAATGGCCACTAACACCTCTACTTCCTTCGAAGGCTTACGAAGTTCGGCATGTCCCCAACAACCCTCACCAGATTTGCCGTAGAAAGCATACATCTCAGGCTGGTTTGGGAACAGCTCCATCCAAGACCACAAGATATCCCAGAGGGTTGTGGACGTAAACCAGACCATCACCCCAACCAACCCCTCCATTGACTCTACCAACACTTCATGCTGCCTCGGCAAGGCAGCATAATCAAGGACCAGTCACCCTCCTCTCTCCTCTCCCTTCAGGCGAGAGCTACAGAAAACGCACACCTCCAAATTCAGGGACAGTTTCTTCCCAGCTGTTATCAGGTAACTGAACTGTCTTCTCACCAACTAGAGAGCAGTCCCGCCCTCCCATCTTCCTCATTGGAGACCTTCAAGCTGTCTTTAATCGAACCTTATTGGAATTTACCTTGCAGTAAACTCTACACTCTATACGTCACACATGTATCTGTACGCTATGGACGGCTTGATTGTAATCATGTAGAGACCTTTCCCTGACTGGACAGCACGCACCAAAAAAGCTTTTCACTGTACCTCAGTACAGGTGTCGATAATAAACTAAACTAAACTGAATAGAATCCCACCCTCATATCCGTAACTTCAATTAAGTGAATCTCAAAGGCAGAGCATAACACATCAATGTTGCTAGAGAAATGGTGGAGCTGCTGCCTCACAGCACCACAGCCCCCAGTTTGATCTTGCTGTCTGTGTGGAGTTTGCATGTTTTCCTCGTGACCACAAGGGTTTCCTCCGGGTGCTCAAGTTTCCACCCACATCCAAAAGGCGAGTGCATTTGTAAGTTAAATTGGCTTCTGTATAATTGCCCCGAGCACGTGGGAGAGAGTGGATGAGAAAATGGGATAACATGGGAATATCATCAATGGTTGGTGTTGTCCCAGTGGGCTGAAGGGCCTGTTTCCATGTCGTATCCATCACTTATTCACCCATGCAATACTCATTTAATTTTAATTTAATTCCGATTGTAGTCTTTTGCTACGCTTGCAGAACATTGAGGAAGACCCAACCTGCAAATGTAACTGAACAAGGTTCTGAACAAGGGCCTGAAGAAGGGGTTCGGCCCAAAACGTTGCCTATTACCTTAGCTCCATAGATGCTGCCTCACCCGCTGAGTTTCTCCAGCACTTTTGTCTACCAAGGATTTGGCTGTTTATTTTGACTGAATAGACTTATGTTCCTGAGTATTATTTTTCATTACCAAATATAGCACAGTCCCAAATGGTCACCAACATATTGGTCAGTTCTGAAGCCAGAGAAAGGAAATTAATTCTGCTGTTTAACCTTTGTGAACCCATCCCCCCCCTTGACCGCAAACAATTCTATAACTACAGACTCATCATGCGATTCCGATTATTTGTGCAGGCAGGTGGCTGGAATGGGCATGAATTAATAGATACAATAATATCATGACAAATGCAAGCAGGCAACAGAAATAACAAATTCAAAGCAAAGTATCGAAGACTTAATGTTATTTTGGTGTGAGATCTTTATCCCCCCGTGAGAAATGCATGTAACGATTCAAGCTCTATTTACAAAATAACAATATGGGTTTCGACACCTCTTTCCTGCCCCATTTCCTTTGCCTGAGACGGTTAATCAAAAAACCCCAACATACCACAACCTATGCACAAGGCTCGAAGGCATTGAAGTATGTTTAAATGGATTGTATGATTCAAGGTACCAGAGGTTAGAACATAAGTTTATTGAATTTTGAAACATAAATCCTCACTGCAGTTTGACAGCATTGGGCCTGTACTCGCTGGAGTTCAGAAGGACGAGGGGGGAATCTCATTGAAACTTACCGAATAGTGAAAGGCTTGGATAGAGAGGATGTGGGGAGGATGTTTCCACTAGCGGGAGAGTCAAGAACCAGAGGTCGTAGCCTCAGAATTAAAGGACGTTCCTTCAGGAATGAGATGAGGAGGAATTGCTTTAGTCAGAGGGTGGTGAATCTGTGGAATTCTTTGCCACAGAAGGCTGTGGAGGCCAAGTCAATATTTTACCTTCAATTTCCGTGAATTGCAAGCTTAGTTCTCAGTCTTTGTTGAGAAATTTTACCAAACCAATTCCTAATACCCATGTAACTAGCTTCCTTTGACTGTCCCCTGTCCACTGCCTTCAATAGTTTTAGTTTTAGTTTGAGAAATACAGTGTGGAAACAGGCCCTTCAGCCCACTGAGTCCGTGCCTCCATGACCTGTTCCCACTAGTTCTAGATAATCCAACTTTCACATCCACTCCCTACACACGAGGGACAATTTACAGAGGCCAACCAACCTACAAACCGATATGGGATGAACCCAGAGCACCCGGAGCAAACCTGCGCAGTCACAGAGAGGACATGCAAACTCCACACAGACAGCGCCGGAGGTCAGGACCGAACCTGGGTCTATGGTGCTGTGAGGCATCAGCTTGACTGGCCGTGCCACTGTGCCACCCTTGCTCGCCACTGTGCCACCATTTAATTGTAGGGATATCACCCATCCAACACCAATCTAGAATGCAAGAACCTTGTGGCCAAAAAGACCTGATATTATATTGATAGATACATAAAATAATCAATGTATGACAATTAAAGACGTGACGACCCTTGAGTCTTCAATGCACTCATCAATAGCTACCAGATGATTTTTCTTTCATTTTTCCTGTCATTTATTGAATGCAAAATTGTTAGCTTCTTGATGCACTGTTGAGTTTGAACAGGCTTTATCGTGCAGGAAGAGAATGCAGATGCTGGTTTACACCGAAGATAAATACAAAATGCTGGAGTAAAGGGCCTGTCCCACTTGGGAGACCTCCACCGCGACCTCTGGCGACTACAAAAAAATAATCAAGGTCGCGGTGACCTACAACCTTCCTCGACTATGTGTACGACCTCCTTCGACTATGTTGAAGACCTCCCTTGACTATGAAGAAGACCTCCTTCGAATATGTTGAAGACTGGCTTCGACCATGTACGTTTTACTCGAGGATGGTCTCTGGCAAATTGGTCCGTGAATGAGCACGACCCCCTTCCACCTCAGAGGACCATACCGAAAACCAACAACGACCAGTGACAAGTGTCTACAGCTCAAATGGTCACCTGATAAAATGATGTCATGTCTGCATTTTTTTCCTCACTAAAAAATGGCTCCCAGGTTTTTTTTTAAATCATTCTGAACCATGCAAGCAAGGAAGGAACTAGTTTGGAGGATGTTAGTAAAAGTACAACTACTGCCGTTTGCAGTAGCCCTTTTGCTTCAGCAGCCTTTTAAGAAAGGCAGAAGGGGAAGAGCAAGGGTGAAGAGGAAGCACAAGAAGAGGTCTCAATGGGTGAATGGAGATGATGTGATGGACTGTCCCCGTACACCAGATGACTGGAAGAGAGTGGCGCTGGGCTTTGACAAAAGATGGAACTTTCAGCACACATGTGGGGCAGTGGATGGCAAGCATGCCATTCTTGTCCCTGTCCCTGTACCCCTCAGGATGGCATTCTGCTGGAACCATTCCTCAAGGTCCCCCTCCTGCTGCCTGGTGAAGGTGTAGGGCATAACCTTCCTCCAGCCCTCCCTCACCATCAACGGGGCATCTGCCTCTGATGCTGTGTCAGACACAGGAGAAAGGGCTGCTTTGCTGCCTTCAAATGAGGCAGTGAAGGATGGGGTGGTGGTGGGGACATATACTACCACCCTGGTCACCTCCTCCAGGGGTCTCTCATGCAGGGCTACCTCCTCCTGCACTATCACCTCCTGTAGCATCACCTCCTGCCACTCCTCCTCCTGGGTGGGCAACACCTGCAGGGCCATTTTTTTTAGGGTTGTGCCCTCCCCCTGCGCTGCTGACCTTTTGGTGCCATCTCTAAAACACAAGTCTCCTCTCCAAAAAACTCTCCAGCTATGAATGAACATACATGCCTTGGAGTGACAGAGGTGACGTTCTGCTGTTTAAATTACCTTTTATTTCTACTGACCTTTTTTTCCCCCCCGGAGCTATTACCTTCGACTACCTACGACTAGCATCACGACCTACTACGACCGGCTTCGACTAGACCTACGACTAAATAAAATATTGATTTTTCCCACGGCGACCTATTTTTAGTCGCGGCCAATTTTTAACATCTTGAAAAATACGCCGCGACCTAGCTGAAGCCTCGACTACGCGGAGACCACTCTCGACCATGAAGGAGAGTGACGAAGACCTCCTGCGATCTCGTGGCAACCTTGCCGCGGCTGTGAGTCGCGGGCAAACTCGCCAGAGGTCGCGGTGGAGGTCGCCCAAGTGGGACAGGGGCTTAACTCCGCATCTCAGGGAGAGAAGGAATGGGTGACATTTCGGGTTTGAAGAAGGGCCTCGACCCAAAATGTCACCCGTTCCTTCTCTCCAGAGGTGCTGCCTGTCCCGCTGTGTTACTCCAGGATTTTGAATCTATCCGCTTTATTGTGCTCCCTGCCGTATGATGTGAAATGTGCAGGAAACGCAATGTACCGGTCCCTGGAGCTGTTAACAATGAACGCGTACATGCCCAGACATGTTTATATTCGTCCTGGAGAGGATGGTTGCTTTCTTAACTTCCACCGTCCAAATTATATCTCTGTTTGAAGCTCGGAAATTGGAAGGAAATATACGTAGCATATAAATATAGGTAGTATGCCAGATAATTGCAATGTTAAAATAAAGATAACTGTTCAGGGACATTTAATTCCCCAAGCAATTTAAAAAATGTCAGAGGATCTGGCTCAGAGATCTAATGCAAAGGAGATGATGGAACATAAACAGTTGAAGTGAACATGACTATTTTGTCAACGAAAGCACATGAATTTCAACGATTCTCCCTCATCTTAAAAAATTAACACATATTTTATTCCTTTGGTCCAAGCCAAGTTTATTCTTCTTCAATCTACGCTGAGATAATAACAGAGGCTACTATTTCATTCCGCTGTTTTTTGACCAACGGATCATGCTTTGGGATGTTTGTGTTATGTCGATCCGTCTTTCAGGCAACAAGCGGGTAAAAAAACGACACACACACACACACACATGGCACGGTGGCGCAGCGGTAGAGTTGCTGCCTTACAGCGCCAGAGACCGGGTTCGATCCTGACTACGGGTGCTGCCTGTGCGGAGTTTGTACGTTCACCCTGCGACCTGCGTGGGTTTTCTCCGGGTGCTCCGGAATTTCTCCCACACTCCAAAGACGTATTGGTTTGTCGGCTAATTGGCTTCGGTAAAATTGTAAATTGTCCCTCGTGTGTGTAGGATAGTGTTAGTGTGCGGCGATCGCTGGTCGGCACGGACTCGGTGGGCCGAAGGGCCTGTTTCCACGCTGTATTTCTAATTCAAACTAAACTAAACTAAACTAAAAAAAAGCACACACACACACACACACTAATTCATTTATATCCGACACATTTTTAAGCCATAACGTTGATTCTTCAAACATTTTCATTGACTATGGAATGGCTGGCTTAACATCTCCAGCCTTATTAGGTACCTACCTGAGCAGGTGGTGTCTTCGTAACCTAGCCCATTGGGATTTCGTCATTCAATCTTGTTAGGTTAGGCATGATACAGATACAGGTACAGAGATACAGCGCGGAAACAGGCCCTTCAGCCCACCGAGTTCACGCCGACCAGAGATCCCCGTTATACTAGCACACTCTACGCACTAGGGACCATTTACGATTTTTACCCAAGCCAATTAACCTACAAACCTGTACATCTTTGGAGTGTGGGAGGAAACTGCAGCACCCGGAGAAAACCCACAAGGTCACGGGGAGAACGTACAAACTCTGTACAGACAGCACCCGTGGTCAGGATCGAACCTGGGTCTCTGTCGGTGTAAGGCAGCAACTCTACCGCTGCGCCACCCCAAATGAAATAAAGTAAGGATTGGATTCTTGTGTGGGAGCCAAATGGAGTTTCTAACCCTCACCGATGAGGTGTTAAAAATCCCACTATGTATCAGGTCATAGAATCTATAATATTTTGGACATTAAATACTAGATTTTAGAATATTTTAAAAATACTGAATTCCTTTCATTATGATTTTCATCCTGTTATTGTCAAATTGTTCTATGTTAGAATTCAGTGTTAGGATCAGTAAGTGATGAAACATTTAGTGCTGCTGGCTCACAACACTGGAGACCTAGCTTGGATTCTGATCTCCGATGCTGTCTAAGGCAGAGCGTATATGTTCTCACCACTTTCTCCAGGTGCTCTAATTCTTTCCCACATCCCAAAGACATGTTTACAGACACAAAAACCCGGAGTAACTCAGCGGCTCAGAAGAAGAATGGTCCCGACCCGAAAACATCGCCTATTCCTTCTCTCCAGAGATGCTGTCTGTCCCGCTGAGTTACTCCAGCTTTTTGTGTCTATCTTCGGTTTAAACCGGCATCTGCAGTTCCTTCCTACACCCCAAAGACGCGTTTCTTGGTTAATTAGCCCTTAATACACCTTAATAGCGACCGTTAATTACTAGTTAATAATTTGGTGAGGCCACTTTGGGATATTGTGTTCAGTTTTATTCGCTTGTTATGGGAAGGATGTTGTTAAGCTGGAAAGGGTGAAGTGAAGATGTATGAGGATATTGACAGGACTCAAAGACCTGAGCCGTGAGCAGGCTAGGACATTATTAATTGAAGCACAGGAGGATCTTATAGAGGTGTACATGATCATGAGGAATAGATAGACTAGATGCACAGTGCCTTTTACCTCGAGTGAGGCAATAAAGAACCAGATGAAGATGAGGAGGGAAAGGTTTAATAGGAACCTGAGGAAAATCCTTTTCACGCAAAAGGCGGTGGATGTCTAATTGAGCTGCCAGAGGAGGTACAGTAGCTGTGGCAAGTACTATCACAACATTCAAAAGACATTTGGACAGGTACATGGATAGGAAAGGTTTAGGATATGGGCCAATTTCAGACAATTGTGGCTAACGTTGACTTGGCATATTGGTTGGCTTGGATAAGTTGGGCCAAAGGGCTTAATACAATGCCGTATGACTCTATAGGTTAATGGCAAAGGGAGAAGGGCCTCGACCCGAAACGTCACCCATTCCTTCTCTCCAGAGATGCTGCCTGATCCGCTGAGTTACTCCAGCATTTTGTGTCTATCAATGGGGATAAGATGGGTGCGTGTGTGTGAGAGAGAATAAGTTGCAAGAAATGAGAGGGTGAATGGGACGAATAGATTGGTTCCCACGAGATGCCACTAACTCCATTCTGTGTCATGAGAAGTATAAAATAAGAATAATATCTGCGCAGGCCTGTTGTTTTGTAGCCGGGGGTCTTTGCCCATGGGGATGGTGAACTTCTCGCTCAATCTTTAGTTTAGTGTAGAGATACAGCGCGGAAACGTCCCTTTGGCCACTTAGCCTACGGACCTGTACGTCTTTCGAGTGTTGCAGAACCAGTGGTCAAGGCATTGTTTCACACAGCCACTGCTCACCAATAAACTGATGACTGAAGGCCAGTTGAAAACCCGCTGTTTGCTGGGTGAGAACGGGACCCTGGTGTGACTTGGGTGGGGGAGGGATGGAGAGAGAGGGAGTGCAGGGGTTACTTGAAGTTAGAGAAATCGATAGCCGTACCGCTGGGCTATAAGCTGCCCAAGCGGAATATGAGACGCTGTTCCTCCAATTTGCGATTCGCCTCACTCTGACAATGGAGGAGGCCTAGGACAGAAAGGTCAGTGTGGGAACGGGAAGGAGAACCTTTAATATTGTCATGGTGTGAATAACGGAAGATGGTCCAGAACTAAATGTGTTTCAAAAGAAACTAATGGACTATGGGTTAATAACTGGAAAAAAGCTAATTCTAAAATTTTGGAAGAAGGCTAAAATACCAACTATAAATATGTGGATTTCAAATATGTTTGAAACATTACACCTAGAAGAGATAAGACTCCTCCTAGCAGGTAAACCAGATCACTTCCACCTGACGTGGTCTGCATTTATAGAATTATTACAAATATAGGGTGCAAAAGTACTTAAAAACAAAAAAAATTGAGGTCAGGTAAGGGGGGATGATAGTTGAAGAGTTGGTATGTCCCATTTACGTAATGCTCATAAAAATATTTGTTTCTCTCTTTTTCCTCTTTCTCTTTCTCTTTCTTTTCTAGGGTCTATTTCTTAACTCTTTTTCTTTTGTTTTTAATTTTGCTCTTATAGGGTCTTCGTCCTTTTTTGTTGTCACATTTCCTACACTCTCACTTTTTCCTTCACTTTCTTCTTTCTTTCAATCTTTTCCTTTTCTAGTGTAAAAAATAAATGGAGTACATTAATTGTAAGAAGATATAAATGATGAGTACTAATGTATGCGGTTGTAATGTAATGTACTTCTAATAAAAAAAAAATAAAAAAAAAAAATAAAAAAAAAATATTGTCATGGCGTAACTGTATCCATGACTGGCTTTACAAAATTCATTACAAACTATCTTTTGAAGTTGGAGACGAGGTGCTGGAGTATCTCAGTGGGTCAGACATCATCTCTGGATGATAAAGAGGGCGGCACAGTGGCGCAGCGGTAGAGCTATTGCCTTACAGCGCCAGAGATCCGGGTTCGATCCTGACTGCGGGTGCTTGTCTGTACGGAGTTTGCACGTTCTCCCCGTGACCTGCGCGGGTTCTCTCCGAGATCTTCGGTTTCCTCCCACACTCCAAAGACGTACAGGTTTGCAGGCTAATTGGCTTGGTGTAAATGTAAACTTGTCCCTAGTGTGTGTAGGATTGCGGGGATCGCTGTTTGGCACGGTCTCGGTGGGCCGAAGGGCCTGTTTCTGCGCTGAATCGCTGAACTAAACAAAAAGAATAGTTTGCAAGGTGGAAAACTATCAACCCAGTATTGTAAACACATCCCATGAAAAACGGATCAATCCAACAAATAGTATAATTTGACGTTGACAAAGCTACGCTAATGACACACTTCAACTGTATACAACATGACTGAAAATATGAGTGGTGAAGTACAATTACTTTTAAAATATGCTTTCCATTAAACGTGAACTTAATGGGAAGTAGTGTACTTTACTGAATTAGTGTTGTTGGGACACGAATATCTCCAGCACACAGCGTTTACACGTCAGTGAAATTCCACACAGCGGGGAATGCCTCACTACTTGCAGAGGAGATCATTACCAGTTTAATGATTTGTCCGAAATTGAAGTTATATTAGTTCATTTTTAGTGGTTCAGTCTGTGGGAAAATAATCAAATCATAATTTCCAAGAGGGCACAAAGAGGGGGAGCCTGAAAGTATGTTTTAACTTGCAGGAGAATCACAGAGCAGAGAAGCAAAAGAACAGGAGATGAACAACAGGCCCAAGGTCATTAAACTCGGTTGGCATTGGTTATATACACCGGAGCAAAGTAATTTTGAAAGGGATTTCAAATGGAAAGCCTTCTATTGCCACAGGAGTCTTTTGGGGCCGAGTCAGTGGATATTTTTAAGGCGCAAATTGACACTGTCACTGCTTTGGACATTGGTAGGAGAGTCTAGGACCACAGGTCACAGCCTCAGAATAAAAGGATGTTCCTTTAGAAAGGAGATGAGAAGGAATTTCTTTAGTCATTGGGCTGCGGAGGCCAAGTCAATGGATATTTTTAAGGCAGAGATAGATAGATTCTTGATTAGTACGGGTGTCAGGGGTTACGGGGAGAAGTCAGGAGAATGGGGTTGAGAGGGAAAGATAGATCAGCCATGATTGAATGGCAGAATAGGCTGAATGGGCCAAATTACCTAATTCTATTCCTGTAACTTAAGGACTTATGAATACCTTATTTGCAAACTCCAAAGTCCATGAGAAAGTGAAAGGAAGTTTCAAGTGCGAATTCCAGAACCTCATCTAACAGGAAACACTTAAAGAAAACCATGTTGGAACTTAAGAAAAAGAAAACTAATGGGTAACTTCCCTATGTATAGGAAGTAACTGCAGATGCTGGTTTACACTGAACATAGACACAAAATGCTGGAGTAACTCAGCGGGACAAGCAACATGTCTGGATAGGAATGGGTGGTGTTTTGGGTCGAGGCCCTTCTTCAGATAACTTCTCTATTGCAGCTAACATCGGAATTACCTTGCATAACTGGAAATCTCTGCTTTGTTAATTTAGTTTAATTTATTTTGGTTTAGTTTAGTTTAGAGATACAGCACAGAAACAGACCCTTCGGCATTCTGAGTCTGCACCGACCAGCGATCCCCGCACATTAACACACTCGTGACGCTTTTATTTCACGTCACAAGCCAATTAACCTACAAATCTGAACGTGTTTGGAGGGTGGGAGGAAAGCGAAGATCTCGGAGAAAACCCACGCAGGTCACGGGGAGAACGTACAAACTCCGTACAGACAGCACCCGGAGTCAGGATCGAACCAGGGTTTCTGGAGCTGCAAGCGCAGTGAGGCAGCAACTCTACCGCTGCGCCACCGTGCCACCCTTAGACAGGTCAGAGATTAGTGAGGCAGTATCTTAATGCAGTGGCCATTTACCAGACATTGGGAACTTTCTTGTGTGAGTATTTTTCTTTTCTCCTGACTATGTGAAAATTAGACAGCCTTGGGCCAGTGGCTCCAGGCCAGTATTTGGATGACTTGCTTGTACATTAGTTGGCAGAGTCATGATTGCATTGCTTTCCTTTTTGGGAATCGTTCAAAATCGTTCTGAAACTTTTTACCTCCATTCTGCCCGCACCCTCATCCTCCCCCCACATCAGCATCAATCCAATACACACTCCTTCAATAACATTTAGCAATAAACCCTCTCTAAAAAATTGAGCTGAGATCTAACATATTCATGTGTAGTCTTTCCGCTGACTGGATAGCACGCAACAAAAAAGCTTTTCACTCTACCTCGGTACACATGACAATAAACTAAGCTGAACCAAACCAAACCAAACTAACTAAACTAAACTAAACTAAACTAATCTAAATTAAACTAACCTAAACTAATCTCAACTCAACTCAACTCAACTCAACTCAACTCAACTCAACTCAACTCAACTCAACTCAACTCAACTCAACCAAGCTAAACAATAATGCTGGCCTGTCAGGAGATTCAAGAGAGAGACATGGCTTCACACAGTATATGGATTGCAATAAAAAACAAGCCATCAATTTCCCACGATGATGAATTTCTGGACCAAGATTCAAAAGATTCAAGAGAGTTTATTGTCATGTGTCCCTGATAGGACAATGAAATTCTTGCTTTGCTTCAGCACAACAGAACATAGTAGGCATTGACTACAGAACAGATCAGATGTGTCCATATACCATGTTTTCCTTTAATGTATTTTTCCAACATGTGGTCATCTTCAATGGTTGAATGGTTCTAATCCACATGAATATTCTGTGTCAGATATGAATTGGATTGCCTGGCCCTCTCTATTTAATGGCAAGGCATCACTGGGGCCGACAGCACTTGGCAAGACCACAACACACTAGCAAGTGTAAAAGCTGATAAAAGTGGGCCCAACTTAGTTTCTCATCGTTATCGCAACGCTGAGGTTCGTTACAATTTGAAACACACTGCAAACTGCCCATTGTTATACATAATGTGGAAACATGTAGCCTTTTTTCACAGTGATCTTTGTTTGCTTTATCCAAATATATATTGGACCTGGATGTTCACCAGAAGTGGGTGTTTAGCTCCCCCTCGTGAATCAGACAATTAGGTTAAAGTCAATACCATGATTTACTCCTCCCTCGACTCCATCCAAGGACCCCAACAGTCCTTTCAGGTGAGGCAGAGTTTCACTTGCATCTCCACCGACCTCATCTACTCTATCCGCTATTCCAGGTGTGGACTCCGGTATATCGGCGAGACCAAGCGTAGGCTCGGCGATGGTTTCGCTCAACATCTCTGCTCAGTTCACCTAAACCTACCAGATCTCCCGGTTGCCAAACACTTTAACTCCCCCGCCCATTCCCAATGGGTTTCGGCCCGAAACGTTGCCTATTTCCTTCGCTCCATAGATGCTGCTGCATCCGCTGAGTTTCTCCAGCATTTTTGTGTACCACACTGACCTTTCTGTCCTGGACCTCCTCCATTGTCAGAGTGAGGCCCAGCGCAAATTTGATGAACAGCACCTCATATTTTGCTTGTGCAACTTACAACTCATGCTTCCATCCTACATTGTACCAGTGCATCAAAATTTAACGGCGAACTGCCTCGCCATTTTCCTTTCGTATCATTTTGTATGACTATTGACTTGCATAACTTCAAGTAACCCTTGCATTCCCTCTGACTTCTGAGTAGTTTCTCTGTTCTCCTGCTTACATGTTGCTGATTATACGCCTCGTTGTCACCTTCCCCTCAGCTAACAATGAACCATTCTACATTTCCTTGACCATCGTCCCCTTACCCTTCCATATCTTATCTCCCTCTCCCCTGTCTTTCAGTCCGAAGATGGGTCGACCCGAAACGTCACCGATTCCTTCTATCCAGAGACGCTGCCTGTCCTGTTGTGTTACTCCAGCATTTTGCGTCTATCATGATTTACTTGAGCAGTAGACCCAAAAGGAGCATTAGATCAGTGCAGCATAGCTGCCATGAGCCTGGTTCAATTCCAACCTTGGGTGGTGTCTTCGTGGGGTTTGCTAGTTCTTCCTGTCACTGTAGGAGAGCCCTCCCATCTTCCGAAGACATGCTGAAGGATAGGTTAAGCAGTCACTGTAAATCAGTCTGAAGAAGGATCTCGACCCGAAATGTCACCCATTCTATTTCTCCAGAGATGCTGCCTGCCCAGCTGAGTTACTCCAGCATTTTGTGTCTATCTTCGGTTTAAACCAGCGTCTGAAGTTCCTTCCTACACACTGGTCAGCACAGACTCAGTGGGCTGAAGGGCCTGTTTCCGTGCTGTATCTCTAAAGTCTAAAGACTACTCAGTAAGGAAATAACTGAGAGAAAGCGTGATCAGAGTTTCAAAAGATAGCCACATGCTGTTGGAATTCTGTTTAGTTTTGTTTGGACTTAAGATAGAGCACGCAAACAGGCCCTTCGGCCCACCGAGTCCGCACCGACCACGCGCATTAACACTATCCTGCACGCACTAGGAACAATTTACAATTTTGCCAAAGCCAGTCAACCCACA